>SJYW01034407.1:0-17034 GCA_006410735.1 Raphicerus campestris | reverse complement strand
TGGGAGATATTAACATCCATCTTACACCAATGGACAGATCATCTAGACACAAAATTGATAAGGAAATATAAGCTTTAAATTATAACATTAGCCCAGAATAACTTAGCTATTATTTATTGGACATTCCAACAGTGTTGCAAGATAACTTCCTTCCTTCTCAACTGCACATGGAACATTCTCCAGAAAAGACCATATCTTAGGTCACAAATCAAGTCTCAGTAAATTTAAGAAAACTGATAGTATATCAAGCATCTTTTCCAAAAATGATATGAGATTAGGAATAATTACAGAGGAAGTATGTATAAAGCACAAGCATATGGAGGCTAAACAATATGTTACAGAACAACCAATGGATCACTGAAGAAACCAAAAAGGAAATAAAAAATACTAAAGGCAAATGACAATGAAAATATGACAAACCAGAACCTATGGGATGCAGCAAAAGCAGTTTTAATAGGAAAATTTATAGCAACACAATCTTACCTCAGGGAACAAAACAATCTCAAAAAAATAACCTAACCTTATACCTAAAGCAACTAGAGAAAGAAGAACAAACAAAACTCTAAACTAGTAGATGGAAAGAGATCATAAAAATCAAAGCAGAAATAAATGAAATAAAATGAAAACAATATCAAATATCAATGAGTCTAAAAGCTGGTTTTAGAGAAGATAAACAAAATTGATAAACCTTTAGCCAGACTCATCAGAACAAAAAATGAGAAATCAAATCAATAAAAATAAGATATGAGAAGTAACCATGGATACCATAGAAATGCTAAGCACCATAAAAGATTACTACAAGCCACTCTACACCAATAAAATGAACAACTATAAGAAATGAGCAAAATCTTAGAAGCACAAACTTTCAAGACTACAAAAAGAAGAAATATTAATAGAAGATATGAACAGGCCAATCACAAGTACTGAAATTGAAACTATGATGTAAAAACTCTTAACTAACAGAAGTCCAGAACTAGATAGCTTCAGAAGCAAATTCTATCAAACAGTTAAGGAAGAATTAACACATANTTTCACACCTTCTTCTTCTTCTCACCTTCTTCTTCTCATCTTCTTCTACTTCTTCTTCTTCTTCCTGTCTCTTATACACATCTAGATGTGTATAAGAGACAGGCTATCAATAAAGGACTCACTTCAGACCTAGGGACACATACACACTGAAAGTGAAGGGATGGAAAAAGGTATTCCATGCAAATGGTAAAAAAAAAAAAAAGCTGAAATAGTGACACTCATATCAGACAAAGTACAATTTAAAATAAAAATTATTATAAGAGACAAGGAAGAATACTACATGATGATCAAGGTATTAAACCATGAAGAAGATATAACAATTGCAAATATATATGTACCCAGCATCTCAATGCATAAGTCAAATGCTAACAGGTATATAATGGGAAATTGACAGTAACACTATAATAGTGGGAGATATTAACATCCATCTTACACCAATGGACAGATCATCTAGACACAAAATTGATAAGGAAATATAAGCTTTAAATTATAACATTAGCCCAGAATAACTTAGCTATTATTTATTGGACATTCCAACAGTGTTGCAAGATAACTTCCTTCCTTCTCAACTGCACATGGAACATTCTCCAGAAAAGACCATATCTTAGGTCACAAATCAAGTCTCAGTAAATTTAAGAAAACTGATAGTATATCAAGCATCTTTTCCAAAAATGATATGAGATTAGGAATAATTACAGAGGAAGTATGTATAAAGCACAAGCATATGGAGGCTAAACAATATGTTACAGAACAACCAATGGATCACTGAAGAAACCAAAAAGGAAATAAAAAATACTAAAGGCAAATGACAATGAAAATATGACAAACCAGAACCTATGGGATGCAGCAAAAGCAGTTTTAATAGGAAAATTTATAGCAACACAATCTTACCTCAGGGAACAAAACAATCTCAAAAAAATAACCTAACCTTATACCTAAAGCAACTAGAGAAAGAAGAACAAACAAAACTCTAAACTAGTAGATGGAAAGAGATCATAAAAATCAAAGCAGAAATAAATGAAATAAAATGAAAACAATATCAAATATCAATGAGTCTAAAAGCTGGTTTTAGAGAAGATAAACAAAATTGATAAACCTTTAGCCAGACTCATCAGAACAAAAAATGAGAAATCAAATCAATAAAAATAAGATATGAGAAGTAACCATGGATACCATAGAAATGCTAAGCACCATAAAAGATTACTACAAGCCACTCTACACCAATAAAATGAACAACTATAAGAAATGAGCAAAATCTTAGAAGCACAAACTTTCAAGACTACAAAAAGAAGAAATATTAATAGAAGATATGAACAGGCCAATCACAAGTACTGAAATTGAAACTATGATGTAAAAACTCTTAACTAACAGAAGTCCAGAACTAGATAGCTTCAGAAGCAAATTCTATCAAACAGTTAAGGAAGAATTAACACATATCTTGCTAATACTATCAAAATATTGCCAAAGAGGGAATACTCCAAGTACATTCTATGATGCCACCATCACTCTGATACCATAACCAGACTACAATATTAGAAATAAATTACAGGCCAATATCACTGATAAACATAGACATAAAAAATCTTTACAAAATACTACCAAACAAAATCCAACAGCACAATAAGAGTATCACACACCATGATCAAGTGGGATTTATCCCAGTGATTTAAGGTTTCTTCAGTACACATAAATTAATCAATGTTATGAACCACATTGGAGTTCCCAGGTGGTACTAGTGGTCAAGAACCTGCCTGCCAATGTAAGAGACATAAGAGACATGGGTTCAATCCTTAGGTTGGGAAGATCCGCAGAAGGAAGGCATGGCAACCCACTCCAATATTCTTGGAGAATTCCATGGACAGAAGAGCCTAGGTGGCTGGAGCACATAAGGTCTCATAGAGTTAGACATGACTAAAGCAACTTAGCACACATGCACCACATTAACAAACCAAACTATAAAAACCATATGATCATCTTAATAATTCAGAAATAGCTTTTGACAAAATTCAACACCAATTTATGATAAAATTTCTCCATAAAATGGGCATAGAGGGAATGTATCTCAGCATAGTGAAGGTGATAAGAAACTGAAAGCATTTCTTTTAAGATCAGGAACAAGACAAGGATATCCACTCTCCTCATTATAATTCAACATGGTTTTGGAAGTCCTTGCCATGGCAATGAGACAGAAAGTGAAAGTGAGAAAGTCAGTTGTTTCTGACCCTTTCTGACCCCACGGACTATACAGACCATGGAATTCTCGAGGCCAGAGTACTGCGGGGTAGCTGTTCCCTTCTCCAGGTGATCTTCCCAACCCAAGGATTAAACCCAGGTCTCATGCATTGTGGGTGGATTCTTTACTGGCTGAGCCACCAAGAAAACAAAAAGGAATATAATTAGGAAAAGAAGTAAAACCATCACTATTTGCAAGTGATATGGTACTATACATAGAAAATCCTAAAGATCCTATCAGAAAACAATTAGAGCTTATCAATGAAAATTAATACACAGAAGTCACTTTCATTCACATTTGCTATGAAAGATCAGATGGAGAAATTAAAGAAATAACCCCATTTACAATTGCATCAAATAATAAAATACCTAGGAATAAACCTACCTAAGGAGGCCTATACTTATACTCAGAAAACTATGAGACAATGATAAAATAAATCAAAGATGCATGTCACTGGAGAAATATGTCATGTTGTTGGATTGGAAGAAATAAGTATTGTCAAAATAACAATGCTACACAAAGCAAGCTACAATGCTACACAAGCAAGATTCAATGCAATATTTGTTAAATTACCTATGGTATTTTTATTACAGAATTAGAACAAAGCGTTTTACAATTATACAGAGATACAAAGGCCTTGAATAACCAAAATATTTCTGAGAAACAAAAATAGAACTGGAGGAGTCAGGCTCCTTGAATTCAGATTGTACTGAAAAGCTACAGTCATCAAAACAGTATGGTACTTGGAGAAAAACAGAAATATGGATCAATGAAACAGTATAGAAAGTCAAGTTATAAACCCAAGCACTGCTAGTCACCTAATCTATGATAAAAGAAATAAGAACATACAATGGAGAAAGACAGTTTCTTCAATAAGTATTGCTCAGAAAATTGGACAGCTAAATGGAAAAGAATAAAATCAGAATACTTTCTAAAAAGCAAATTAAAATAGGTTAAAGACTTACATATAAGAAAAAATATAAAATTATTAGAGGAAAACATAGGCAGAATACTCTCTGACATAAATGGCAGCAAGATCTTTTCTGATCTTCCTTCTAGAGTAATGGGGAGAAAAACAAATATAAACAAATTAAACTTGTCTGCTGTCTATGGGGTCACACAGAGTCGGACACGACTGAAGTGACTTAGCATAGCATAGCATAAAGTTAAAATATTCTGCACACAAAAGGAAGCCAAAAGCAAAATAAAAAGACAGTTCACAGATTAGGAGAAAATATGTTAAATTGAAGTGTCAAAGGGTTAATCACCAAAGTATCCAAACAGCTCATGAAGCTCAATATGAAAGAAAAAAAAAAAAAGAAAGAAAGAAACAATCCAATCAAAAAATGAGTGGAAGATTTAAAAAATATTTCTCCAAAGAAGACATACAGATGTCCAAAAAGCATATAAAAAGTTTATTAACATCACTAATTATTAAAGAAATGCTAAAGCCTTTGTGTGGATCACAATAAACTGGAATATTCTTAAAGAGATGGGAATAACAGACCACATTACCTGACTCTTTAGAAACCTGTATGCAGGACAAGAAGCAATAGTTAGAGCTGGACATGGAACAACAGATGGGTTCAAAATTGGGAACAGAGTATTTCAAGGTTGTATATTGACACTCTGCTTATTTAACTTCTATGCAGAGTACATTTTACAAAATGCTGGGCTGGATAACTCACAAGCTGAAATCAAGATTGCTGGGAGAAATATCAACAATCTCAGATATGCAGACAATACCACTTTAATGGCAGAAAGTAAAGAGGAACTAAAGAGTTTCTTAGTGAAGATGAAAGAGGAAGATGAAAAAGCTGGCTTAAAACTTAACATTAAAAAAACAAAGATCATGGCATCTGGTCTTATCACTTCATGGCAAAACAGATGGGGAAAAGTGGAAACACTGTGAAATTTCATTTTCTTGGGCTCCAAAATCACTGCAGATGGTGGCTGTAGCCACAAAATTAAAAGACACTTGTTCTTTGGAAGAATAGCTAATGACAAACCTAGACAGTGTTTTAAAAAGCAGAGACATCACTTTGCTGACATAGATCTATATACTCATAGTTATGGTTTTTACAGTAGTCACATGGATGTGAGAGGTGGACCATAAAGAAGGCTGAGTACTGAAGAAATGATGTTTTTGAACTGTGGTGCTGGAGAAGACTGTTGAGAGTTCCTTGGATAGCAAGGAGATCAAACCAGTCTATCTTAAAGGAAATCAACCCTGAATATTCATTAGAAGGACTGATGCTGAAGCTGAAGCTCCAGTGCTTTGGCCACCTGATGCGAAGAGCTGACTCACTGGAAAATACCCCAATGTTGGGAAAGATTGTGGGCAGGAGGATGAGGGGGAATCAGAAGATTAGATGATCGGGACTGTGTAAATGGATATAAATCCAAGAGACATATATATACTACCTACTAAATTAACACAAATTGAATATGGGAGATGCAAAAAGCTATTCTGTGCATATGAAAATGAAAAGAAAGACAGGGTAGCAATTCTTATTTCAGACAAAGTAGAACTTAAAACCAAGGTTGCAGCAAGAAACAAAGAAAGACATTTCATAATGACAAATATATCAATCTTAAAAGAAGATATAAGAGCTGTAAACATATATGCACCCAGCACAGGAACACCTAAATAAATAAACCAAATATTAAGAACATAAATGAATATATTGGCAGTTACAGTAATAGTAGGGGACTTTAACAGCCCACTACCTCAATAGATCATCCAGACAGATCAACAAGGAAAACCTTGTCTGGATCAATAAGAAAACCTTGGCCTTAAATGTTACATCAGAGCAAATGAACTTTAGAGCTATGAATAGAAAAATTCACTCAAAAGCAGCAAGGTGCACATTTTTTCCATGTACACATGGACCATTCTTCAGTATACAGCATATGCTAAGCCACAAAAGAAGTCTCGGATAATGTATGAAAATTAAGATGATATCAAGCATCTTTTTCAACCATGAAGCTATGAGACTAGAAATCAACTACAAGGAAAAAAGCAATAACCACCACCAATGGATGACTGAAGAAATCAAGAAGGAACTTTAAAAGAACCTCGAGAGACTGAACAAGAACTCAATGATCCCAAATCTATAGGACTCAACAAAAGCTGTTCTAAGAGGCAAATTTATAGTAACACACAACTATCTCAGGAAACCAAAGAAATCTCAAATTTACAAAGTGATCTTTCACCTAAATGGACTAGAAAAAGAACAAGTAAAACTGAAAGCTAATGTAAGGCATATAATCACAAAGATCAGAGCAAAAATAAATAAAATAGGAAGTGTAAAATAAAAAAAGTAAAACACCAATGAAGCTAAACATTGGTTCTTTAAAAAGATAAACAAAGCAGATAAACTCTTAGCCAGATTCATCAAAAAATAACAGAGATAGCCAAAACTAATAAAATCAGAAATGAAGAAGGAAAACTTACAGCAGATACCATAGAAATAGAACGCCTAGAAGAAGCTATTATGAACAACTATATGTCAGTAAGAACAACCTGGAAAAAATTAGGAAGTTCATAGAAATGTACAGTCTTCCAAGACTAAACCAAGAACAAGTAGAAAATATTAACAGGTCAATTACCAGTGATTAAATTGAAATAGTAATTTTTTTAAAAGCACAATAAACAACAAGCAAGGACCAGGTGGATTCACAATGAGTTCTACCAAATATTTAGAGAAGAGTTAACATCTGTACTTCTTAAAACATTCCAAAATGTTACAGAGAAAGAAACACTCTAAACTCATTCTATGAGGCCATCATCACCCTGATACCAAAACCAGACAAAGATATAATAATAATAAAGAAAATTATAGGCCAATATCATTGATGGACTTAGGTGTCAAATGTCTCAATGAAGTATCAAAAAACTGAATTCAATAATGCATTAAAAGGCTCATATACCATGAGCTCTTAGAATAAAATATAGGCAGGACACTCTGACATAATCACAGCAAGATCTGCATTGAATCACCTCCTAGAGTAATGAAAATAAAAATGAAAATAAACAAATGTGACCTAATTAAACTTAAAAGCTCTTTCACAGCCAAGGAAATGATAAATACAATTAAAATAACCCTCAGAATGGGAGAAAATAATTGCAAAGGAAACAACTGGCAATGGATTAATCTCCAAAATATATAAGCAGCTCATACAGCTCAATATAAGAAAAACAAACCGTCCAATAAAAAAATTAAACAGAAGACCTAAACAGACATTTCTCCATAGAGGACACACAGATATCTAATAAACACATGAAAAGATGCTCAACTTTGCTCATTATTAGAGAACTGCAAACCAAAACTACCATGAAGCATCACCTCACACCAAATAGAAGGGCCATCATAAAAATACTACAAATGATAAATGCTGGAGAGACTGTGAGGAAAAAGAACTCTATTGCACTGTCAGTGGGAATGTAAATTGGCATAGCTACTATGGAAAACAGTATGGCTATTTCTTGACAATGGAATATTACTATACCATAAGAAGAAACAAATTTGAGTCAGTTGTAGCTGAGTCAGTTGTTAGAGTCATCAGGCAGATGAACCTAGAGTCTATTGTACAGAGTGAAGTAAGTCAGAAAGAAAAAAAAATTGTATATTAACACACATATATGGAATCCAGAAAAATTACTAATGAACTTATTTACAGAGATGAAATGGAGACACAGAATGTAGAGAATGGAATGGTGAACATAGTGAGGGAAGGAAAGAGTAGGATAAATTGAGAAAGTAGGATTGATATATATACACTATCATGTGCAAAATAAATAACTAGCAGGAAGCTGCTGTATAACACAGGGAGCCCAGCCTGGCACTCTGTGACAACCTAGAGGTGTGGAATGAGGGGAAGTCTCAAGAGAGGAGGTATATATATATATATATATGTACATATATATATGGAGTTATATATATACATATATATATATATATTTATGACTGATGTACAGCAGAGACCACCACAATATTGTAAAGCAATTATCCTGCAATAAAATATATAGTTCAAATGAAAAAATTAAAAAAAAAGATGTATCCCAGAAACTCAAAAATGATTCAGTGCCAGGAAATAAATCAAATTGATACACCCTATCAACAAATTGAATAACAAAAATCATATAATCATCTCAATTGATGCAGAAAAATCTTCTGACAAAGTGCAACATGTATTTTTCATAAAAACTCTCCACAAGGGGGTTATAAATGGAATACACCTCCACATAGTAAAAGCAGTATATGGCAAACAGACAACTAACATAATATTCAAAGATAAAAAGCTGAAAGTATTTCCTTTATGATTAGTAAAGACAAGTATACCTACTCTCAGCACTTTTACTCACCATAGGATTGGAAGTCCTAACCAAAGAAATCAGATTAAAAAAAAAAAAAATGAGTATTCAAGCAAAGTAAATAAAAACTGCTGGGAGCCAGCGTGAGGAACTCTGCCTGTGGCAAAGTTCATGAGGAAGGAGGCTTGACATAAGCAAAGGCGTGATCAAGCCTCAGGAAACCCCCTGTTCCTGAGCATCTATCCACAAAGCCAGAGTCTACCTAGAAATTATTAGTATAGTGGGTTGATTAGGAATTATTTTGGTGAAGGGTGTTTTCATTTGTTGTGCCAATAATAGCTGCTAATTCCCTGTCCTGGGTGTGACAAGGGTGTCTCAGGTCAAGCTTCTCTGCTGACAGACTAGCTTGTGTGATCCATACTCCTACCACTACTCACATGATTGTTTACTACCTCTCAACCATAAACAGCAGAGAGTTTGGAGTATTTTGAGAGTCTCAGTTAGCATAGGGATTTTCTCATTGTTGAGTCAATGATTGCTACCAGGCCTCCATATCCTTAGGCAACTGAGAATATATTAATCAATGTATTTGAAATGTAGGAAAGGAAATATAGTAGTTTTTAAGGTTAGCAATACTAGACTCTTTGAGTTAATGAATTTTCTCTTTTGTAATAGATCACTGTACTTTGTTATAAATCACTGTGTCCTTGCTATGTAAAAATGTAATTTTATCACTATCTTAAGACTAAATAGATCTTAAGGGGAACATTGGTGAAGAGCTTTCATTTGTTGGGCTGATGCTTGCTGCTAAATCTCCATATTCCTTGCCCTTATAATAAATATAACTAGCATATAGGAGAAATAAGTATTAACCTTAACGTTGGATTAAATAAATGCCTTTCTTGATTGTAACTCACTACACCCTCATCCTATAGGAATGTAACTTTATTTGGAGGGTGGTGCCTGGTTTAAGAAAAAACACCCTTGGAAAAAATAAGGTTTTTTTGGTTATCAGAAAGAAAAGATCGTAAAATGTCAGCAGACCCCATGGCCAGAAGATGATGTAAAACCCCTAAGACCTTTTTTTTTTTTTATGTAAAGTACCTGATTTTGATAAAGGTCAGGACTGCTGACCCCTGTGTGACTCTGTTTTCATCCTTATGTATAACAAAAGGTATATAAGCAAACCTAAAAAATGAAGAAATGGGATCAGTTACTGGAAAGACTGACTCCCCCATGTTGTTTCTGTCTTGCTCCCCATTTTTCAAGCTGAATTATTCAGCCTCTTTTTCTCCACTAATATTTACTACTATACCATCCGTTTCTAATCTCTCTATATATCTGTATTTAAATATGTATTTTTCCAAGGATGCCCACTCTGTCTCACCTTCCAATTACCCTGCATCCACCGGGGCTGGACCCCGGCAAAAAACTACTAAAATTTTTCAACTAATTTGATGATATTGCAATATTCAATATTAATATACAGCAATCTCTCACATTTTTGTACACTAAAAACTACCAGAAAGAGAAATTAAGGAAACAACCCCATTTACAATGGCATCAGATGAATAAAATACTTAGAAATAGACCTACATAAAAGGTAAAAGACTTGTATTTAGAAAACTATAAGACAGTGATGAAATAAATTGAAGAAGACACAAATAGAAAATTATACTTATTAATTAAAAAAATTAATATTGTTAAAATGACCATATTACCTGACAATATACAGAGTAAAAGTGATCTTATCAAATTAACCAGAACATTTTTACAGAAGTGGATGAAATGATTTTTAAAATATACATGAAAAAAAGAGACACCTGAATATCCAAAAAGAAAAAAAAAAAAACCCTTAAGAATGAAAAACAGAGCTGGATCAGAATAGACAGCCCAGAAATAAACTCAGGGTCTTATGGCCAATTAGATGATGTGAAAGAAGGGAAGAATATACAATTGAAAACAGCTTCTTTCATAAGTAGTACTGGGAAAACTGGACAGCTTCATGTAAAAGAATGAAATTAGAACCTTCTATAACACCATACACAAAAATAAGCTCAAAATGGATTAAAGATGTAAATATATGACTGGAAACCATAAAATTCCTAGAAGAAGAAAGGGCAGACACTCTTTGACATAAATCATAACAATATATTTTTGGATCTGTCTCCTAAAGCAAAGGAAATAAAAACAAAAATAAACAAATGGGACCTAATTAAACTCAAAAGCTTTAACATAGCAAATGAAACTATTGACAGAATAAAGGGACAACCAACTGAATGAGAAAAAAAAGTTTGCAAATAATATGATCAATAAGGTGTCAAAATACAAAGTATATAAACAGTATATACAAACCATCATTTTTTAAAACCCAATTAAAAAAAAAGATCAGAAAGAAAGAAAAAGATGGTGGAGGAGTAGGTGGATGTGGAGTACCTTCTCTCTTCACATATACATTAGGAATACACCTTTAAACGGAGAAAATCTTGCAGAACCCCAGCTGAGTACCTGACCACTGGAAAATAATATATGGAACCACACAACTTGGTAGGACAAAGGAAGGGTGGGGGGGGGAGAAGAGTGAGTGGGACTGAATCTGCATCTGAGGAGTGAGGAAACTGAAGCAGGGGTCAGACCCCCACATCAGGGAAATTGTTTGGGACAGAGGAGAGGCATTTGAGGCTATTGGAGAGTAAAGCAGCTGATCTGTGACAGTCTGAATGGAATGAGACTCACACAGGCAATCCTTGCTGTAATCATACATACACAGGACAAGGATGCAAGTTCCCTAGAAAGCACAGTGACTGGGAGCTGGAGCATAGGGTCTGGAAAGCAATCCCAGGGTGAGGTCCTTTTGACTGTAGAGAGACAACTTAGGGGGACATAAGGAATGAGATCGCAATGGGAAATGCCTATAANAGATATGAGAAGTAACCATGGATACCATAGAAATGCTAAGCACCATAAAAGATTACTACAAGCCACTCTACACCAATAAAATGAACAACTATAAGAAATGAGCAAAATCTTAGAAGCACAAACTTTCAAGACTACAAAAAGAAGAAATATTAATAGAAGATATGAACAGGCCAATCACAAGTACTGAAATTGAAACTATGATGTAAAAACTCTTAACTAACAGAAGTCCAGAACTAGATAGCTTCAGAAGCAAATTCTATCAAACAGTTAAGGAAGAATTAACACATATCTTGCTAATACTATCAAAATATTGCCAAAGAGGGAATACTCCAAGTACATTCTATGATGCCACCATCACTCTGATACCATAACCAGACTACAATATTAGAAATAAATTACAGGCCAATATCACTGATAAACATAGACATAAAAAATCTTTACAAAATACTACCAAACAAAATCCAACAGCACAATAAGAGTATCACACACCATGATCAAGTGGGATTTATCCCAGTGATTTAAGGTTTCTTCAGTACACATAAATTAATCAATGTTATGAACCACATTGGAGTTCCCAGGTGGTACTAGTGGTCAAGAACCTGCCTGCCAATGTAAGAGACATAAGAGACATGGGTTCAATCCTTAGGTTGGGAAGATCCGCAGAAGGAAGGCATGGCAACCCACTCCAATATTCTTGGAGAATTCCATGGACAGAAGAGCCTAGGTGGCTGGAGCACATAAGGTCTCATAGAGTTAGACATGACTAAAGCAACTTAGCACACATGCACCACATTAACAAACCAAACTATAAAAACCATATGATCATCTTAATAATTCAGAAATAGCTTTTGACAAAATTCAACACCAATTTATGATAAAATTTCTCCATAAAATGGGCATAGAGGGAATGTATCTCAGCATAGTGAAGGTGATAAGAAACTGAAAGCATTTCTTTTAAGATCAGGAACAAGACAAGGATATCCACTCTCCTCATTATAATTCAACATGGTTTTGGAAGTCCTTGCCATGGCAATGAGACAGAAAGTGAAAGTGAGAAAGTCAGTTGTTTCTGACCCTTTCTGACCCCACGGACTATACAGACCATGGAATTCTCGAGGCCAGAGTACTGCGGGGTAGCTGTTCCCTTCTCCAGGTGATCTTCCCAACCCAAGGATTAAACCCAGGTCTCATGCATTGTGGGTGGATTCTTTACTGGCTGAGCCACCAAGAAAACAAAAAGGAATATAATTAGGAAAAGAAGTAAAACCATCACTATTTGCAAGTGATATGGTACTATACATAGAAAATCCTAAAGATCCTATCAGAAAACAATTAGAGCTTATCAATGAAAATTAATACACAGAAGTCACTTTCATTCACATTTGCTATGAAAGATCAGATGGAGAAATTAAAGAAATAACCCCATTTACAATTGCATCAAATAATAAAATACCTAGGAATAAACCTACCTAAGGAGGCCTATACTTATACTCAGAAAACTATGAGACAATGATAAAATAAATCAAAGATGCATGTCACTGGAGAAATATGTCATGTTGTTGGATTGGAAGAAATAAGTATTGTCAAAATAACAATGCTACACAAAGCAAGCTACAATGCTACACAAGCAAGATTCAATGCAATATTTGTTAAATTACCTATGGTATTTTTATTACAGAATTAGAACAAAGCGTTTTACAATTATACAGAGATACAAAGGCCTTGAATAACCAAAATATTTCTGAGAAACAAAAATAGAACTGGAGGAGTCAGGCTCCTTGAATTCAGATTGTACTGAAAAGCTACAGTCATCAAAACAGTATGGTACTTGGAGAAAAACAGAAATATGGATCAATGAAACAGTATAGAAAGTCAAGTTATAAACCCAAGCACTGCTAGTCACCTAATCTATGATAAAAGAAATAAGAACATACAATGGAGAAAGACAGTTTCTTCAATAAGTATTGCTCAGAAAATTGGACAGCTAAATGGAAAAGAATAAAATCAGAATACTTTCTAAAAAGCAAATTAAAATAGGTTAAAGACTTACATATAAGAAAAAATATAAAATTATTAGAGGAAAACATAGGCAGAATACTCTCTGACATAAATGGCAGCAAGATCTTTTCTGATCTTCCTTCTAGAGTAATGGGGAGAAAAACAAATATAAACAAATTAAACTTGTCTGCTGTCTATGGGGTCACACAGAGTCGGACACGACTGAAGTGACTTAGCATAGCATAGCATAAAGTTAAAATATTCTGCACACAAAAGGAAGCCAAAAGCAAAATAAAAAGACAGTTCACAGATTAGGAGAAAATATGTTAAATTGAAGTGTCAAAGGGTTAATCACCAAAGTATCCAAACAGCTCATGAAGCTCAATATGAAAGAAAAAAAAAAAAAGAAAGAAAGAAACAATCCAATCAAAAAATGAGTGGAAGATTTAAAAAATATTTCTCCAAAGAAGACATACAGATGTCCAAAAAGCATATAAAAAGTTTATTAACATCACTAATTATTAAAGAAATGCTAAAGCCTTTGTGTGGATCACAATAAACTGGAATATTCTTAAAGAGATGGGAATAACAGACCACATTACCTGACTCTTTAGAAACCTGTATGCAGGACAAGAAGCAATAGTTAGAGCTGGACATGGAACAACAGATGGGTTCAAAATTGGGAACAGAGTATTTCAAGGTTGTATATTGACACTCTGCTTATTTAACTTCTATGCAGAGTACATTTTACAAAATGCTGGGCTGGATAACTCACAAGCTGAAATCAAGATTGCTGGGAGAAATATCAACAATCTCAGATATGCAGACAATACCACTTTAATGGCAGAAAGTAAAGAGGAACTAAAGAGTTTCTTAGTGAAGATGAAAGAGGAAGATGAAAAAGCTGGCTTAAAACTTAACATTAAAAAAACAAAGATCATGGCATCTGGTCTTATCACTTCATGGCAAAACAGATGGGGAAAAGTGGAAACACTGTGAAATTTCATTTTCTTGGGCTCCAAAATCACTGCAGATGGTGGCTGTAGCCACAAAATTAAAAGACACTTGTTCTTTGGAAGAATAGCTAATGACAAACCTAGACAGTGTTTTAAAAAGCAGAGACATCACTTTGCTGACATAGATCTATATACTCATAGTTATGGTTTTTACAGTAGTCACATGGATGTGAGAGGTGGACCATAAAGAAGGCTGAGTACTGAAGAAATGATGTTTTTGAACTGTGGTGCTGGAGAAGACTGTTGAGAGTTCCTTGGATAGCAAGGAGATCAAACCAGTCTATCTTAAAGGAAATCAACCCTGAATATTCATTAGAAGGACTGATGCTGAAGCTGAAGCTCCAGTGCTTTGGCCACCTGATGCGAAGAGCTGACTCACTGGAAAATACCCCAATGTTGGGAAAGATTGTGGGCAGGAGGATGAGGGGGAATCAGAAGATTAGATGATCGGGACTGTGTAAATGGATATAAATCCAAGAGACATATATATACTACCTACTAAATTAACACAAATTGAATATGGGAGATGCAAAAAGCTATTCTGTGCATATGAAAATGAAAAGAAAGACAGGGTAGCAATTCTTATTTCAGACAAAGTAGAACTTAAAACCAAGGTTGCAGCAAGAAACAAAGAAAGACATTTCATAATGACAAATATATCAATCTTAAAAGAAGATATAAGAGCTGTAAACATATATGCACCCAGCACAGGAACACCTAAATAAATAAACCAAATATTAAGAACATAAATGAATATATTGGCAGTTACAGTAATAGTAGGGGACTTTAACAGCCCACTACCTCAATAGATCATCCAGACAGATCAACAAGGAAAACCTTGTCTGGATCAATAAGAAAACCTTGGCCTTAAATGTTACATCAGAGCAAATGAACTTTAGAGCTATGAATAGAAAAATTCACTCAAAAGCAGCAAGGTGCACATTTTTTCCATGTACACATGGACCATTCTTCAGTATACAGCATATGCTAAGCCACAAAAGAAGTCTCGGATAATGTATGAAAATTAAGATGATATCAAGCATCTTTTTCAACCATGAAGCTATGAGACTAGAAATCAACTACAAGGAAAAAAGCAATAACCACCACCAATGGATGACTGAAGAAATCAAGAAGGAACTTTAAAAGAACCTCGAGAGACTGAACAAGAACTCAATGATCCCAAATCTATAGGACTCAACAAAAGCTGTTCTAAGAGGCAAATTTATAGTAACACACAACTATCTCAGGAAACCAAAGAAATCTCAAATTTACAAAGTGATCTTTCACCTAAATGGACTAGAAAAAGAACAAGTAAAACTGAAAGCTAATGTAAGGCATATAATCACAAAGATCAGAGCAAAAATAAATAAAATAGGAAGTGTAAAATAAAAAAAGTAAAACACCAATGAAGCTAAACATTGGTTCTTTAAAAAGATAAACAAAGCAGATAAACTCTTAGCCAGATTCATCAAAAAATAACAGAGATAGCCAAAACTAATAAAATCAGAAATGAAGAAGGAAAACTTACAGCAGATACCATAGAAATAGAACGCCTAGAAGAAGCTATTATGAACAACTATATGTCAGTAAGAACAACCTGGAAAAAATTAGGAAGTTCATAGAAATGTACAGTCTTCCAAGACTAAACCAAGAACAAGTAGAAAATATTAACAGGTCAATTACCAGTGATTAAATTGAAATAGTAATTTTTTTAAAAGCACAATAAACAACAAGCAAGGACCAGGTGGATTCACAATGAGTTCTACCAAATATTTAGAGAAGAGTTAACATCTGTACTTCTTAAAACATTCCAAAATGTTACAGAGAAAGAAACACTCTAAACTCATTCTATGAGGCCATCATCACCCTGATACCAAAACCAGACAAAGATATAATAATAATAAAGAAAATTATAGGCCAATATCATTGATGGACTTAGGTGTCAAATGTCTCAATGAAGTATCAAAAAACTGAATTCAATAATGCATTAAAAGGATCATATACCATGAGCTCTTAGAAGAAAATATAGGCAGGACACTCTGACATAATCACAGCAAGATCTGCATTGAATCACCTCCTAGAGTAATGAAAATAAAAATGAAAATAAACAAATGTGACCTAATTAAACTTAAAAGCTCTTTCACAGCCAAGGAAATGATAAATACAATTAAAATAACCCTCAGAATGGGAGAAAATAATTGCAAAGGAAACAACTGGCAATGGATTAATCTCCAAAATATATAAGCAGCTCATACAGCTCAATATAAGAAAAACAAACCGTCCAATAAAAAAATTAAACAGAAGACCTAAACAGACATTTCTCCATAGAGGACACACAGATATCTAATAAACACATGAAAAGATGCTCAACTTTGCTCATTATTAGAGAACTGCAAACCAAAACTACCATGAAGCATCACCTCACACCAAATAGAAGGGCCATCATAAAAATACTACAAATGATAAATGCTGGAGAGACTGTGAGGAAAAAGAACTCTATTGCACCTGTCTCTTATACACAT
>SJYW01034400.1:0-14007 GCA_006410735.1 Raphicerus campestris | reverse complement strand
TTCCTATCTCTTTAAGAATTTCCCACAATTTGTTGTGATCCACACAGTCAAAGGCTTTGGTGTAACCAATAAAGCAGAAGTAGATGTTTTTCTGGAACTCTTTTGCTTCCCCAATGATCCAACAGATGTTGGCAATTTGATCTCTAGTTTCTCTGCCTTTTCTAAATCCAGCTTGAACACCTGGAAGTTCATGGTTCATGTACTGTTGGAGCCTGGCTTGGAGAATTTTGAGCATTACTTTGCTGGTGTGTGAGATGAGTGACACTGTGTGGTAGTTTGATGGCATTTTTGAGAAATGACATATCACTACATGGCACTGGTGGTAAAGAACCTGCCTGCCAGTGCAGGAGACATGAGAGATGTGGATTTGATCCTGGGCTGGGAAGATTCCCCTGGAGGAGGGCATGGCAACCCATGCCAGTATTCTTGCCTGGAGAATCCCTTGGACAGAGGAGCCTGGTGGGTTCAGTTCATGGGGTCACAAAGAGTCAGACATGACTGATCAATTGAGGGTGGACAATGAGCCCTCCACAGAAATGCCAAATAGCATTTCTGTGAAAATGCCATTGAAAAGTTGGTAGAGTTTGTGTTTAATTGTGGGTTACTCTGAGCTTCCCTAGTGTCTGTCTACAATGCGAGTTCGATCCCTGGGTCAGGAAGATCCTCTGGAGAAGGAAATAGCAATCCACTCCAGTACTATTGCCTGGAAAATCCCAGGGACNTTAATTGTGGGTCACTCTGAGCTTCCCTGGTGGTTCAGACGGTAAAGTGTCTGTCTACAATGCGAGTTCGATCCCTGGGTCAGGAAGATCCTCTGGAGAAGGAAATGGCAATCCACTCCAGTACTATTGCCTGGAAAATCCCACGGACAGAGGAGCTTGGTAAGCTAGTCCATGGGGTCGCAAAGAGTCAGACATGACTGAGAGACTTTCACTTCACTTCTGGCTATTATCAAGATTTTCATAGTATTAGTTTTTCCAAATAAAAAACATAGACTATCTTTCTTATTTATTATTTTAATTTATTAATAATGCCTCATTTTTGTTCCCCGCTCAGTTCTTGTAGTTTTCAATGTACAGGTCATTTTCTTCTTTGGTTAAATTTATTCCTAAGTATTTTGTTATGACGCTATTGTAAATGTAATTGCTTTTTAGATTTCTTTTTCAGGCAATTTCTTGTTAGTGTATAGCACCATAACTATTTTTGTGTGTGTTTATTTTGTGTTCTGCAATTTTGCTGAATTAATTTATTGCTTCTAAGAGTTTCTTGGTTGAACCTTCCTGGTTTTCTATAGGTTAGATCATGTCATCTATAAACACAGTCAATTTAACTTTTCCTTTTTGATTTGGATGTTTTCTTCATTTCTCACATAGGTGCTCTGGCTAGAATTTTCAGTACTCTGTGGAGTGCTCATTATGTATGCTCAATTGCTCAGCCATGTCTGACTCTTTGTGACCCCATGAACTGTAACTCACCAGGCTCCTCTGTCCATGGGATTATCCTGGCAAGAATACTGGAGTGGGTTGCCATGCCCTCCTCCAGGGGGATCTTCCCAGCCCAGGATCAAACGCATATCTCTTATGTCTCCTGCATTGGTAGGCAGATTCTTTACCACCAGTGCCACATGGGAAGCCCCATGCTGAGTATAAGTGGTCAATTAAGAAAAACTGCCTGATTGATGTGTAATTTACATATGAAATCCACATGGTTTTAAATGTGCAGGTCAAGGGATTTTGGTCAGTATACATAGTTGTGCAAACAATCACTACAGTCCAATCTTAGAGCATTCAGTCATGTGCGGCTGATCCCTCAGGCCTGTTTGCAGTGAATCTCCACTTTTGGCACCAGTTCTAGGTAGTCACTGATACACTTTCTGTCTACAGATTTCCTTTAATAGAAATGGCATATAAATATAATTAATAAGGTAAAATATTTTGCATCTGGTTTTTTATACTGAGCTTAATGGTTTTGAGATTCATCTCAGTTTGGGCATTTGTCAGTACTTTTATCTCTTTTTATTGTTGAATAATAATACATTGTTTGAATATGTTACATTTTGTTTTTCTACTGATGGATATTTGGAAGTTTACCACTTTTTGACTATTATGAATAATGCTGATATGAACATTTGAATATATGCCTTTGTGTTGATATATATTTTAATTTCTCTTGGGTAGGTTCCTAGGAGTGTAGTTGTGTGTGCCAATTTATGTTTAATATTTTAAGAAACTACTTGTGGTTTTCTATGTATGAGGAGAGTTCCAGTTTCTCTACATGCTTATGATGTTTGCTATTATCTGTCTTTCTGATATGACATTCTAGTGGATGTGATGTGGTATGTCACTGTAATTTTTATTTGCATTTTTGTTAAGACTAATTATGTTTAATATATTTTCACGTGCCTATTAATCATTCTTATATTTCCTTTGGTGTGTCTATCAAATATTTTTAATTGAGTTGTTTCATTCTTGTTATTAAATTTAAAAAATCATTTATGTATTTGGGATACAAGTCCTCTGTCAGATATATAATTTGTGACTTACTTTTTCATTTTCTTAATGATGTATTTTGACAGGCCAGTTTTTTTTTTATTATTTATTTTTTGATTGAAGGATAATTGCTTTACAGAATTTTGTTGCTCTCTGTCAAATGCAACATGAATCAGCCATAGCTATACATATATTTTCGAGAAGGCAATGGCACCCCACTCCAGTACTTTTGCCTGGAAAATCCCATGGACGGAGGAGCCTGGTGGGCTGCAGTCCATGGGGTCGCTAAGAATCGGACACAACTGAGCGACTTCACTTTCACTCTTCACTTTCATGCATTGGAGAAGGAAATGGCAACCCACTCCAGTGTTCTTGCCTTGAGAATCCCAGGGATGGGGGAGCCTGGTGGGCTGCCATCTATGGGGTCGCACAGAGGTGGACACGACGGAAGTGACTTAGCAGCAGCAGCATACATACATTTTAATTTAGAAGTCCGATTTATCTTTTTTTTTTTTTAATGGGCTATATTTTGTTGTATTTAAAAGGTCTTTGTCTCACTCAAGATCACAAAGATTTTCTAACATGTTTTCTTCCAAAAGTTTTAGGATTTTATCTTATGTTTATATCAATGATTTATTTTCAGTTACATTTCCTATAAATTTTGATAGGATAGAAATTCTAATAGCAGTCATTCAATATCTTAGGTTGTTTGGTTGTAAGAAAAAGTATATACTCACTTTGTTTCAAGTAAAAGTAAATTTATTGAATGAATACTGGTAAATCTAACATAACTAATTTTACAAAGTATAGTCAAGTCTCATGAAAAATAGAAAGTCATCAGGCATCTTCTCTTTTGCACTCTTTTTCTTAATTGTGCAGATAAATTTAATTCTAAAACATTTGTACTTTCGCCAAAAGTTTCCTTTCCTTCAAAATCCTAGAAAGCCAGGTCTGTTAGAGGCATTTACGGTGGGCCACTTACACGCTCTCCTTATCTTCGACTTTTGTCACCTTCTTGGCGTTCAGCTTATTGGTGTGATGCCCATTTTCTTGTGTGCCTTCACTTTGTATATTGTCTTGATTTCCACAGATGTGAAACCTTAGGTAAAAGAATTCTTCTCTTAGTGTGTTTCCAGGGTTTTACATAGGCTAGATTAGCCCCATTACTATGAGATGAAATGGTCCAGGTGTTGGACAGTTTTAAGATTGTAAATCTTAAACTTGCTTAGGTTATTAAGTGCCATCCTTTAATTGGTACACTATCATTAAATAGAACTAACATGACCGTTTCACAATGAATGAGCCTATATTTTATTTTCCAGATTGACTGAACATTTTGACTTCCATTCAAGAAATCAAGTCTGGATTACCCTTGTCATTATAACATATTATATACTGACTGTAATACTAGCTGGGGAATAGTGGGTGACATATTTCTGTTGCAAATGCTAAATTCTGATGTCCAGTTCTAAGATCTTGGCCGTACTAGAAACTTTCCACAAACTTCATTAATGGGCTGGTCACCTTCTATGTATCCTTCTAGATCTATTTCCCACTTTCCCCCACTCTGCTTTGTGCCCCAGGAAGCTGAGTTATTGGACTCTATGAACAGTTCCTTGGCTCTCTGAATTTAAATTCAATTTGCTTAATTAGAAATGATGATGAAAGATGGGTTTCTATCTTTTTTTCACCACATAGAGAAAAAAGCCTGATTTGAGGCAACTGTTCTTTTCTTGTGAAATTGCTACTGCCTATGATCTGCCAAATGATTGGTCCAAAGCTGTTTCTTGTAAAGAAGTGTCTTTAGGAATGCTTTTGGCATTTCCTGGCAGACTATGTTTATTTTGCTGTTGCTTCTTCTCTTTCTCTATCTTTTTCTCCTAGCCTTTCTCCTTTTAATTTTTGAAGCTGTGCCGTATAGTGTACGTAGAATTATCTATGTTGTATTCTGTGCTTGGCCTTGCCTGGTTTTTAGTTCACTGATCATATACTGTTTTGGTTGAATGTGTGAAGATGATCTTTCCAGGCTCAAGTTTTCCTAAGTCATCAGTACAATTGATTTTCAGTGCTAGAGTGAGTGTGAGCTAAATCCTCATATTCTGATGTTACAAAGAAAAGTATTTAGAAGCATACTCATGACTCTTCGATTTCTTGGCCAGTTCAAGATGGTAGAGCAATGTCAGAGAAGAGAGAGAAAGGCTTTGTGAAAACATTTCTTTGTGAGATTAAAAATCCCTGCCTACATCTCAGACAATAAGGGAGAAACAAGAGTTGAGGGAACTGCCTGACTCTTACCTGATAAACTGATGTCATCTATGATTACAGGATGGAAGTAAGCTTCTACCCCAAAATTTAATAGAATGAGGAATTGGGAGTGTTTCCCATGGACTAGGTAGATCTCACAAGAGAGAGCATGCAAGAATAGATCTGTTTTTGGTTTTGCTGAAAAGAGAGAGTGAAGGGATTCGGATGGTGAAAGTCTATGTAGAGTGACAGCAAGGCAAACAGATGCAAACAAGCAAAGGAAAAGAATATATTATCCATATTATGGAGTTTGAGGTCAGAAGGGCCCAATAGAGGTGCCTTGAATAGGCTCAAGAAAGCATCTGCAGGTGAAGGAATCAGCCTGAAACATTCACCAAGAATGTTGTGACCTAGAATGCAATGCATTTAAAAATATTCTACATGCATATAGTCAGAGCTCTGGTTTTTCTAGTAGTCATGTGTGGATGTGAGATTTGGACCATAAAGAAGGCTAAGCACTGAAGAATTGATACCTTCAAACTGTGGTGCTGGAGAACACTCATGAGAGTCCCTTGGATTGCGAGATCAAACCAGTCAATCCGAAAGGAAATCAACCCTGAATATCCATTGAAAGGACTGGTGTTGAAGTTGAACTCCAATACTTTGGCCATTTGATGTGGAGAGCCAAATCTTTGGAAAAGACTCTGATGCTGGGAAAGATTGAAGGCAAAAGAAGAAGGCAGCAGAGAGTGAGATGGTTAGATAACATCACTAACTAAATGGACATGAATTTGAGCAAACTCCAGAGACAGTAAAGGATAGACGAGATTGGCATGATGCTATCCATTGGGTTGCAAAGAGTTAAACATGACTTAGTGACTGAACAAACAAATATGCATAAAATATTCTCTGTACATTACAAAGTTACAAATAGCACTTTATCCTTACTAATTTTTTTATACTTGATAATATGCTGTATTTTATTTTTTAATTTAATACTTTATTCTATTTTACAGTACTGTATTGGTTTTGCCATACATTGACATGAATCAGCCACAGGTGTACATGATCTCCCAATGCCGAAGCCCCCTCCCACCTCCCTCCGCACACCATCTCCCCAGATCATCCCGTACACCAGCCCCAAGCATCCTGTATCCTGTATTGAACATAGACTGGCGCTTCGNAGTTTCAGCTTCAGCATCAGTCCGTCCAATGAATGCTCAGGACTGATCTCCCTTAGGATGGACTGGTTGGATCTCCTTGCAGTCCAAGGGACTCTCAAGAGTCTTCTCCAACACCATAGTTCAAAGACATCAATTCTTTGGTGCCCAGCTTTCTTTATGGTCCGACTCTCACATCCATACATGACTATTGGAAAAACTATATCTTTGACTATATGGACCTTTGTCAGCAAAGTAATGTCTCTGCTTTTTGACATGCTGTTTATGTTGGTCACAGCTTTTCTTCCAAGGTGCAAGTGTCATAATTTCATGGCTACAGTCACCAACTACAGTGATTTTGGAGCCCAAGAACGTAAAGTCTGTCGCTGTTCCAGTTGTTTCTCCATCTATTTGCCATGAAGTAATGGGACTAGATTCAATGATCTTTGTGTTTGAATGTTGTTTTATGCCAGATTTTTCACTCTCCTCTTTCATGTTCATCAAGAGGCTCTTCAGTTCCTCTTTGCTTTCTGCCATGAGGGTGGTGTCACCTGCATATCTGAGGTTATTGATATTTCTCCTGGCAATCTTGATTCAAGCTTGTGCTTCATCCAGTCTGGCATTTTGCATGATGTACTCTGCACATAAGTTAAATAAGCAGGGTGACAATATACAATCTTGATGTACTCCTTTCCCAATTTGGAACCAGTCCGTTGTTCCATGTCCAATTCTAACTATTGCTTCTTCACCTGCATCCAGATTTCTCAGGAGGCAGGTCAGGTGGTCTGACCTGCTCTTTAAGAATTTCCATCTTTAATTCCTATCTCTTTAAGAATTTCCCACAATTTGTTGTGATCCACACAGTCAAAGGCTTTGGTGTAACCAATAAAGCAGAAGTAGATGTTTTTCTGGAACTCTTTTGCTTCCCCTATGATCCAACAGATGTTGGCAATTTGATCTCTAGTTTCTCTGCCTTTTCTAAATCCAGCTTGAACACCTGGAAGTTCATGGTTCATGTACTGTTGGAGCCTGGCTTGGAGAATTTTGAGCATTACTTTGCTGGTGTGTGAGATGAGTGACACTGTGTGGTAGTTTGATGGCATTTTTGAGAAATGACATATCACTACATGGCACTGGTGGTAAAGAACCTGCCTGCCAGTGCAGGAGACATGAGAGATGTGGATTTGATCCTGGGCTGGGAAGATTCCCCTGGAGGAGGGCATGGCAACCCATGCCAGTATTCTTGCCTGGAGAATCCCTTGGACAGAGGAGCCTGGTGGGTTCAGTTCATGGGGTCACAAAGAGTCAGACATGACTGATCAATTGAGGGTGGACAATGAGCCCTCCACAGAAATGCCAAATAGCATTTCTGTGAAAATGCCATTGAAAAGTTGGTAGAGTTTGTGTTTAATTGTGGGTTACTCTGAGCTTCCCTAGTGTCTGTCTACAATGCGAGTTCGATCCCTGGGTCAGGAAGATCCTCTGGAGAAGGAAATAGCAATCCACTCCAGTACTATTGCCTGGAAAATCCCAGGGACTGAGGAGCTTGGTAAGCTAGTCCATGGGGTCGCAAAGAGTCAGACATGACTGAGAGACTTCACTTTCACTTCACTTCTGGGTAGTATCAAGATTTTCACAGTATTAGTTTTTCCAAATAAAAAACATAGACTATCTTTCTTATTTATTATTTTAATTTATTAATAATGCCTCATTTTTGTTCCCTGCTCAGTTCTTGTAGTTTTCAATGTACAGGTCATTTTCTTCCTTGGTTAAATTTATTCCTAAGTATTTTGTTATGATGCTATTGTAAATGTAATTGCTTTTTAAATTTCTTTTTCAGGCATTTTCTTGTTAGTGTATAGCACCATAACTATTTTTGTGTGTGTTTATTTTGTGTTCTGCAATTTTGCTGAATTAATTTATTGCTTCTAACAGTTTCTTGGTTGAATCTTCCTGGTTTTCTATAGGTTAGATCATGTCATCTATAAACACAGTCAATTTAACTTTTCCTTTTTCATTTGGATGTTTTCTTCATTTCTCACATAGGTGCTCTGGCTAGAATTTTCAGTACTCTGTGGAGTGCTCATTATGTATGCTCAATTGCTCAGTCATGTCTGACTCTGACTCTTTGTGACTCCATGAACTGTAACTCACCAGGCTCCTCTGTCCATGGGATTATCCTGGCAAGAATACTGGAGTGGGTTGCCATGCCCTCCTCCAGGGGGATCTTCCCAGCCCAGGATCAAACCCACATCTCTTATGTCTCCTGCATTGGCAGGCAGATTCTTTACCACCAGTGCCGCATGGGAAGCCCCATGCTGAGTATAAGTGGTCAAAGAAGAAAAACTGCTTGATTGATGTGTAATTTACATATGAAATTCACATGGTTTTAAATGTGCAGGTCAAGGGATTTTGGTCAGTATACATAGTTGTGCAAACAATCACTACAGTCCAATCTTAGAGCATTCAGTCATGTGCGGCTGATCCCTCAGGCCTGTTTGCAGTGAATCTCCACTTTTGGCACCAGTTCTAGGTAGTCACTGATACACTTTCTGTCTACAGATTTCCTTTAATAGAAATGGCATATAAATATAATTAATAAGGTAAAATATTTTGCATCTGGTTTTTTATACTGAGCTTAATGGTTTTGAGATTCATCTCAGTTTTGGCATTTGTCAGTACTTTTATCCCTTTTTTTTGCTGAATAATAATACATTGTGTGAATATGTTACACTTTGTTTTTCTACTGATGGATATTTGGAAGTTTACCACTTTTTGACTATTATGAATAATGCTGATATGAACATTTGAATATATGCCTTTGTGTTGATATATATTTTAATTTCTCTTGGGTAGGTTCCTAGGAGTGTAGTTGTGTGTGCCAATTTATGTTTAATATTTTAAGAAACTACTTGTGGTTTTCTATGTATGAGGAGAGTTCCAGTTTCTCTACATGCTTATGATGTTTGCTATTATCTGTCTTTCTGATATGACATTCTAGTGGATGTGATGTGGTATGTCACTGTAATTTTTATTTGCATTTTTGTTAAGACTAATTATGTTTAATATATTTTCACGTGCCTATTAATCATTCTTATATTTCCTTTGGTGTGTCTATCAAATATTTTTAATTGAGTTGTTTCATTCTTGTTATTAAATTTAAAAAATCATTTATGTATTTGGGATACAAGTCCTCTGTCAGATATATAATTTGTGACTTACTTTTTCATTTTCTTAATGATGTATTTTGACAGGCCAGTTTTTTTTTTATTATTTATTTTTTGATTGAAGGATAATTGCTTTACAGAATTTTGTTGCTCTCTGTCAAATGCAACATGAATCAGCCATAGCTATACATATATTTTCGAGAAGGCAATGGCACCCCACTCCAGTACTTTTGCCTGGAAAATCCCATGGACGGAGGAGCCTGGTGGGCTGCAGTCCATGGGGTCGCTAAGAATCGGACACAACTGAGCGACTTCACTTTCACTCTTCACTTTCATGCATTGGAGAAGGAAATGGCAACCCACTCCAGTGTTCTTGCCTGGAGAATCCCAGGGATGGGGAGCCTGGTGGGCTGCCGTCTATGGGGTCGCACAGAGGTGGACACGATGGAAGTGACTTAGCAGCAGCAGCATACATATATTTTAATTTAGAAGTCCGATTTATCTGTTTTTTTTTTTTAATGGGCTATATTTTGTTGTATTTAAAAGGTCTTTGTCTCACTCAAGATCACAAAGATTTTCTAACATGTTTTCTTCCAAAAGTTTTAGGATTTTATCTTATGTTTATATCAATGATTTATTTTCAGTTACATTTCCTATAAATTTTGATAGGATAGAAATTCTAATAGCAGTCATTCAATATCTTAGGTTGTTTGGTTGTAAGAAAAAGTATATACTCACTTTGTTTCAAGTAAAAGTAAATTTATTGAATGAATACTGGTAAATCTAACATAACTAATTTTACAAAGTATAGTCAAGTCTCATGAAAAATAGAAAGTCATCAGGCATCTTCTCTTTTGCACTCTTTTTCTTAATTGTGCAGATAAATTTAATTCTAAAACATTTGTACTTTCGCCAAAAGTTTCCTTTCCTTCAAAATCCTAGAAATCCAGGTCTGTTAGAGGCATTTACGGTGGGCCACTTACACGCTCTCCTTATCTTCGACTTTTGTCACCTTCTTGGCGTTCAGCTTATTGGTGTGATGCCCATTTTCTTGTGTGCCTTCACTTTGTATATTGTCTTGATTTCCACAGATGTGAAACCTTAGGTAAAAGAATTCTTCTCTTAGTGTGTTTCCAGGGTTTTACATAGGCTAGATTAGCCCCATTACTATGAGATGAAATGGTCCAGGTGTTGGACAGTTTTAAGATTGTAAATCTTAAACTTGCTTAGGTTATTAAGTGCCATCCTTTAATTGGTACACTATCATTAAATAGAACTAACATGACCGTTTCACAATGAATGAGCCTATATTTTATTTTCCAGATTGACTGAACATTTTGACTTCCATTCAAGAAATCAAGTCTGGATTACCCTTGTCATTATAACATATTATATACTGACTGTAATACTAGCTGGGGAATAGTGGGTGACATATTTCTGTTGCAAATGCTAAATTCTGATGTCCAGTTCTAAGATCTTGGCCGTACTAGAAACTTTCCACAAACTTCATTAATGGGCTGGTCACCTTCTATGTATCCTTCTAGATCTATTTCCCACTTTCCCCCACTCTGCTTTGTGCCCCAGGAAGCTGAGTTATTGGACTCTATGAACGGTTCCTTGGCTCTTCTGAATTTAAATTCAATTTGCTTAATTAGAAATTATGATGAAAGATGGGTTTCTATCTTTTTTTCACCACATAGAGAAAAAAGCCTGATTTGAGGCAACTGTTCTTTTCTTGTGAAATTGCTACTGCCTATGATCTGCCAAATGATTGGTCCAAAGCTGTTTCTTGTAAAGAAGTGTCTTTAGGAATGCTTTTGGCATTTCCTGGCAGACTATGTTTATTTTGCTGTTGCTTCTTCTCTTTCTCTATCTTTTTCTCCTAGCCTTTCTCCTTTTAATTTTTGAAGCTGTGCCGTATAGTGTACGTAGAATTATCTATGTTGTATTCTGTGCTTGGCCTTGCCTGGTTTTTAGTTCACTGATCATATACTGTTTTGGTTGAATGTGTGAAGATGATCTTTCCAGGCTCAAGTTTTCCTAAGTCATCAGTACAATTGATTTTCAGTGCTAGAGTGAGTGTGAGCTAAATCCTCATATTCTGATGTTACAAAGAAAAGTATTTAGAAGCATACTCATGACTCTTCGATTTCTTGGCCAATTCAAGATGGTAGAGCAATGTCAGAGAAGAGAGAGAAAGGCTTTGTGAAAACATTTCTTTGTGAGATTAAAAATCCCTGCCTACATCTCAGACAATAAGGGAGAAACAAGAGTTGAGGGAACTGCCTGACTCTTACCTGATAAACTGATATCATCTATGATTGCAGGATGGAATTAAGCTTCTACCCCAAAATTTAATAGAATGAGGAATTGGGAGTGTTTCCCGTGGACTAGGTAGATCTCACAAGAGAGAGCATGCAAGAATAGATCTGTTTTTGGTTTTGCTGAAAAGAGAGAGTGAAGGGATTCGGATGGTGAAAGTCTATGTAGAGTGACAGCAAGGCAAACAGATGCAAACAAGCAAAGGAAAGGAATATATTATCCATATTATGGAGTTTGAGGTCAGAAGGGCCCAATAGAGGTGCCTTGAATAGGCTCAAGAAAGCATCTGCAGGTGAAGGAATCAGCCTGAAACATTCACCAAGAATGTTGTGACCTAGAATGCAATGCATTTTAAAGTATTCTACATGCATATAGTCAGAGCTCTGGTTTTTCTAGTAGTCATGTGTGGATGTGAGATTTGGACCATAAAGAAGGCTAAGCACTGAAGAACTGATACCTTCAAACTGTGGTGCTGGAGAACACTCATGAGAGTCCCTTGGATTGCGAGATCAAACCAGTCAATCCGAAAGGAAATCAACCCTGAATATCCATTGAAAGGACTGGTGTTGAAGTTGAACTCCAATACTTTGGCCATTTGATGTGGAGAGCCAAATCTTTGGAAAAGACTCTGATGCTGGGAAAGATTGAAGGCAAAAGAAGAAGGCAGCAGAGAGTGAGATGGTTAGATAACATCACTAACTAAATGGACATGAATTTGAGCAAACTCCAGAGACAGTAAAGGATAGAGGAAATTGGCATGATGCTATCCATTGGGTTGCAAAGAGTTAAACATGACTTAGTGACTGAACAAACAAATATGCATAAAATATTCTCTGTACATTACAAAGTTACAAATAGCACTTTATCCTTACTAATTTTTTTATACTTGATAATATGCTGTATTTTATTTTTTAATTTAATACTTTATTCTATTTTACAGTACTGTATTGGTTTTGCCATACATTGACATGAATCAGCCACAGGTGTACATGATCTCCCAATGCCGAAGCCCCCTCCCACCTCCCTCCGCACACCATCTCCCCAGATCATCCCGTACACCAGCCCCAAGCATCCTGTATCCTGTATTGAACATAGACTGGCGCTTCGTTTCTTATATGATAGTATACATGTTTCAGTGCCATTCTCCCAAATCATCCCACCCTCTCCCTCTCCCTCAGAAGCCAAAAGTCCGTTCTATACCTCTGTGTCTCTTATATTGTCTCACTTACAGGGTCATCATTACTATCTTTCTAAATTCCATATATATGTGTCAGTATACTGTATTGGTGTTTTTCTTTCTGGCTTCACTCTGTATAATCGGCTCCAGTTTCATCCATCTCATTAGAACTGAGTCAAACTTATTCTTATTGATTTCCTTCGTGTCACTTATTTTTATTTACTCGGATTGACATAAGCAATTGAATGTAGAAGAGTGCCATTCAAACTGCTTTTCCTTAAAGCTATTTTTGCATCTGATGGTCTTTTGTTTTCTAACTTGATTTTACATGACTTGGTGCATGAATATTCCTAGCTGCCATATCTTAAAAAACTTATAAAAACTAAGATCCTGCATGCTCAGTCGCTCAGTTGTGTCCAACTCTTTGTGACCCCATAGGCTGTAGCCCACCATGCTCCTCAGTGCATGGAATTTTCCAGGCAAGAATACTGGAATACTGGAGTGGGTTGCCGTTTCCTCCTTCCGGGAATAGAACCCACGCCTCCTGCATCTCCTGCCTTGGCAGGCGGNGCTGCCATATCTTAATTATAAAAACTAAGATCCTGCATGCTCAGTCGCTCAGTTGTGTCCAACTCTTTGTGACCCCATAGACTGTAGCCCACCATGCTCCTCAGTGCATGGAATTTTCCAGGCAAGAATACTGGAATACTGGAGTGGGTTGCCATTTCCTCCTTCCGGGAATTGAACCCACGCCTCCTGCATCTCCTGCATTGGCAGGCGANCTCTTTGTGACCCCATAGGCTGTAGCCCACCATGCTCCTCAGTGCATGGAATTTTCCAGGCAAGAATACTGGAATACTGGAGTGGGTTGCCGTTTCCTCCTTCCGGGAATAGAACCCACGCCTCCTGCATCTCCTGCCTTGGCAGGCGGATGTTTTACCGCTAAGATCCCAGTAGGTAATTGATAAAGAATATGAAAAGTTCATTTATAAGAGGAAAAGTAAGTGCAAAAGTATACATGCAAACAGTGTTGAACCTGAATAACAACCAGAACAGCAAATTAAGATGTTTATTCAAAAATATCCATTAATAGGTATTTATTGAACACCTGTTATATGCCCAACCACTGAGCCAGACACTGGAGGTACATGAGTTGTATCAGATACTGTTCTTGTTCTCATTGTGCAGGTGGACAATAACAATGGGTAATATTTTGACATATTTTTACTTTGCTTGTCATATTAGCAAGTATTAAAAATTATGATGCACAAAGTTGATAAAGAGGTATTGGACAAGGTGTTCTTACACACTGGCAATCACACTTTTTCGTAGTTTGTCAACATATTAAAAAAAAAATGTTCAGGAGGCCAAAGTCCATTCTATACATCTGTGTCTCTTTTGTTGTCTCACCTACAGGGTCATCATTACTATCTTTCTAAATTCCATAT
>SJYW01034394.1:0-12496 GCA_006410735.1 Raphicerus campestris | reverse complement strand
TTGGAAGGACTGATGCTAAAGCTGAAGCTCCAATACCTTGGTCACCTCATGAGAAGAGCTGACTCATTGGAAAAGACTCTGATGCTGGGAGGGATTGGGGGCAGGAGGAGAAGGGGACGACAGAGAATGAGATGGCTGGATGGCATCACTGACTCAATGGACATGAGTTTGGGTGAACTCAGGGAGTTGATGATGGACAGGGAGGCCTGGCATGCTGCAATTCATGGGGTCACAAAGAGTCAGACATGACTCAGTGACTGAACTGACTGACTGACTGACTGACTGAAATCACTGATACACCAATATAAAAAGCCTCTGTTTATACGATTGATAGTTTCATTCTTCTGTGGATTCTTCACATTTGAATTTTGAATCGACCTTCTAATAAATTAGATGTCTAAGATTAAACATCTAAATTAAGTTAGAAAGCAAATGTGACCAACTGATATGCATTTGGTGTGTTTTAGGATCATGACAATTAAGATAGATGATAGCTATTTTGCTAAAATTCAGTGAATGCAATATTTAATCAGATTCAGAAAAATTATACCACATTCGTGCAAAATTTTACTCAGTCATTAATGAGGAGCATAGTAATTCAACTGTCTTAAAACATGTGCATAATATTTTATTGCGGAAAGGATCAGAAACATTTAAATTCTCACATGAATCTAAATTCCCTACCTTGTTGTGCATAGTAATGAAAGTTGTTTTTTTTTACCTCACCAAAAATGTGAATTGCAAAACTGAAAGAGTTCCTGGAAGAAAATATAATACCAGTTTGTGTAGTTTCCAATACATCGGTAAAGAATATAATTACAGTTACATCTATTTTTAGCTTGGACAGTAAGAAACAAATTCACCTAAAAAACATAAATAAGAGTTTTGTTTTAACTAAATTACCCATAAGTTCTGTCCTTCAGCTTTTTTTCTTCAGTAGAAAGAATCTCAGAATAATTCCCAATTAATACAGATAATGCCCCATGAGATTGAATTACATCATGTATTACAAAATTCAGGAAATAAGTTGGCAGCTGGTAGGAAGCTCCAAATACAGAGGTATTTCTACAGTGTCTGCCTGGATTTAGGTGAGTTTCCAATAGTTTCTGTAATTTTAATTCATCTGTCCTCTCCAATAAGTCTCTGAATATGTAATGCATACAGCACTTTCATTAGAGCCAGCAGAAGTACCTTTTTTCAAATGTGAATTCCTAGCTCCCACCAGAGACCCAGTCAATTGAAATCTATGTGGTAAAGCACGGAGTTGCTGTTAATAACTTGTTTAAGTAACACATATGCACTTTAAGTTTGAGAATGCAAGTTGTTAATCATTCAGTCATGTCTGACTCTTTGTATCCCCATGGACTGTAGCCTCCCAGGCTCCTCTGTCCATAGAATTCTCCAGGCAAGAATATTGGAGTAGGTTGCCATTTCTTCTCCAGGGGATCTTCCTGACCCAAGGATTGAACCAGGGTCTCCTGCATTGTAGGCAGATCCTTTACTGATTGAGCCACAAGGGCTCACCTATATGAAATATATATCAAATATTTCACACATCTATTAGTCACAAATAACACCAGGTGATCAATTGCCCATAAAATTGGTTTAAATAATTTAACAATTATAACCTGCTTCACAAACTTTAAGTATAAATAAGGAAGGTTAAGACTTAGGGTGTGCCAAGGTCACAGAACTCTTAACCTTGGTAACTTTCAAGCTAGCCTGAAGAGTCCACAGGAGGACAGAGAAATCTGCAGATAACAATGTCAGAAGGCAATCTACTAAATGAGAACCTCTTGGGGCAGAGGTCTGGTAATCAATATATTTCATTGTCTAGTCTGGTGACATTTATCATTAAGGGTGTTTGAGATATAATTCCTAGAACATATCTTGGTTAGTACTACAAGATAATAACAATAACTTTGACTTTAATTTTTAATATTTCTGAATTGCTAATGTGGCCTTACAGCTTTCATTAGCACAATCACCTTAATCTTTCAAATTATGTCCTCTAAGATCTATTAGTACCCTATATGTTGTTACTTTTTACTTCTAAAAGATTGACTTACTATTACTGTTCTTACTTAGGATTGATTTTAATGACTAATCATTAATGTACTCAATAGTTTTACAATATAATCTGTGAGCTGATATAATTTTCCTACTTGAATTTTCAAAAGTTTCTTTGCATATACAAATACATTAATAGCATTCATATTGACAACAGTTAAGGGAAACTGTCATATTTTATAATTTCAATTAGGCGTGATTATTAGAATTTTTTTCTTAAATATTCACTTCTACAGATTTTTCTATATATTTAGAAATTCAATTGTCTATTACAGCATGAGACAGATAAAACTAGAAATGATTACCTTAATAGATTTCAAATGTATGATTGATTCAAGGCTTGTAATTTGAAAAATAATATAATGAACATAAATGAAAACAGAAAGACTAAAATCAGTCATTTCTCAAACTTTGGAAGATAGTGAAGGACAGGGAAGCCTAGCATGCTGCAGTCCATAGGTTCACAAAGAGAAAATGAACAGTAGTTATAAAAACACTTGTACATTTATTTTAAAATAACTACAATTTTTAGTTGTACACATTTTGAGTTCATTACTCAGAGACTCAACTGAGTCTGACTCTTTTGTGACCCCATGGACTGTAGCCCACAGGCTCTTCTGTCCATTGGATTCTCCCATCAAGAGTACGGTGGGGTTTCCATTTTCTCCTGCAGGAAATCTCCATTTAGAGATCTAATCAGCATCTCTTATGTCTTCTGCATTGACAGGTGGTCAGAGTTCATTACTTTCCATATAAAAATGAAAATTTCAGTACAGTTCAGTCACTCAGTAGAGTCCAACTCTTTGTGACCCCATGGACTGTAGCAGTCCAGGCTTCTCTGGCCATGACCAATCCCTGAAGCTTACTCAAACTCATGTCCATTGAGTCAATGATGCCATTCAACCATCTCATCCTTTGTTGTTCCCTTCTCTTCATGCCATGAATCTTTCCCATCATCAGGGTGTTTTCCAGTGAGTCAGTTCTTCGCATCAGGTGGCCAAAGTATTGGAGTTTCAGCTTCATCACCAGTCCTTCCAATGAATATTCAGGGCTAATTTCCTTTTGGATTGACTGGTTGGATCTTCTTGCTGTCCAAAGGATTCTTATGACTCTTCTCCAACACCACAGTTCAAAAGCACACCAGTCAGAAGAGTCCTCATCCAAAAGTCTATAAACAATAAATGCTGGAAAGAGTGTGGAGAAAAGGGAACGCTCTTGCAATGTTGGTGAGAATGTAAACTGATACAGCCACTATGGAAGACAGTACAGAGATTCCTTAAAAAAAACAAGAAACAAAACCACCAAAAGACCCAACAATCCCATTCCTCAGCGTATACCCTGAGGAAACCAAAATTGAAAGAGACACATGTATCCCATTGTTCATTGCAGCACTATTTACAATAGCTAGAACACGGAAGCAACCTATATGTCCATTGACAGATGAGTGGATAAAGAAATTGTGGTATATATACACAATGGACTATTACTCAGCCATAAAATGGAACACATTTGATTCAGTTCTTATGAGGTGGATGAACCTAGCATCTATTATACAGAGTGAAGTGAATCAGAAAGAGAAAGAGAAAGAGAAATACCGTATTCTAGCACATATATACAGAATCTAGAAAATGATACTGAATAATTCACTCACAAGGCAACAATAGAGAAACAGACATAGAGAATAGACTTGAGAGGGTGAGATGATCGAAAGAGTAACATGGAAACTTACATTGCCATATGTAAAAAAAGATAGCCAATGGGAATTTGCTGTGTAGCTCAGGAAACTCAAAGAGTGCCTCTGTATCAATCTAGAGGGGTGGGATGAGGAGGGAGATGGGAGGGAGTTTCAAAAAGGAGGGAAATATGTATATCTATGACTGATTCATGTTGAAGTTTGATGAAAAACAGCAAAATTCTGTAGAACAATTATCCTTCAATAAAATATAAATTAATTTTTTCAAAAAGCATTAATTTTTCAGCACTCAGCTTTTCTTATGGTCCAGCTCTCACATCCATTCATGACTACTGGAAAAACAAAAGCTTTGACTGGACGGATCTTCGCTGGCAAAGTCATGTCTCAGCTTTTTAATATGCTGTCTAGGTTGAGCACAGCTTTTCTTCCAAGTAGCAAGCATCTTTTAATTTCATGATTTCAGTCACCATCTACAGTGATTTTGCCCCCCCTCCCCCACCAAATAAAGTCTGTCACGGTTTCTACTGTTTCCCTGTCTATTTACCATGAAGTGATGGGACTGGATGCCATGATCTTAGCTTTCTCAGTGTTGAGTTTAAGTCAACTTTTTCCACTCTCCTCTTTCACTTTCATTAAGAGGCTCTTTGGTTTTTCACTTTCTGCCATAAGGGCAGTGTCATTTACATATATGAGGTTATTAATATTTCTCCTTGCAATCTTTATTCCAGCTTGTGCTTCATCCAGCCCTGAATTTCACATGATGCACTCTGTATGTAACTTAAATAAGCAGAGTGACAATTTATATTCTTAACATACTCCTTTTCCAATTTGGAACCAATCTGTTGTTCCATGTCCACCTCTAACTGTTGCTTCTGGACCTGCATGCAGATTTCTCAGGAGGCAGGTGAGGTAGTCTGGTATTCTCAACTCTTTAAGAATTTTCCATAGTTTGTTGTGATCCACACAGTCAAAGGGTACTTGGATGCAACCTCAAAAATGACAGAATGATCTCTGTTCGTTTCCAAGGCAAATCATTCAATATCACAGTAATCCAAGTCTATGCCTCAACCAGTAATGTTGAAGAAGATGAAGTTGAACGATTGTATGAAGATGTACAAGACCTTCTAAAACTAACACCCAAAAAAGGTGTCCTTTTCTTTTATAAGGGACTGGAATGCAAAAGTAAGAAGTCAAGAGATACCTGGTGTAAGAGGCAAAGAGCAAAGCAGGGCAAAACCAAAAAAGCTGTTTCTTAGAAGATTCTCTACAAGAATAATCTGTGATTTAGAGTGGCATAAGAGTCCAGCTACCTTGCTTATTCTTTGCCAATGTTTTCAGTGCTGAGAAGCAGAAAAAAGCAAAGAATAGCAACATATTCTGATCTTACAAGAGAAGCAGAATGGTAAGATCTTGGAGATGCATGCTGCACTAATTTTGTCACAAAGACTGAATTTGTTTCACTAAGGAAAAAAAAAATATGTCAGGGCACATCCATTTGGAGAACTTGAATTATTATTAATATTATTTTAAACCAATTGAATTGAATATATTCAATAATTCTATTATTTCTAAGACCTTCCACAAAAGGTCATTATAGTCCTTTAGTTTATTGCAAACAGATCTTTTATAAAGGAGTAACTGTTAATATTAAAACTGTAATACNTTAATATTATTTTATACCAATTGAATTGAATATATTCAATAATTCTATTATTTCTAAGACCTTCCACAAAAGCTCATTATAGTCCTTTAGTTTATTGCAAACAGATCTTTTATAAAGGAGTAACCGTTAATATCAAAACTGTAATACAAATTTGCAATTGTTGGCATTATCCTGTAAAACACAATGAGGTACATCTTCTTAAATAAAAAGATAATAATATTTCACTGGGGAATATATCCAATAGGCTTTCTATCTCTCCACATTTACATTCAATTATGATACTGTGTGGACTAATTTCTAAACAGATGAAAGTCTTTAAAACGTGATGAAAGCAGGTTTTGCTCAGGAATATTATGGTATACATATCATAAGTTGCTTGACAACCTTCAGAAAATAAACACTAAGTTGTGATTTCTTTTTACCCAACTAGTTGTTTCTCTTTACCCTGGAAAATTTGGAGGCTCTAACTGTAGAGACTTTGTAATGTCAAAACCACTTCTCTTCTCAGATTGAAACCACTATGACAGCACATTCATGTTCTTAAGAGACAAGACCTAGCAAATAGCTTCTCACAAATCCACAGAACATTACTGTGTCCTGCTTGAGAAATTCTGTTGCTTCTTCAAATGTATTGTTAGTTTCAGGTGCTATTTTATTTGCTCATTTCTGAATCAGATCTTTTTTTTTTTCTTTTTCCGTCTTTGTCTCAGTTGATTTGGACATAGCTACTCTGACTGGAAAATCTGAAGAAGGTAGCCAACAGCCTACTGTTTCTGGTTTTCCAACGTTCTAGAGCAAAAATCCTGCACAATGGCCATTCGTTTCACCCATTGCAGTTCAGATGGCAAGTGAATACTGTTCTACCAGAGATGCCAATGATATGATCCTGTTGCCAGAGATCCTGTTAATGGCATCATCTTGTATACTGGGTTCCAATAAGAATCAACAACATTTTTATATTCAGGTGAGAGAAAATCTCATCTAGACTGGCTTGGCCTTGGAATTCAGACCTAAGTGAAGAGGATTCAACTGTCAAAGAGGGACAGCTGTCAAAGAGAAGTAAGCCTTCCAGTGCCTAGTACAGGCATGAAAACTAATCAAATGGTATTTCTCGGTGAAGCACTCTTCCTCCTGGACTAATTAAAAGAACTCCACAGCTCTCTTTCCCCAAGTTTTTTTAACCTCTAGAATTTAGGCTTTTAATGCTTCCTTCACTATTTTTTTTAAACTAAGTAATGAATAAAATAACATTATTTTATAGATAAGAAAATGTTAGCCTCAGCAGGAGAAATATGAGGAACGTTCTAATAATAATTTTCCTATAGGTTCATAAGAAGGGATCTTTAGAGTTTATGCAAACTTGAATAGTGTTTAGGAGTACAGCAGGTTAGACACAGTGCAAAGGCATGGGAACTGAACAAGTAATATTGACCATAACTATACATTCACATGCAAGCATTTACAGATTTTAACTTGGTCTTTGATTTAAAAGATAGTTTCTTTGAATCTGATCAATGTCAGCCCCTAGAGATGAAGTCAATGAAGTTCAGGAAAAGTTGAATAATGTAAACTATTTTGGAGTTGCAGACAACTAAAATAGAAAACCTCTTAAATATTGTGNTTTTTCCGTCTTTGTCTCAGTTGATTTGGACGTAGCTACTCTGACTGGAAAATCTGAAGAAGGTAGCCAACAGCCTACTGTTTCTGGTTTTCCAACGTTCTAGAGCAAAAATCCTGCACAATGGCCATTCGTTTCACCCATTGCAGTTCAGATGGCAAGTGAATACTGTTCTACCAGAGATGCCAATGATATGATCCTGTTGGCAGAGATCCTGTTAATGGCATCATCTTGTATACTGGGTTTCAATAAGAATCAACAACATTTTTATATTCAGGTGAGAGAAAATCTCATCTAGACTGGCTTGGCCTTGGAATTCAGACCTAAGTGAAGAGGATTCAACTGTCAAAGAGGGACAGCTGTCAAAGAGAAGTAAGCCTTCCAGTGCCTAGTACAGGCATGAAAACTAATCAAATGGTATTTCTCGGTGAAGCACTCTTCCTCCTGGACTAATTAAAAGAACTCCACAGCTCTCTTTCCCCAAGTTTTTTTAACCTCTAGAATTTAGGCTTTTAATGCTTCCTTCACTATTTTTTTTAAACTAAGTAATGAATAAAATAACATTATTTTATAGATAAGAAAATGTTAGCCTCAGCAGGAGAAATATGAGGAACGTTCTAATAATAATTTTCCTATAGGTTCATAAGAAGGGATCTTTAGAGTTTATGCAAACTTGAATAGTGTTTAGGAGTACAGCAGGTTAGACACAGTGCAAAGGCATGGGAACTGAACAAGTAATATTGACCATAACTATACATTCACATGCAAGCATTTACAGATTTTAACTTGGTCTTTGATTTAAAAGATAGTTTCTTTGAATCTGATCAATGTCAGCCCCTAGAGATGTAGTTAATGAAGTTCAGGAAAAGTTGAATAATGTAAACTATTTTGGAGTTGCAGACAACTAAAATAGAAAACCTCTTAAATATTGTGCAAGAGGGGGTAAAAGGTATAATCCCATCTACCTGCCTGGATTATATAATTCATGTTTTTAGGAGTTGGAAGAATAGCATCTTTGGGGCAGGCGTTTCACACGACAGATCTAACAGATATGATAAGTAAAGAAAGACATTAAGGGTGCTTGCTCTAAATGCTTTACTTCTTAAAGGTTCTGATATTGGCTTCACTAGTCTTAAAAGAGTTACCATCTTATGGCTGAATCATGCCTACTGTAGTATTCAGACATGTTTTGAAATGTCTGAATTAGGATGAAGAAGATTCTTCCAAAATATGGAAGCTTTCTTTTGGCAGGATTTGAGGGGTGGAGATTTATTTTGAATAAAGAGGAAGTGAAGACTGGAAAGATTACTTAGCCATCAGAGAGAAAAGATGATTCTGAAAATAAAAAGTGTCGTTCCTAATATTTTGAACCTCNGAAATGTCTGAATTAGGATGAAGATTCTTCCAAAATATGGAAGCTTTCTTTTGGCAGGATTTGAGGGGTGGAGATTTATTTTGAATAAAAAGGAAGTGAAGACTGGAAAGATTACTTAGTCATCAGAGAGAAAAGATTATTCTGAAAATAAAAAGTGTCGTTCCTAATATTTTGAACCTCAGACTGCATGAATACTTGGCACTAAGTAAATGGTTATTACAAAACCACATTTAATTACCAATCTGTAATCTACAAGTGACCTTTAGAAGTAAGCTACCACCATTGCTGATGGTGTAGGTGTTGTTTGTGAGAAGGGGTGCTGCTACAGCTTATGATAGCATCTTTCAGTTCAGTTCACTTCAGTCGCTCAGTTGTGTCCGACTCTTTGCGACTCCATAAAATATAAAAGTTTTATATTGTAATGAAGACTTAAAACTTAGATTGGAAATCAAGCTTCTCTGGGTACATCTACATATAAGGAAAATCTATTTTTCCTTAAATCACCTGCATTAAATCACACTAGAGGTAAAGGATGGTTTCATCCCTTCTTCAATCCTCTAGTGATAAATATGTTTTCACTGGAAGATATTTTAAGTGGTCCCTCACTTATAGGAAAGACCCCAGGTACCATAACAGGGAATCTTCGGGAACCTAAAGAAAATATTTTAGTCAGAATGATTTCTTACATGAGATGGTATCAAGTCACTATTAATTTCTATAAAGAATAAGTACCACTGGCATAGACAAATGAAAGCAGATGAATATGAAAGATAGCCTTCATCAAGGTTTTTGTCTTGGAATATATACCTAGAGCCTGAAGGACACTATTAATTTTCTTTTAATCACTAAAACAATTTCTCTGTATTTTAAAAATCAATGTTGTTCATATTAAAATGCTTATTTGAAATGTCTTACATAGCATTCTGACACATCCTGAAATAGTGTAGTTTTCCTTAATTGCTGTAGCACTTCTCTCCCTTCTTCCAAAAAAAATGCACAGAACATCTTAGTATATCCTTAATACTTTTAAATTTTCATAAAACTCTAAAATTACAGCTCATATAATTATGTAACCAATAAAAGTAAAATTATTTTATAAGACTCATTTTAAGGAGTATTTATTAGCTATTCCATTGTAATTCTACAATTTTTTTCTCATTCTTTCCTTCCATTTTATTTCCGCTCCTCTTTCAGCATACCTTCATAATTCTGCCATCATTCTGCTCATGAGAAAAAAATGTGGCATTTTAAAATATCAACTAATATGTGTTATAGCTTTGCTAAACATTTCATCACNGTAGTTTTCCTTAATTGCTGTAGCACTTCTCTCCCTTCTTCCAAAAAAAATGCACAGAACATCTTAGTATATCCTTAATACTTTTAAATTTTCATAAAACTCTAAAATTACAGCTCACATAATTATGTAACCAATAAAAGTAAAATTATTTTATAAGACTCATTTTAAGGAGTATTTATTAGCTATTCCATTGTAATTCTACAATTTTTTTCTCATTCTTTCCTTCCATTTTATTTCCGCTCCTCTTTCAGCATACCTTCATAATTCTGCCATCATTCTGCTCATGAGAAAAAAATGTGGCATTTTAAAATATCAACTAATATGTGTTATAGCTTTGCTAAACATTTCATCACCAGTTTGTTGCAAGAGATTTATAAATCAGATTTTCATTAAAAAGGAGAAAGAATCAACACCATATGTTGTGCTAAATCCTATGCAGCTGCTGCTACAGCAGCTTAATAATGTGTAAACGAGAAGGCATTCAGTACTCTGTATGATATACAGGATTGTAACTTCTCTCAAATGTTGTGATTTTTTTATATATTAAGATTAAAATCTAGGAGAACATGGTAAAATGGAATAACTTAGAAAAGTTAGCATTGATTTCATAGAAAAGATAGTTATCTTTAAATCAGTAGCTAAATGAATAGAACTGAGATGAAAATACCCAATCTCTTGAAATTGAAATAGAAAAGCAGGCTCAAAGAGGAATGTTGTGTATTAATGCGACTCTTCTCGTATTCTTAACTTTATTGCAATGTACTTTTGCCTAAATATCAATCTAGTTGGCATTTTTATTACAATTCTGCAAATGGAAACAGAGCAAATGAACCATTTACTGCCTTTATTTTCTAAGTATAATCATGTTTCTGTTTTCCATTCAATGATAGTCAACTTTTTCCCTGCCAACATAAAACATTCTTGTGTGTTAAAGATCAGCTGTGGTAAGGGCTTACTACTGTAAGTCATACTCATTTATATTATAATGTACAGAACATCAGAATCAGTTATTTATAAACTTTACTTGAGAGGTTGGAAAATAATACCAATGTAAACCCTTGTATATTTTAAATAATATTTACAGGTCAACTACATTTGAGACATATACACTACTCTACATATACATCTTAAGCATATTAGCTTTGAAGTAACAACATCAAAGGGGGAAAAACATAAAAATAACATAACATAAAGCAAGACTTAGTAAGTTTCTGCTTAAATGTGCTATTTTTAGACTTGTTTTTTATTAAGGTAATATGGATTAATGACATTTTATAAGTTACATGTGTACAGCATCTTATTATCTACTTATGTATACCCTTCAGTGTGCTCACCATCCAAAAATTTAGTTTTCATCTATCACCATACAGCTGATTCTATTAAATGTGCATCTTCACATGATACAACATGTTTCTCTTTCATTGAAAAGAAATGCTTCATGAAAATAATGATGAAAATCTTATGCTAATATAAACTTGCATTATTTCTGCATGTATCAAGATAGAAACAAAATGAGTTCATGAATCAGTGTGAAAAAATTTCCTTGTCATAGAAATAAGACGGGTGGCTCTTTTCCTTCTGGTGCAAAGACATTATGAGAACAATCTGTAGACCAATATTCCTAATGAATATACGTAGAAAAAGTTCAAAAAATACTAGGAAAAAAGTGAATCTATCAACNTCTTATGCTAATATAAACTTGCATTATTTCTGCATGTATCAAGATAGAAACAAAATGAGTTCATGAATCAGTGTGAAAAAAATTTCCTTGTCATAGAAATAAGACGGTTGGCTCTTTTCCTTCTGGTGCAAAGACATTATGAGAACAATCTGTAAACCAATATTCCTAATGAATATACGTGGAAAAAATTCAAAAAATACTAGGAAAAAAGTGAATCTAGCAACATATAAAAATAAGTAGATATGGTCAACTGAGCCTCAGCAAGATAATACATTTGCCAATCTTATATGGAAAACTATTCATATACTGCACTTTTAATAGATCAAATGACACATAGCACATGATCATCTCAATAGACACTGAAAGACTGTTTAATAAAGAGTAGTGTCACAACAGAATATTCACAGGACATTCACTTCTTAATACCTACTTTGTTGTCCTTCAGTTGCCTGGTCAAGTCTGACCCTTTGCAACTCCATGAACTGCAGCACAACAGGTATCTTTGTCCCTCACCATCTCCCGAAGTTTTCCCAAGTTCATGGCCATTTACATCAATGATGCCATCCAGTCATTTCATCCTCTGATGCCCTCTTCTTCTCCCCTCAATCTTTCCCAGTATCAGGGACTTTTCCAGTGAGTAAGCTGTTTACATCAGATGACCAAAATACTGGAGGTTTAGCTTTAGCATCAGTCCTTACAATGAAAATTTAGAGTTGATTTTCCTTAAGATTGACTGGTTTGATCTCTTTGCTGTCCAAGGGACTCTTGGGAGTCTTCTCCAGCACTATAGTTCAAAGGCATTGATTCTTTGGCACTCTGCCTTCTTTATGGTCCAGTTTTCACAACCTATATGTGACCACTGGGAAGACCGTAAATTTGACTATACAGACCTTTGTCAGCAGAGTAATGTCTCAGCTTTTCAATGCACTCTCAAGGTTTGTCATAGCTTCCCTGCCAAGAAGCAATTGCCTTCTGATTTCATGGCTGCAATTGCCATCCACAGTGTTTTAGAACCGAAGAGAGGAAATGTGTCACTACTTCTACCTTTCCCCCCTCTATTTGACATGAAGTAATGAGTAGAAATTGCAGAGACCTAGGA
>SJYW01034389.1:1799906-1824535 GCA_006410735.1 Raphicerus campestris | reverse complement strand
GAAAAAAAAAAAAGACATTTTAACTAGATTGCAGGAAAAGTCAGTCCAGAAGATTGTGACTTGTCAAGAAGACCATTTTAGATCCCAGAGTTACATTCATCACCATTAATGACACGCTTCACCCCACGCGTGTATTGGCTTTTGGAGTTTGTGGTGGGGAGAACGGTGGGACCTCAGAGCCTGTTTCATGATACTGATACGAGTGACTGATAGGAGAAGTTTGAAGGCTGCTGTTTCACAAAACTGAGGAGGTGCCCTAGGGGGTACTGCCAGGGAAGGGATGCAGGGAATGGGAGCTAAGGTGATGGATATCTGGCTTCTTCCCTGCCCACCACGCCACACAGAGTCGCTCTATCTTTTTCATTTAACGAGTTTCCAAATAACATTTTATTGGAAGAAAACAGTCTCCTAGTTAAAATAACAGTGCTCTGAATTATCGTGTTGGTGACAACTGGATAAAACTCAGGGGGAAAAAAATCATTGTAAAACGAATTTTGTGGCACGTTGTTCAGCATCCAACTTGAAAAGTCAGCGACTGTGACCAGCTCACCATCAGGCCTTTCTGCTGGTGATGGGATATTTGGGTCGAGGATGAGTTGCTGAACTTTCCTGGCAGGTCCAGTGATTATAACTTTGTGCTTCCAACGCAGCAGGGGAAACAAAGATGCCACCAAAAAAACCAAAAAACAAAGAGTTGCTAGATAGAATGAATAACCAGTTTTTAAAGGAGTTCACATACTCAACACCACGGTGCTGAAAATCAGTAGAAACTAGTATTTGACAAGGTCGGCAGCGAGAACCTAATAGGGGGCGGGAGACTACTGCCTTGGGCTAGCTGCCTGTTTTTAAAAATAGTTTGAGTGGAATTTAACCCCACCCATTTGTGTCTGTATTACCTCTGGTTGCTTTCATGTTACAGTGGCAGAGTTGAGTATTGCAACAGGGCCCTCATAGCCCAAAGCATCTGAAATGTTTACTCTTAGAGAAGATGTTTGCCAACCCTGAAGCAGATGGTTCCTTAAGTCGTAAGTTCTCAACAGCTGTGAAGTTCTGTGCTCCTTCACAGCGCTCACCTGACGATGAGGCTCAGTATCTGGGCCGGTGATGGGTGGCCATTTGGAGGCTCTGTTAGCTGGGCATGCCTGAAGGACTTGCAAAAGGAAAATTAAAAGCATAGGGCTGGCATTTAGAGATGGGTCACAGCCAGAGGCATCTAGACATTGATGATGCAGTGCCAAAAAATGGAATGAGCAAGAGTGAGAATGTCTAAGCCTGAAGGAGGTAGATCAGTCACCCCTGAAGTGATGGATTTGTCTGGTCAGGTGGGGTGGGCAGGGCTCTCACAGGGAGAAGGGAGCAGCTCTGGAATGGCCATTGTTAGTGTCCACTGCTGGGGGAGTTGCGAGAGATGCTTCAAGGAGTTAGTGGGGATGTCCAGACTGAACAGTGTGAGGCCGAGTACACCGAGTCACCTTCTGAACTCCTCTAACACTCAGCCTTGGTGGAGAAACAAGGGCCATGAGTGNGTCTAAGCCTGAAGGAGGTAGATCAGTCACCCCTGAAGTGATGGATTTGTCTAGTCAGGTGGGGTGGGCAGGGCTCTCTCACAGGGAGAAGGGAGCAGCTCTGGAATGGCCATTGTTAGTGTCCACTGCTGGGGGAGTTGCAAGAGATGCTTCAAGGAGTTAGTGGGGATGTCCAGACTGAAGCTGGATCGTGTGAGGCCGAGTACACCGAGTCACCTTCTGAACTCCTCTAACACTCAGCCTATGTGGAGAAACAAGGGCCATGAGCACCCGGGCGATTCAGGCAGGCACTTGTCCAAGAACATGCAGAAGATCATGAATGATGGTGTCAATGAACAGCCCCAGGTCCGTGTTAGAGTTAGAATTCCTCAACCTGTGGTCTCCCAGACTGGCTGCCTTTGGGGTTATTTTTATTTACAGTTTTGTAACCAAAGGGAAACTCTCCTTTGTTTTTGAGACATCTGATCAGAGTAGGTAGAAATGAAAGAATTGGGATAATTTTAGGGCAGGGAACTGGGTCTGTGGTTATGATGGGCTGTTCTGAGTTGCCCCCCAGAGATGGAGTAGGGTGTTCTCGGCTTGCCTGGCATGGGGAGGGGAGTATGAGGCCGAGTCAGTGCCCCCCCAAAACCATGCACATTCAGCACAGTCTCCCTGGCGTTTACCCTTCACCCACATGCTGGGAATGTGACGTAGAAGACAAAGTCTGCAGGCTGGGGTGCCGAGACCAGCGTGTGGTTCTCAGGACTGCAGCTAAATCAGCTGTGAACATCGGTGAAATGCATTCCTGTCCCTAACACAGCAGAAAACTCAACCTGACCGTTCCCGGGTACTGCCCTTGCTAGCCAGTTAGGTCACATCAACATACACAGTCGTTCACACATATGCCTGTATTCTGACATTTTCCGTATATGAGTGAAAGTTTTCCGCCATCTGTAGTTCTTCATGGTTATTGAAGAGCCACAATTTCTACCCTGATTGAAGATGATCATTATTCTTCTTGGAAAATGGGTGTGACATAGAACATTCCTTTACGAGTGGATTGAAGCACGTTCTACCCGATAAAAACATCAGGACCACGAAAAGAGAGTCCCGTATGAACATGGTCTTAACCTTCTATGCTAGTGAAATTTTAGCGTAGCTCCAGAGGTCAGGTTCAAATAGTGAACTTCAGTGTTCACTGTGGTCTCAAACAGCCTGGGCACATCCGGTGCGGTCCGTGCTTCTCTGGAGTTGGGACAGCATGGGGAGGCAGGGACTGCTAGGACACTGCTTCTCCACTGATCCGAGGCAGACCCCCTCTAAGCCTCGACAAGGAAACCGACCAGGTTGGGATGGGGCGGGAGCCAGGGGCCGATTGGGCTCAGCTGAAGTCAGCCCGAGTCCCCAGGGCAGGGCTGCAGACAAGCCAGCGTCCATGGCCGTGAAACAGAGCCGCACCGTCTGAAAACTCAGCCCAAGTCAGAGCGCAGTGTTGCCTTTTCTAGTGCTTTTTCATTAACGATTATTGAAAGTTCATTCACTCAGCCTTCTGATCCTTTTGCTGGAGCTTTCTGTGTTTTGGGGATTGAACTAGAGAAATACATATGTTTTAGGACTTGCTGGAGAAATAGATATGTTTTGAAAAGNGCCCGGGCGATTCAGGCAGGCACTTGTCCAAGAACATGCAGAAGATCATGAATGATGGTGTCAATGAACAGCCCCAGGTCCGTGTTAGAGTTAGAATTCCTCAACCTGTGGTCTCCCAGACTGGCTGCCTTTGGGGTTATTTTTATTTACAGTTTTGTAACCAAAGGGAAACTCTCCTTTGTTTTTGAGACATCTGATCAGACTAGGTAGAAATGAAAGAATTGGGATAATTTTAGGGCAGGGAACTGGGTCTGTGGTTATGATGGGCTGTTCTGAGTTGCCCCCCAGAGATGGAGTAGGGTGTTCTCGGCTTGCCTGGCATGGGGAGGGGAGTACGAGGCCGAGTCAGTGCCCCCCCAAAACCATGCACATTCAGCACAGTCTCCCTGGCGTTTACCCTTCACCCACATGCTGGGAATGGGACATAGAAGACAAAGTCTGCAGGCTGGGTTTCCGAGACCAGCGTGTGGTTCTCAGGACTGCAGCTAAATCAGCTGTGAACATCGGTGAAATGCATTCCTGTCCCTAACACAGCAGAAAACTCAACCTGACCGTTCCTGGGTACTGCCCTTGCTAGCCAGTTAGGTCACATCAACATACACAGTCATTCACACATATGCCTGTATTCTGACATTTTCCGTATATGAGTGAAAGTTTTCGGCCATCTGTAGTTCTTCATGGTTATTGAAGAGCCACAATTTCTACCCTGATTGAAGATGATCATTATTCTTCTTGGAAAATGGCTGTGACATAGAACATTGCTTTACGAGTGGATTGAAGCACATTCTACCCGATAAAAACATCAGGACCACGAAAAAAGAGTCCCGTATGAACATGGTCTTAACCTTCAATGCTAGTGAAATTTTAGCTTAGCTCCAGAGGTCAGGTTCAAATAGTGAACTTCAGTGTTCACTGTGGTCTCAAACAGCCTGGGCAGATCTGGTGCGGTCCGTGCTTCTCTGGAATTGGGGCAGCATGGGGAGGCAGGGACTGCTAGGACACTGCTTCTCCACTGATCCGAGGCAGACCCCCTCTAAGCCTCGACAAGGAAACCGACCAGGTTGGGATGGGGCGGGAGCCAGGGGCCGATTGGGCTCAGCTGAAGTCAGCCCGAGTCCCCAGGGCAGGGCTGCAGACAAGCCAGCGTCCATGGCCGTGAAACAGAGCTGCACTGTCTGAAAACTCAGCCCAAGTCAGAGCGCAGTGTTGCCTTTTCTAGTGCTTTTTCATTAACGATTATTGAAAGTTCATTCACTCAGCCTTCTGATCCTTTTGCTGGAGCTTTCTGTGTTTTGGGGATTGAACTAGAGAAATATATATGTTTTAGGACTTGCTGGAGAAATAGATATGTTTTGAAAAGCCAGCACCACTCCAGCTCTGAGGGCACGTGCCACCCTTGCAGAGGCCACATGGTAACAATGGNACTAGAGAAATATATATGTTTTAGGACTTGCTGGAGAAATAGATATGTTTTGAAAAGCCAGCACCACTCCAGCTCTGAGGGCACGTGCCACCCTTGCAGAGGCCGCATGGTAACAGTGGTAAGGTGGCCCGGGTCCCATCCTTCCTGTGGATAAGGCCCCAAAAGGGGGAACTCAGGAAGCCTGGGTGCAGGCATCCTGGCCAAGAGCACAACCACGGGTGACGTGGCCTCTGCAGAGGGTTTGGAAGGGAGGAGGGAGCCCAGCCAGAGGAGCGGGGACCTGACTCTCTGCTCTGAGTGGGGAGAGGGGCTCGTCCCCGTGGCCGTCGCCTCTGCTGACACCACCTCTTGATACTGAGAGTGTGCGTGAACTCCATCGAGTTTACTTTTCTTTGTTAGAAGAAAGGAAGACTTTGTGACTGCTCCGTTATGTGGTCCAGGTGCTCAGTGACCGTTTGTTGAATGTTGGGATGTTCCAGAATGTGCTGGGCATGTTTAAATTGCCAAAGGCACAGCAGTGAGCAAGACCCATGGTGTGTGCTCTCTTGGAGCCTTCATCTTAGTGGGGGAAGCAGACACTAAACAGGGAAGAATAAGTCATATAGTCCCAGACAGCGATACACAGAGATAGCGCAGGATAAGAGGACACGAATGATGGGGGTGGGTGCCCTGATTTAGAGGGTCACCTTCTTCAAGAAGGTGACATCTTGGGGGAGATCCGAATGGTGGGAGTGGGAATCTTAGGATACAAAATCAGTAGGAAGAATGTTCCAGACAGAGGGGACAAGATGTGTGGCCACTTAGAGTGGGGGGAGTGCCGGTGGCATGCCAGACACAGGTGGAGGTGCTCACGGCAGAGCGTGAGTCCCCGAGAAAGTGAGTCAAGCGCCTCTGAGGTCTCTCCTGCCCCTCTCTTCAGTGTACTCTCCGTCTCCCTCCCTGTTCCTCTTTGCTGCTGCTCCAAAGCTCCCTTTTCCCAGGCTGCTCGCTCACCTCTCCATCCTTCCTGTCCTCAGCCAGCTCTTGCCTGACCAAGGGACACATTTAGGAGTGCTCACACGAGGCCAGGCCCTGGGGAGGCAGAAGCGCCCAGGGCTTTGGAACCACGCGGTGGAAACACAGCGTGGTGGGCTGATACCTGCACCCTCCCCAGAGATGTTTCCATTGTCAGAGGGAATGGAANGCTGCTCGCTCACCTCTCCTTCCTTCCTTCCTGTCCTCAGCCAGCTCTTGCCTGACCAAGGGACACGTTTAGGAGTGCTCACACGAGGCCAGGCCCTGGGGAGGCAGAAGCGCCCAGGGCTTTGGAACCACGCAGTGGAAACACAGCGTGGTGGGCCGATACCTGCACCCTCCCCAGAGATGTTTCCATTGTCAGAGGGAATGGACTCAGATTCCAAAGTAGGCCTGCAAAGGAGGTAGCTGAAGGGAGGCAGCTTCCTGGGGCCCTGGTTCACACTGCTCTGAGAGCCCCCCTCTGCTGAGTAGGTGGCCCGCAGACACAGACTACAGAGTACCAGGAGAGACGGCAAACCGCTGGGTTTGAGATGTAACTCGTGTGTCATGAACTGGCAGAGTATCCCAGCATGCTCACAGTGCTTGAGTTAGGGGACACTCTGGGAAATTCTTTTAACCTCTTTGATGATGTAAATTTTCTTTAAGGTACAAGTAGTATTTTAAAGTATTTTTTAAAACATGCCTTTAAAATGTCATAGAGCTAATCATTTGAAGAAGTAGTATAAGGATCAAGAGAGGAATGAACAGCATGCCTGGTACTTCATATCGACCTTTGAATTTTCATGTGATTGTAGAGACGTGACATAAGGTTCTAGACTTGGACCTAACCACCGTGAATTGAGGGCTGGAATCAGTTGGAAATCTGAGACTCCCTCTGTCTTCCCATTGCAGTCATTGGGATCTGTACCCATTTAAAATCTTTCTGAACATGACTGCTTGTATCATATGTTTCTTGGAAGCTCTTGGTATTAAAAAGTAGAGAACAACCTGCGAGCTCTCAAATCGTGCGGAGAGCACTGGAGCTCTGATTTCCCCTGGGTGGAGGTTATGGGGTGAAGGGGGAGCACCACTACCTGGGACGGGGTCCCTGACTCCAGCGGAGGGTCTGTGTTTATACCTTTGCTGGTGTGTTTCGTTTGGACTTCATCTCAGTTGCTGCCTTAGTTTTGATTGTTCCTCTCTCTATCAAGTTGTGTGTGTGTGTGTGTGTGTGTGTGTGTGTGTGTGAGTTCCCATAAGGAAAATAAGGAGTATATGAGATTGAATTGTGAAATGACAGTCTCTTAAATGGGACAGAATTCACCCTGTTATCTTCAAACATCTTGGTTTCCTGGTACCCTCCAGCTACTTGTGACAGCACCCTCTGCCCACCCCCACCCCTGTGCCCCCAGCAGAGGTGTGTTTTTCTCAGTTGGCAAGGATTCCAGAGATAGATACCCCAGGACTAGTCAGGTGGCTTCATGCTGACTGGAGAGTCCCGGGTTCCCCTGTTCGCTGCTCCACCAGCCTCCATGAGTGTGGTTTACACGCTCTTGGCTCCAGGATGGACACTTCAAACCCTGGGTAAGGAAAATAAGGAAGGAAGGCATGATGCTTTTTTCAGGAGAGCAGAACTTTTCCAGCTAGTCCAGGTTGACTGCTGTTACATGTCCTTGTCCAGAACCGTATGACCTGGCTGACTCTGGGAGGCTGGAAATGGTCTCAGCCGAAGACGTGGCTGCCTTTGTGTAAGAGTCAGGATGCTGGTAGCAGGGACCAACAGGGATGTGGATTCTAAGACATAAATTGGTGATGTCTGCAGCTCTGTTAGACCTTTGCTCAGAACATTTCTGAAACTCCCTCTATAATTTTCCCTCAATACCAGATGAACCAAAAAAATAAGAAAATCAATGCCAGTACTTAATGACCACTTGTTGTTGCTCTTTAGTCTCTCAGTCGTGTCCAGCTCTTTGTGACCCTGTGGACTGTAACCTGCTCCTGTGTCCATGGAATTCTCCAGGCAAGACACTGGAGTGGGCTGCCATTCCCTCCTCCAAAGGATCTTCCCAACCCAGGGATTGAACCTGCATCTCCTGCTTTGGCAGGAACCACATATTACTACTGCTTTATAGTCTCCATAATCCATAAAAGCATGTTACTCACCTTGATCATGTCCTTTATTTACCAGAGCTGGCCATCAGATTCCCTCCTAATAATAAAGATTAACTACCACTAAAGACAGCGAAAGAAGGGGTGGCAACTAATTGTAATAGCCAAAAACTAAACAACTTAGTTGTCTATCTGTAGGAGACTTATTGACTAAGATAATATACTCAGCTCTAATAAAAGAATGAGAAGTATCTCTGCACACTGCTCTGGAGTCATCTCCTAAAGATACTGTTGGCTGAAAAAAAATAACGTAGAAAAAATATAGTATACCAGCCTTTATCTAAAAGGGCTGGATGTCTGTCTATCTGTCATGCCTCCCCTGCCACGGAGAGGTAAACAAAAGCCTTCATTTTAAATGGTTACCTATTGGGGGAGGGGGTCAGGGTGTGAGAACAGAGAAGTAATGTATAGAAACTAGTTTTTCTGAAAATGCCTTTCTGTACATTCAACTTTGGAACCATCCTAAATATACCATTATAGAACAAAATCTCTTAAAAACTTTTTATTCTGAAGTCATTTTAAGTAAGAAGTGCAAGATAGTGCAACATTCTAAGAGCCTTTGCCCAGCTTCCCTTAATGTTATCATTTTGTATAACCATACACGTTTCCCAGGTGGCTCAGTGGTANTTTTATTCTGAAGTCATTTTAAGTAAGAAGTGCAAGATAGTGCAACATTCTAAGAGCCTTTGCCCAGCTTCCCTTAATGTTATCATTTTGTATAACCATACACGTTTCCCAGGTGGCTCAGTGGTAAAGAATCCGCGTGCCAAGCAGGAGATGCAAGTTTGATCCCTGGGTTGGGAAGATCCCCTGGAGAAGGAAATGGCAGCCCACTCCAGCATTCTTGCCTGGGAAATCCCATGGACAGAGGAGCCTGACAGTCTACAGCCATGGAGTTGCAAAGAATCAGACTCGAGTGACTTAAGCATGCAGCACGCGTAACCATAGTGTAATTATTAAAACCAGGAAATTAACATCGGTACAATGCTCTGATCTATAGACCCTTTTCAGATTCCTTCATTTTTCTGCAAATGTTCCTTTTTCTGGTCTGGGATCCAGTTCAGGATCTCACGTTTCCTTTAGAAATGACAGCTCCTTAGCTGCCTGTAATCTGTGACAGCTCCTGTCTTTCCTCACCTTCCATGACCTTGACACTTTTGAAGGATACTGACCAGCTGTTTTGTAGAATTGTTTCTCACTTTGGGTTTGCCTGATGTTTCTCTCATGACCAGATTTGAGGTTATACATTTTTGGCGTGAATATCAGAGGTGATGTTATGTCCTTCTCGGGGTACGTGATGTCGATATGTCTTACTACTCATGATTGTTAAGCTTGGTTACTTGGTTGAGGTGGTGTCTGCCAGGTTTCTCCACAGTAAAGTTACTGTTTTTACCTTGAAACAGTCAGTTTCTTGGGAGGAAATATTTTGAGATGCTATAAATATGCTGTTTTCTTTTTTTTTTTTTTAATTTATTTATTTATTGGCCACGCTGTGCGGCATGTGGGATCTTACTTCCCTGATCGGGGATTGAACCTGGGCCCCCTGCATTGCAAGCCCAGAGTCCTAACCACCAGACCACCAGGGAAGCCCAATATGCTGTTTTCTTATCATACTTTTGCCTATCAATTTTAGCATCCACCAGTGGTTCTTGCCTTCAGTAATTAATACCATGGTGTGTTTGGCTAATGGTAATTTTTTATTTTAGTCATTCCTTCTGCAGTCGGAATTGGACTCTTAACTATAAAGAGCAGCTGTTGTCTGTCCCCCACATCGGTATGGATTCCTGAGTATTTATTTTATCTTACAGGTTAGAATCCATTACTCTCATTATTTTGCTCTTTGGATTTGGTCTTTTGGGAGCCCCTTCAGATTGGCTCCTATCCTTTAGACATGGTTCTGTCAGTTTGTGGGGCTTCCCTCATAGCTCAGTTGGTAAAGAATCTGCCTGTAATGCAGGAGACTCAGGTTCGATCCCTGGGTCTGAAACATCCACTGGAGAAGGAAATGGCAACCCACTCCAGTGTTCTTGCCTGGAGAATCCCATGGACAGAGGAGCCTGGTAGGCTACATACAGTCCATGGGGTCACAAAGAGTCAGACACGATTGAGCGACTTCACTCACTTCATGCTTTAATCACTGGAGAAGGAAATGGCAGCCCACTCCAGTATTCTTGCCTGGAGAGTCCCATGGACAGAGGAGCCTGGTGGGCCACGGGCCACGGGGCCGCAGAGAGTCGGACACGACTGAAGTGACTGAGCACACCCTGCTCCTGGAGTGTTACTGCTTCTGGACTCCCTGGGCAGACAGCTAGGAAACACAGGTGTGCGTACCGGCACAAGCACGTGTACCACACACTTGTATTCCTTCTGTATCTGCTCATCTGTTGTGAGATTTCTGATCCCCGCCCCAACACCACAGGACTCCTTGTAGCCTTCTGCACTCTTGCGTATTTGTAACTCCTTTCTCTGGCTGTGAGAAGCCTGGTCTCATTATCATAATATGATACCTTTACTCACTTGTTCGGTCTTAGTATACGCATAGATCAAGTAGTTTCAGAATTACTAACCCCATATTCTATGAAAGCTTCCCCAGTGGCTCAGTGTTGGTAAAGAGTCCGCCTGCAATGCAGGAGATGCCCTGCAGACACAGGTTCAATCCCTGAATCAGGAAGATCCCCTGGAGAAGGAAATGACAGCCCACTCCNGGAGATGCAAGTTTGATCCCTGGGTTGGGAAGATCCCCTGGAGAAGGAAATGGCAGCCCCCTCCAGCATTCTTGCCTGGGAAATCCCATGGACAGAGGAGCCTGACAGTCTACAGCCATGGAGTTGCAAAGAATCAGACTCGAGTGACTTAAGCATGCAGCACGCATAACCATAGTGTAATTATTAAAACCAGGAAATTAACATCGGTACAATGCTCTGATCTATAGACCCTTTTCAGATTCCTTCATTTTTCTGCAAATGTTCCTTTTTCTGGTCTGGGATCCAGTTCAGGATCTCACGTTTCCTTTAGAAATGACAGCTCCTTAGCTGCCTGTAATCTGTGACAGCTCCTGTCTTTCCTCACCTTCCATGACCTTGACACTTTTGAAGGATACTGACCAGCTGTTTTGTAGAATTGTTTCTCACTTTGGGTTTGCCTGATGTTTCTCTCATGACCAGATTTGAGGTTATACATTTTTGGCGTGAATATCAGAGGTGATGTTATGTCCTTCTCGGGGTACGTGATGTCGATATGTCTTACTACTCATGATTGTTAAGCTTGGTTACTTGGTTGAGGTGGTGTCTGCCAGGTTTCTCCACAGTAAAGTTACTGTTTTTACCTTGAAACAGTCAGTTTCTTGGGAGGAAATATTTTGAGATGCTATAAATATGCTGTTTTCTTTTTTTTTTTTTTTAATTTATTTATTTATTGGCCACGCTGTGCGGCATGTGGGATCTTACTTCCCTGATCGGGGATTGAACCTGGGCCCCCTGCATTGCAAGCCCAGAGTCCTAACCACCAGACCACCAGGGAAGCCCAATATGCTGTTTTCTTATCATACTTTTGCCTATCAATTTTAGCATCCACCAGTGGTTCTTGCCTTCAGTAATTAATACCATGGTGTGTTTGGCTAATGGTAATTTTTTATTTTAGTCATTCCTTCTGCAGTCGGAATTGGACTCTTAACTATAAAGAGCAGCTGTTGTCTGTCCCCCACATCGGTATGGATTCCTGAGTATTTATTTTATCTTACAGGTTAGAATCCATTACTCTCATTATTTTGCTCTTTGGATTTGGTCTTTTGGGAGCCCCTTCAGATTGGCTCCTATCCTTTAGACATGGTTCTGTCAGTTTGTGGGGCTTCCCTCATAGCTCAGTTGGTAAAGAATCTGCCTGTAATGCAGGAGACTCAGGTTCGATCCCTGGGTCTGAAACATCCACTGGAGAAGGAAATGGCAACCCACTCCAGTGTTCTTGCCTGGAGAATCCCATGGACAGAGGAGCCTGGTAGGCTACATACAGTCCATGGGGTCACAAAGAGTCAGACACGATTGAGCGACTTCACTCACTTCATGCTTTAATCACTGGAGAAGGAAATGGCAGCCCACTCCAGTATTCTTGCCTGGAGAGTCCCATGGACAGAGGAGCCTGGTGGGCCACGGGCCACGGAGCCGCAGAGAGTCGGACACGACTGAAGTGACTGAGCACGCCCTGCTCCTGGAGTGTTACTGCTTCTGGACTCCCTGGGCAGACAGCTAGGAAACACAGGTGTGCGTACCAGCACAAGCACGTGTACCACACACTTGTATTCCTTCTGTATCTGCTCATCTGTTGTGAGATTTCTGATCCCCGCCCCAACACCACAGGACTCCTTGTAGCCTTCTGCACTCTTGCGTATTTGTAACTCCTTTCTCTGGCTGTGAGAAGCCTGGTCTCATTATCATAATATGATACCTTTACTCACTTGTTCGGTCTTAGTATACGCATAGATCAAGTAGTTTCAGAATTACTAACCCCATATTCTATGAAAGCTTCCCCAGTGGCTCAGTGTTGGTAAAGAGTCCGCCTGCAATGCAGGAGATGCCCTGCAGACACAGGTTCAATCCCTGAATCAGGAAGATCCCCTGGAGAAGGAAATGACAGCCCACTCCAGTATCCTACCCTGGGGAAATCGCAGGGACAGAGGAGCTGGGAGGACTACAGTCCATGCATGAGGTCACAAAAGAGACACGACTTAACGGCTAAACGGCAGTCTCGGACTAAACTGTTTTGGTTTTTTAACCATTTCTTACTGGAGTATAGGTGCTGCGCAGTGTCGTTTCTACTGTACAGCAGAGTAAATCAGCTGTCATTGCACACATATCCCCTCTTGTCTGGATTTCCTTTTCATTGGACCAAAGTGTTCATTAGGCTTAAAGTATGTTATCAGAATACCATTTTCCAAAGTTACTTGGTTTTTTTCTTTCCCACATGGTTAAATTAGAGACACTATCCTTATTTTTCGATCCTGAGAACTAAACTATGGTTATATAAGAGACTGTCCTTGCACACTTTAGTGTGGAAGACTAAAGCACTCGGGACAGCTTACTCTCAAATGCTTCAGACAAAAAGTGGCCTGTGTGTATGCACACATGTGTTTATGTCTGTGTTTACTCGGAGAGACAGGAGAGAGTTAGGGGAGAAATGATACAGTAAGTGAGGCACAATGGTAAATCTGGATAAAGGGCATATTGGCGTTGTAAACTGAAATTATATCACAATGAAGGTATTGAAAAACTAAATACAAACACACAAAGTAATCTTCTCTCTTGGGGTTATGCTGTCCACGTCATATACAGCTAGATTCAACTGTTTGGTTTTGCTTTTGATATTTGGGGTTTCATTTCTCCCCACATTAATCCATGAGGTCGCAAAGAGTTAGACACGACTTAATGACTAAACAGCAACAACTCTGATCCACCGTGCATATTCAGATTTTTTTTCTTTCAACTTCCTTTCTAGCTATTAGGTTGGCCAAAAAGTTTGTTCAGGGTTTGTTTGTTTGTTTTGCACAATTGCATGAGCATTTTGGCCAACTCAGCCTTCCTCCCCAGGATCCAAACCAGGATCACCCATTATAGTTAGTTCTCTTACCTCTTTCGTCTCCTTTAGTGGATCAGTTGCTTGATATTTCTTGTTCTCCCATCCCCTTGATGTCTTTGACGAGTAGGTTTTTTAGATGGTCCCTTGTTCTGTGTTTGCATTTCCTCAGGACTGGGCTCAGGTTCAGTGACACCTTTCAGTGATAGGTCGTTCTCAGGGTGTCACGTCTACAGGAACACAGCATTCATTTGTCAATAATAAGCACTTTGAGCTCGGTTAGTGGCATCTACTGGATTTCTCCACTATGAAGTTGCTCATTTCCCTCTGAAATTAAAAAGGAGTTTTGGAGAGATGCTTTGAGAGTATGTAAATATACTCTTCCTCATCAAAGTTTCACCTAGTGGCTGTAGTTTCCATTGATCCCTTTTGCCTGGACCAGTCATCACTGTGATGGTTGCAAAGTGTTGATTTTCTAACAGTCATTCTACATTTGTTAGTGACTTTGTACTCCATGGAAGAGTCTTCCCTTTTCTCCTATTAGCTTGTTTATGTCAGTATGTACTCATGGATTCTTCTTCTGTTCAGTGGGTTATAGTCCATCATTTTATTTATTTTGATGTTGAGTTAGTCCTAGACCCAGCCAGTGGAAGCCTCTTCAAGTTTCAGGTATTATTGGTGTGTCTCCATCATCCTTTGAGTTCTTCCTCACATTCTGGCATAGTGATCTATTTCAGAATGACTACCCTGGTCCTAGAATTAATCACTTCTCTGACAGGCCTTGTTCTTCTTATGCAGAATGGAATTTAGAAACCAAGATCTGAGAGTTAGTTATGTTCTTTGCTACTAGGATGCCATTGCGTCTAGGCCCTCTCAGTGGACAGACCCAGAATAGACACACACAAAGGGAATCCAGATACACATAAATACATACGATGCCATCATAACGTATATGTGTGTATATACATGCATATGTCTACCTAAATGTATAAACATAAATACACATTTATGTCTGTTTCTATGTCTGTATATGTGTGGCTGTGTACACACACGTGCACACCTAACCATGACAATACTGATAACCTCCAGATCCAGTCTGACACCACAGAGAGGTTTTCTAGTTTTTCTTCTTTCCATATTTGTAACTTCCTTTGTCAACAGTGAAAAGCCTGACTCCTCTTACCCTCAGTATATTCACTAATTCGCTCAACCCTAGATGACACAGAAAGTGTTCTAGACTTGCCAATCTTGACACTGTGAAAAAGAAACCTATTTGCAAGTATGTGTATAAAACACTGCAGTTTGACTGTACATACTTAATGAGCTATGGCCTAGGGTGGGAGGGCAATAAGTCTTAGATTGTTTTCGGTAGTTACATTTTTGGGAGAAGGGATCATAATGATGCTATTTTTCTGGTATATATTGTGGGATAGATCAAATAGTTAATGATATTGGCATGGCTGAGAACTGAGTTTTTCAGCGTGGTTAAAAAGAGATAAAGATGTGTGGTTAAGGAAGATAAAATCCCATAGTCCCAAACTGGAATTAAAAGTTATCAGTATGATTTCATGATGTGTTTGGTCTTATGTGTGCACATGATCACACACACAAACACTTGTACTTTTGCCCACTGAGTAGACCCAGGACCAATGACCAAGCAAGCAAGTGGCAGCGAGCATCCAGACTGTTTTCTCTCACCGCCACTAGAGCAAAAGAGGCTCTTGGACTCCTTGAAAAGAGGGCTGAATCTGGGTTTAGGCAAGAAATATGCAGTGGGAGCGTGGAACATGTTATCATGCCAGAAAGCAAGGGAGCTGTCAGAGACTGCTCATCTTTGACGTAACATATGAACATAAGTGTAGACATATCCATATCTTTTTCTTTACACACAGCATACCCCAACTGTGAGTTTATACTGATGCCTCCAAATACAATATCAGAATTTTTTCTAGTCTTCCTCAGAGAGCCAGAAGCCAACGAAGAGGTTCCCACAGGCCATATTTGAACAGCATTAAGAATAATAACAGCAGTAAATGCAGTTAAAAAAAAAAATAGCACATGTATTATTTAAATGCATACTTTCATTGTATTACTTAAAAAACTAATTACAGAGATCTTTGTTAGTCACTTCTGGAGGGTGTTCATTTGGAAACTGATTAAATATGAAGAGAAAGAGCCAGACATTTAGCTTGTCTCTCCTTTATGAACTGTACATCAGGGTCACCAAAAAAATCAGAGAGGGGAATTGTAACCCCTAATGATAATGAGTCTAGGCAGTGATCATCAGCTTCAAAAGAAAGATAAACCAGACATCATATACCTTTAGATGGAAATTTATACACCACCTGTGAAATAACACTTGCCAAAGATAATATCTTAACCTCATCAAGTCTCAAGGTATAACTCCAGTTTAGAAGAAGTAAAAGGAACAGAGGAATCTGTTCAATAATGCAGCCAAAGCACAGGTGGCAGAATACAGACTGTTAGAAACTTCAGGAGAGATGTTTGGTCTCTTCAGCAAACAAGTTGCATTTTATAAAAGGAGAAACTACAGCCAGGGAGTATCTGTAGATTAAAAGAGACTTGAAGTCTCTTATCAACCAATTATAACACATGGGCTTCGTTTGAATCTTGATCCAAACAAGTGAACTTAAAAACATATATATATGAGATAAGCAGGGAAGTAGGAACACTGGCTAGATAGTACTCAGTGTTGATTTTCTGAAGTATAGCCATGGTAATATATCTTACGAGAGTCCTTATATTTAGAAATACATATTATTTGAAGATGAAACGATATCCATCATAACCTTAGAGGATCAAGGCATAGCAGAGACGTGAAATAAGAATGACCACAAGAGGTCCTTGTACATTTTTCTGCTTTTGTCTTATGTGTGAAAATTTCTATGGTAAAATGAAAAAAACTTAGCAAGCGGGGCTGCTGGCTCTGAATGGCACATTTCCCCAGAGAGCAGGGCAGCCTCTGGGGATCGAGTGCCTGCACGCAGACCGCAGGCTGGGGAGGGAGGAAGCCAGGTCCCACTCGGCACTGTATCCCAGCACACGAGGGTGACCCCATAAATAATGGGAGGTGAAAGGAGCTCTCTGGAAGGGATGGCTAGCACCGGGCTGAGTTCTGATCCACAATCAGCCCCATGACTCCCACCTCTGAGAGCCAGCCACTCACACCCCGTGGAACATAGCATCATTTCCCCATCCCTTGGGCTGACACCATCCTGTCTGGTGCCCTGATGTGTGTGCCCCTCCTTCCTCCCTAGGCTCAGGCCCGGTGTCACCGGATAGGCCAGAGTAAAGCCGTGAAGGTGTATCGCCTCATCACACGGAACTCCTACGAGCGGGAAATGTTCGACAAGGCCAGCCTGAAGCTGGGCCTGGACAAGGCCGTCCTTCAGGACATCAACCGGAAGGGCAGCACGAATGGCGTGAGTATGCCGGGGCTGCTCTTAGGCCCAGAGACGGGGTTGTCGTGCAGCCCAGACCCCTCCACCCCCACCTGCCAGAAGCCTGTGCTCCTACAGCTGTTGTAAGCTTCCCTTTCACTAAATTGAGTCAGGCCACACATCTTTGGGGGCTTTCTGGGTGGCATGGTGGTAAAGAATCTGCCTGCTAATGCAGAACACGCAAGAAACACAGGTTCGATCCCTGAGTTGGGAATATCACCTGGAGAATGAAATGGCAACCCCCTCCAGAATTCTTGCCTGGAGAATTCCATGGACAGAGGAGCCTGGTGGGCTACAGTCAGTGGCGTCACAAAGGGTTGGACGTGACTGAGCACACACACACGCACACACCTTTGATGGTCAATCCCCTGGAACAGAGGATTACTGAGGGTGAATCTCTGCATCTCCAGATGGACAAGGGACTCCATAGGAGCAGTTAGGTGGTAGGATTGCCAACATTCGATAACATTTCAGTAAATAAACTTTTATTTTTTTTAATTTACATTTTTATTTATTTTTAATTGGAGGGTGATTGCTTTACAATTCTGTGTTGGTTTCTGCTGTGTAACAACGTGAAGCAACAATATGTATACATATATGCCCTCCCCATTGAGCCTCCCTCCCAGCCACCCCACGAATAGACTTTTAACATTGCCCTTTGGAAATGAGTCAGTCTTAACCCTCTCGGCTCTATAAATTATCTACTGTCACCATGCTTTATCTGATACTGCAAACTTGGAGCTCCCTGAAGGTGAGCTATTCCATACCCAGCACCCCTAAGAGTACTTGGCATATTAAAGACATTCAGTGCATGACGGTCAATGAAGAAATGAATGAATAAATTATCAATCAGCTTGAAACATGGCAGTGAATAGAATCTTTTTTCCCGCCTCTGGAGGGGATAAAAATTGCTGCAAAGATTCTTGAGTTGCAGTAAAGTCCAGGAAAACAAAGCAGAATCTCTCTCCTTAATCTCTGGCCCTTGAAGTGAGCTGTCCTTTCGTCCAGATGTTCTGTATCCTCTTAGCTATGCATATGCTGCTAAGTATAATACTTCATGGTACAGTGCTGGGAGTCATGGAATTCCCTCCTGTGACTGATATAAAGAGAACCAGATTCTTAATTAGAACCAGGAAAGGGTGTTTTGAACTCCCATTTCCTGTTTTCAGCAAGCAATTGAGCAGATCACACTTGGCATGGGATCCTCTCTTTAGTTAAGAAATGACATCATTTCCAATACTATTGTTTTTATTTAATAATGAATAAATCATTATTCTTTAGNCTGGTGGGCTACAGTCAGTGGCGTCACAAAGGGTTGGACGTGACTGAGCACACACACACGCACACACCTTTGATGGTCAATCCCCTGGAACAGAGGATTACTGAGGGTGAATCTCTGCATCTCCAGATGGACAAGGGACTCCATAGGAGCAGTTAGGTGGTAGGATTGCCAACATTCGATAACATTTCAGTAAATAAACTTTTATTTTTTTTAATTTACATTTTTATTTATTTTTAATTGGAGGGTGATTGCTTTACAATTCTGTGTTGGTTTCTGCTGTGTAACAACGTGAAGCAACAATATGTATACATATATGCCCTCCCCATTGAGCCTCCCTCCCAGCCACCCCACGAATAGACTTTTAACATTGCCCTTTGGAAATGAGTCAGTCTTAACCCTCTCGGCTCTATAAATTATCTACTGTCACCATGCTTTATCTGATACTGCAAACTTGGAGCTCCCTGAAGGTGAGCTATTCCATACCCAGCACCCCTAAGAGTACTTGGCATATTAAAGACATTCAGTGCATGACGGTCAATGAAGAAATGAATGAATAAATTATCAATCAGCTTGAAACATGGCAGTGAATAGAATCTTTTTTCCCGCCTCTGGAGGGGATAAAAATTGCTGCAAAGATTCTTGAGTTGCAGTAAAGTCCAGGAAAACAAAGCAGAATCTCTCTCCTTAATCTCTGGCCCTTGAAGTGAGCTGTCCTTTCGTCCAGATGTTCTGTATCCTCTTAGCTATGCATATGCTGCTAAGTATAATACTTCATGGTACAGTGCTGGGAGTCATGGAATTCCCTCCTGTGACTGATATAAAGAGAACCAGATTCTTAATTAGAACCAGGAAAGGGTGTTTTGAACTCCCATTTCCTGTTTTCAGCAAGCAATTGAGCAGATCACACTTGGCATGGGATCCTCTCTTTAGTTAAGAAATGACATCATTTCCAATACTATTGTTTTTATTTAATAATGAATAAATCATTATTCTTTAGCTCAGTTTTGTCCATCTGGAGGTTTTTAAAGATACAGACTCAAACTAAAACATAAAATAAACCTTAAACATATTCTCTCCGGTGGTGCCTAGTTGTTTTAACAGTTTGTGACATTTGATAATAACCAACATCCTGAGGAATGTTAGGGCTGTTGGGTCCTGGGCTGGGTTTTATTCCAGGGCTCCCTGTAGAGGATCGTCTGCCCGCCCTCCCCATCATTCTCCTGCATGTCTTTATCTGGGTTTTCATTTTCTAAAGCTCGTTGTCCATGTCTTTATTCTTCTGACATGAACAATGAGTGGAGTCCTGAAGGTCAGAGTTGAGGCTGTTTTCTTCCGGTGCATTTCCCACTTTGTGAGTAGCCTTTGGTGACCCAGAGTGGCTCAGAGGGTAAAGTGTTTGCCTGCAATGCAGGTAGACCTGGGTTTGATCCCTGGGTCAGGAAGATCCTCTGGAGAAGGAAATGGCAACCCACTCCAGTACCTTTGCCCAGAAAATCCCATGGACAGTAGGCTACAGTCCATGGGGTCGCAAAGAGTCGGACACAACTGAGCGACTTCACTTTGGTGACCCATCTAGGTACAGCAGCTCTCAAAGATGGAGGTAGAGGACTTGCTCCGGAAAGGTGCCTATGGCGCCTTGATGGATGAAGAGGACGAAGGCTCCAAGTTCTGTGAAGAAGACATAGACCAGATCCTGCAGAGGAGGACACATACCATCACCATCCAGTCTGAGGGGAAAGGATCCACTTTCGCCAAGGTATAGGGCTTTCTCCGCAGCATCCACGTGGGCCGGGGAAGGGCAGTGACAGGAAGGTCTTTATACTTTGACCCTCATCGGCTGGGCTCCTACTTCTCTAAATGCAAACTGTTGAGATTTTCTGGCTATATGCCTATTCTGTGTGCCGCTCTGAAGATGCAGATTCTTAGAAGAGGTTTGAATGATGGGTCAGAAGCTATAAAAGAACTCACCCCTTGAAATTCTTGGCTGATCTTCAGTGGGCAGGGAACACACTTGGGCTTGCAATTTGCACTCCTCATTATGCACAAAGATTGCTCCAGAATCCTCAATTGGTCCTCTCAGTTCCCTTATAGGGAACTCCCTGGTCAATGTCAGAGAGTTGAAATTCCAGTGAACACTCCATTCCTCAAACTCAAGCAAGTATTCTGTTCATTTCATGAGACTTGAGAGAGTGTTTATGCAAGATTCCCAGCTTCTAGCCTAGGTGCCTCTTTCCTCTGCCCGTCAGGTCACTGGGTTTAGAATTCAGCTTAACCAAACTGCTTACAGATCCCTCTGGGGTTCCCTTGCCACGGGCTCTCTTAGCTTCGTGACCTGTTCTGTAAATCACCGGTTTGGTGACTTATAGGGGGAGGGCTTTTCCAGGGACGTTTTGCACTTAAGAGGCATAACTCATTTCTGCAGACCTCATACTGCCCAGCCATGGCCTGTCCCAGCATGGACACTTAGGACCTGGTGAACTGAAAGAGAAACCACGTCCAGGGAAGTTGTAAGAATCTACCCTTTCACGGGCAGCTAGACATATGCTTGCCATTGTCTCCCACTGAGTTTAAGTTAACAAAAAATGATCCTGTAGGTTGAAATTGTAATTTCCTCGCCCAATGTTTGAAATAAAATTTTAAAAGAATAGCTTTGAGATTTCCACTTAACATTTTGGCAGCTCTGTTAGAGGTTTTGATTTTGAATGCAGATGGAGCATATACTTGTGTTTGTGGTGCATTGGAGATCATAGGGTGTTTTATTGATTGTGTTCAGATACGGTTTATTGGTTCTTTCTTCTTTACAGGCTAGCTTTGTGGCTTCAGGAAACAGAACGGATATTTCCTTAGATGACCCAAACTTTTGGCAGAAGTGGGCTAAAATAGCTGAACTGGACACTGAAGCAAAGAGTGAGAAGGTACAGCATTGAGAATATTTTTTTTCATTGAACATTTCACAGATATCTCATAGGGCCATAAACTCCTACCAGGTCAAACCATGATTCACTCCTGAGCCTTAGTATTTAATGAGATGCTACATGTAATGTATTTAAAACATGCTGGCAACATAGACAGAGCTTGAGAAATGTTAACTGTATTTAAAATGACCTAATGGGTACCTGGGAAATTCTATTAAAACTGGAATTTCCAATTTTAGTAAAAATTCACTTAGAATTGGAACTAACCAAACAGATCAAGATCAGCCCCATGACCCAAGCCAATATCCTGTCCTTGACATGTGACTGTTTTCCTCTATTTCAGCACTTCCTATGCAAGGAGTTTTACCTCTGACAAACATTAGTAGAAAAAAGCATGATGTGGAAAAGTGTATTAGGTTCCCCTCCATTCTTTCAGTATCTTGAGTTTTTCTGTTTCTGAATATGAGGAAGAGGATGGCCTTGGAATAAAACCAGGGTTTGAATACTGGCTCTGCTATCCACTGTCTGAATTTTGGGCAAGGTACTTGACCTCACTGAGAAAGTGAAAAAAAAAAAAGAGAGAGAGACATGTGAACAAAGGAGCTGGTGGCACCCAGTTTGCAGAGTTGGAGGTACCACTGTGAAGGCAGCTGCCCCCAGCCCGTTGCGAGGATCCCAGAAGTGTTAGCAGCCCTACCCTCCATCTCTGACCCCATCACCTCCCTTGGGATTGAGCACACGCCACTGTCTGCCCTTGTTCTCAGATGCGTGTTGAACTCTCCTGGGCTCACAGACCCAGCAGACAGTCCCTGGTTACACCCTTTTGATTAAGTAACCAGCATCCAGCCTTGCCAGTTCTACTGTTGGATTGCCAGAGGCTTCATCCAGCCTCTTCTCCTAACAGGAGGATTCTGCCGTCCCCTTAGTAACCTCTTTCTAGTGTTGTCCAGGGTCACGGTCAGGAAGTTACTTGTGTACAGGGCGGTGGGCGAGAGGGGGAAGAAAAGGCCTGGCCCTGAGACAGTCAGAAGCAGTTGGAGCATCCAGGCAGAAGGGAAGATGACTGAAGCAGGGCGACATCCAGGCCGCATAGATGGGTGTGCAGGGGCTTAGCTGAGCTTCGGGAAGAGGCCCAGGCGGAGGGGGTGAGAAGCGTGAAGTAATAGAGACCAGAGAAGTGGTCATGGTGGTGGCCAAGGGAGCCACCGAATGGGTGCGTCTCTCTCTTCCATGAAAGACAAAAGGTCAGTGGCGCCAGTGGAAGGCACGAAAGGAAGCAGCTCTAATACGTGTTCGTCTTCAGAAAGTTGCCTAGCAGATGAAACTGTCCGCCTCCTGCCTCCAGAGCCGCCTCCGCGCGCTGGCCGGAACAGCCGGGGCGCCCCAGGCAGCCACTCCGGCGCTGGGGCCTCGCCCTTGTTAGGAAGACCGCAGGACCAGCAGATGGTGGCGGCCAGCCCTGGAGGGAGGCGGGGGCCGGGCCAGCCTCAGCAAGCGCCCTGTGCCTGCCGTGGCCCGGCAGGTGTGCTGGCAAGGGCCTTCCTCGGGGTCGAGACGGGTGTGGGTCTTCGCCGCGCGGTCCTGAGGGGCGGCAGCAGGGTCCGCCGTCATGGCGGAGGGGGCCAGCGCCTTCCTCCCAGCAGTCCCCTCCGCCTGCAGGAGAGCCTGGTGCTCGACCGCCCGCGCGTGCGGAAGCAGACCAAGCACTACAACTCTTTCGAGGAGGACGAGCTCATGGAGTTTTCGGAGCTGGACAGCGACTCTGACGAGAGGCCCACAAGGTCCCGGCGCCTCAATGACAAAACCAGGCGCTACCTCCGGGCCGAGTGCTTCCGGGTGGAGAAGAACCTGCTCATCTTCGGGTGGGTGTCGGCTTCGCCTCTTCGCCCTGGTCGTTTTCCCCTCTTCTGTTCAGTCGAGATGTGTCCAGCATGGCTCTCCCCTCCCCTCTGGGGTCTGGGCGGAGGGAGGGTCTGTTAGAGGAAGAGAGACCTGAGCTTTCTGCCCGAGGGCCCCTCCGTCAGTACGCTCTGCCGCCATTTTACGGACGTGCCGTGATTCTCTGGTGTGTTTGTCACAGCACATCTCTGGGACTCATTTGCCGTCTGGTAATGATTTCCGGCCTTTTCCCCCCAAGGACGTACAGGAATCAGTGCAGCAGATGTTAGCGTTGCCGCATGATGCATGCCGGGCTCTGGCGCGGGTAGAAGCCGAGGGGTTAGCTTCTGGGAGCTCCCCATCGCTTTCCAGCACTGCACCTGGACTCTGTCTTAATTCCAAATTTATTCCTCCAGATACTGTCATTCCGCCCTTCTTAACATTCTGGCGGCCGTAGGAAGCGCTCTGTCCAGTGTCGAGGTCCCCTCAGTGGCATTTGCTGGGCTCCAGTGTGCAGGCCCCGGAGGTTTTTCAGGAGACAAAGGCCTCAGGGAGGTTAATAGGCCCCACCAGGGGTCAAGACACACACTTGGTTCCTGTGTGCCCCACCGTATGGAGGGCACGGCCGGCCCTTCCTCTAACGCCCTTCTGGGGGTCCACTCTCAGCTGGGGCCGGTGGAAGGACATCCTGACGCATGGGCGGTTCAAGTGGCATCTGAACGAGAAGGACATGGAGATGATCTGCCGGGCCTTGCTGGTGTACTGTGTCAAGCACTACAAAGGGGACGAGAAGATCAAGAGCTTCATCTGGGAGCTGATCACGCCCACCAAAGACGGGCAGGCCCAGACACTCCAGAACCACTCAGGTGCGGGGTGGCAGGGTGTCCTTTCCTCCCTCTTCATTGCTGGTCCACGTCGCTATGCTTTGGGGACTTCTCTCACTTCTCAGGTGTATTTCAGAATGCCACCGGTGGGAAAGGATGCTGATTTTTGTTCATGTCCATTCTCCTTCCCACTCATCCATGTTACCTGGGATGTTTTAAGTGTGACTGGGCCCTCTTGAAGTTCTCTGCTCCTGCCCTCTGCCCTCGGGGTCACAGCATCTCCTATGACCCAAGGCATGCCCCACCCCAGTTCCACCTCTATCTGTGTGTTTCCTGGGACCACTCCTTCCCTGTGCTGAGCCGCAGCTCACTCACCTTCTCATCTTCAGGCTCAGTGTTCCTTTTCCCCAGCTGGGTGGTGAGGTCCCCAAGGACGCAGGTTTAGCTGCCCCTTTCTTGATCCTACAGGGTAATTGGTAGATTCTTCCTAACTGACTGAATGGACCAGGGGTTCACTGAGTAGGGGACTGGGTGCTTCCTCACCATCCGTGCCTGGGGGCTGAGGAGCAGGGTCCTTCGTCCAGGGCCACCATGTGCAGCCCCACTGCCCCAATCCAGCTCTGTTCCAATAACCACATTGAAGGCGCCCTGGCTCACCTCCCCACCTTTCTGTCTCAGGCTTGTCCGCTCCGGTCCCCAGAGGGAGGAAGGGGAAGAAGACGAAGAACCAGCTGCTGCTCCCAGAGTTGAAGAATGCAGACTGGCTGGCCACCTGCAACCCCGAGGTGGTCTTACATGACGACGGCTATAAGAAGCACCTCAAACAGCACTGCAACAAGTGAGTGCCCCCTCACCCCTGGTCACTCGGTGCCCCTGGACCACCATGCAAGGTCAGAAAGGCAGGCAGCTCTATACTGGAAGCTGGGTCAGGATTCATTCACGCTGAAGCCTTTTTTTTTTT
>SJYW01034389.1:1764350-1798523 GCA_006410735.1 Raphicerus campestris | reverse complement strand
AAAGGAAGCAGCTCTAATACGTGTTCGTCTTCAGAAAGTTGCCTAGCAGATGAAACTGTCCGCCTCCTGCCTCCAGAGCCGCCTCCGCGCGCTGGCCGGAACAGCCGGGGCGCCCCAGGCAGCCACTCCGGCGCTGGGGCCTCGCCCTTGTTAGGAAGACCGCAGGACCAGCAGATGGTGGCGGCCAGCCCTGGAGGGAGGCGGGGGCCGGGCCAGCCTCAGCAAGCGCCCTGTGCCTGCCGTGGCCCGGCAGGTGTGCTGGCAAGGGCCTTCCTCGGGGTCGAGACGGGTGTGGGTCTTCGCCGCGCGGTCCTGAGGGGCGGCAGCAGGGTCCGCCGTCATGGCGGAGGGGGCCAGCGCCTTCCTCCCAGCAGGGTCCGCCGTCATGGCGGAGGGGCCAGCGCCTTCCTCCCAGCAGGGTCCGCCGTCATGGCGGAGGGGCCAGCGCCTTCCTCCCAGCAGTCCCCTCCGCCTGCAGGAGAGCCTGGTGCTCGACCGCCCGCGCGTGCGGAAGCAGACCAAGCACTACAACTCTTTCGAGGAGGACGAGCTCATGGAGTTTTCGGAGCTGGACAGCGACTCTGACGAGAGGCCCACAAGGTCCCGGCGCCTCAACGACAAAACCAGGCGCTACCTCCGGGCCGAGTGCTTCCGGGTGGAGAAGAACCTGCTCATCTTCGGGTGGGTGTCGGCTTCGCCTCTTCGCCCTGGTCGTTTTCCCCTCTTCTGTTCAGTCGAGATGTGTCCAGCATGGCTCTCCCCTCCCCTCTGGGGTCTGGGCGGAGGGAGGGTCTGTTAGAGGAAGAGAGACCTGAGCTTTCTGCCCGAGGGCCCCTCCGTCAGTACGCTCTGCCGCCATTTTACGGACGTGCCGTGATTCTCTGGTGTGTTTGTCACAGCACATCTCTGGGACTCATTTGCCGTCTGGTAATGATTTCCGGCCTTTTCCCCCCAAGGACGTACAGGAATCAGCGCAGCAGATGTTAGCGTTGCCGCATGATGCATGCCGGGCTCTGGCGCGGGTAGAAGCCGAGGGGTTAGCTTCTGGGAGCTCCCCATCGCTTTCCAACACTGCACCTGGACTCTGTCTTAATTCCAAATTTATTCCTCCAGATACTGTCATTCCGCCCGTCTTAACATTCTGGCGGCCGTAGGAAGCGCTCTGTCCAGTGTCGAGGTCCCCTCAGTGGCATTTGCTGGGCTCCAGTGTGCAGGCCCCGGAGGTTTTTCAGGAGACAAAGGCCTCAGGGAGGTTAATAGGCCCCACCAGGGGTCAAGACACACACTTGGTTCCTGTGTGCCCCACCGTATGGAGGGCACGGCCGGCCCTTCCTCTAACGCCCTTCTGGGGGTCCACTCTCAGCTGGGGCCGGTGGAAGGACATCCTGACGCATGGGCGGTTCAAGTGGCATCTGAACGAGAAGGACATGGAGATGATCTGCCGGGCCTTGCTGGTGTACTGTGTCAAGCACTACAAAGGGGACGAGAAGATCAAGAGCTTCATCTGGGAGCTGATCACGCCCACCAAAGACGGGCAGGCCCAGACACTCCAGAACCACTCAGGTGCAGGGTGGCAGGGTGTCCTTTCCTCCCTCTTCCATGCTGGTCCACGTCGCTGTGCTTTGGGGACTTCTCTCACTTCTCAGGTGTATTTCAGAATGCCACCGGTGGGAAAGGATGCTGATTTTTGTTCATTTCCATTCTCCTTCCCACTCATCCATGTTACCTGGGATGTTTTAAGTGTGACTGGGCCCTCTTGAAGTTCTCTGCTCCTGCCCTCTGCCCTCGGGGTCACAGCATCTCCTATGACCCAAGGCATGCCCCACCCCAGTTCCACCTCTATCTGTGTGTTTCCTGGGACCACTCCTTCCCTGTGCTGAGCCGCAGCTCACTCACCTTCTCATCTTCAGGCTCAGTGTTCCTTTTCCCCAGCTGGGTGGTGAGGTCCCCAAGGACGCAGGTTTAGCTGCCCCTTTCTTGATCCTACAGGGTAATTGGTAGATTCTTCCTAACTGACTGAATGGACCAGGGGTTCACTGAGTAGGGGACTGGGTGCTTCCTCACCNTGATTTGAGGATCAAGTGAGCTAAGACATGCTGGCACATAGTGGGTACTCAAACTACTGTTTACTGTTAGTAGCATGATAGTACTGAGAGTGCATGAAGCTGTTACCAGAAGAACTTCAAGAAGCTAAAAACCAGCTGCTTCAGATCTAAGCTCAAGTCAAGACAGTGGTGATGTGTTCAGGGGTGGGTAAAGTGACCGGAAGGGAACACCAAGGGGGCCTTGTGGGGAGATGTTCTGGTTCCTGACCTGGATCCTGGATATACATGTGCGGTCAGTGCATGAAGATTCATCAAGCTGTGCATTTGTGCAAAACACACTTCATATTGAGAGAACAGTCATTTTTAGAAAAAGAGGAAAAAGAAAAGGCAATGCTGCCAAGTTGCTTCAGTCGTGTCCAACTCTGTGCAACCCCATAGACGGCAGCCCGCCAGGCTCCCCTGTCCCTGGGATTCTCCAGGCAAGAACACCAGAGTGGGTTGCCATTTCCTTCTCCAGTGCATGGAAGTGAAAAGTGAAAGTGAAGTTGCTCAGTCATGTCTGACTCTTCAAGACCCCATGGACTGCAACCTACCAGGCTCCTCCGTCCGTGGGATTTTCCAGGCAAGAGTACTAGAGTGGGTTGCCATTGCCAAAATATTACTAGGTTTTGTTTGGCTAAAGTTAAGGGTGTTACACCCTTCCCAGGTGGCACAGTGGTAAAGAATCCACATGCCAACACAGGAGACACAGAGACGTGCAGGAGACATGAGAGACATGAGTTTGATACCTGGGTGGGGAAGATCTCCTGGAGGAGGAAATGGCAACCCACTGCAGTATTCTTACCTGGAGAATCCCATGGACACAGGAGCCTGGTGGGCTACAGTCCATGGGGTGGCAGAGAGTTGGACACGACTGAAGCGACTGAGCGTGCAACAGGCACATGTACAAGTGAAACTATTTGAAAACTCACCATTCAGCAGACCCCACTCATCACTTAACTAGGAAACTGGTAACAAGGTAACGAGCTCTGCCCTAGAGGTCGCGTGGCCACGTGGACGGGGCGAGCCATCTTAAGGACCAGGAAAGATGCTGGTTTTCTGCTCCCCCGACCCCCACGGCTTGACAAATAACCGACAAGATAACCTTTTGGTGTGTGAAATGGGGATGACCACAGTAACGTCTGCTGTTAATGCTCTCTTTTCCTAGTACTCACGACCTGGGAGCACCCAGAATTGCCCTGGGTCACTGAGGGAATGGCAGCTCACAGGCAGCTGATGGGTTCTGACATGTGTCTTTACCATGTCCACCTTTCCTAGGGTACTCCTGCGAGTCCGGATGCTGTACTACCTAAAAGCTGAAATACTGGGAGAAGCAGCCGATAAAGCATTTGAAGGAACTCCAGCCAGGTAAAGTAGGTCGTCCTTAACGCCCAGTGTGAAGGGATTGCTGCAAAGTACCTGTTGATGGAGACGGACAGACCTGCCTGTGTCTCACGAGGCCCGTGTCCACTCCCTCCCGGGGCCTGTCCCTGGTAAAGCAGGCTGGGAGAATGAGGAGGATTCTGCCAGCTCATCTGTGAGTGAAATAAAAGAAAAAGTGGTTGTTTAAAACATAGCTCGTGGGCCTCTCTCATCTATGAGCTGCCCCACGCTCTGTCTGTGGAGAATCTCCCTGAATAGACCTTCTTTCTCTTTAAAAAAAACAAAAATAACACGGCTCTTGGTGAGGTTCTTAGTTTTGTTTTCTCCCTTCAGGTAGTGTTGTAAAATTGCTTTTAAAGCAGTCATTTCTCTGCCTTAACTGATCATCACTCATGGATGGATATGAGTGACGTTGATGTTTGACATAGCAGGCGTAGACTGAAGGCTTTACCTGCTCTTGGCCTTGGTCCTCTTCCACCTTTGAATGGTTCTCCTTTGTTTACTGGGTGATAATACTTAATCGTGTTACTGATGGGCTTTCTCACCTGTGCCTTTGTATTGTAAGCTAGGGTTTCCAAAGCTATAGAATCCTGGAGTAGCCCAAGATTTGGGGGAAGAGACTGCCGAGCCCTGGGCTACCACTTGATCGGGCTGTAGGATAGTCACAGTGTGTGAGTGGGATCCCCAGACGCCTCCTTCGCCATCCCTTCCCCCAGACCTACAGTTTGCTCTGGCCCCACACAGTGCTAGTCGTCCCCAGAGGGCCGCAGGTGTTGGCATTTGAACTCTGCCCTGAGATTCCCCAGGGCTGTGGTTCCTTCCCTCTTTCTTCCCATTGGGCAGTGCTCGTGGCCTTAGTGGTCACAGGAGCATGAAAGGAGGAGAGAGGTGAAGGACAGTGACAGTCCTACCCTTGAGCATTCTGTAATCAGGAGCAGTCAGCTTGTTGACTGTTAGCACTGGCTTCGCATTTCATAGTTACCGTGGGCATTTCTAGTGAGAATCGGGAGGTGGGGTGTTCCGGTAAGAAGGTCCAACTTGTGAGTTATATAAAGGCAGCAGAATTCAACCTGATTATTTATCTCCAGTGTTACCTGGCAGAAGTGACCTATCTTGAGTTTACTTATTCCTCTGTCACCTGCTTTCTTAGACCTGCAGATGGAGGGAAGTGAGTAGAACGTGAAGAGACTAAGTCCGTTGCCTACCTCCTTCCGCCTTTCCTTTGCTTTCTGCAGTCTTAGTTCTCACTGGTTCTATTCAGGTTAAATACCTTATAGTGGAGAAATTGCCATGAGGAATGAAACACCGCTCACCCCGAAAGAGTTGTTCAGCCGTGGCACCACACAGGCAGAGCAGTGGGCCAGGTGGAGAGAGATGGGGTCAGGGAGTCCCACCCCTGCAAGGAGAGCTGGGCCTGGCAAGGGGCAGGCAGCCCTGCGTCCCAAGAAGAACCTGATGGAAGAACCAGCTGCAGATGTTCCAGAGGAGGCGTTCCAGGCTCCTGGGAGGTGGGAGGGAGGAGCCATCCAGGTGAATGCTCTCCCTCAAACCCCAAAGCCTTCCAAGAGTGAAGATGGTGTTCAGACAAATGAAGCCAGTTAGCTAAGGGTCCGTGTGAGCTCTCAGAACGAGCACAGAAACTCAGACAAGGACCAGTCCCTGCAGGTCTGCTCCCTGGGGTGAGTCACATTCATCCCTTCGGCCAGAAGTTTGACCCAGCAGACTTTTAGCAGACCCTGGCCAGGAGGTTCCTCCTGCTGTGGCCCCTGTCCCCTGAAAGGCTCATTTCCTACCCTGTGTACAGCAGTGCAGACTAGCTCATTCAGGAATAGTGCTCATGATCTCTACGTGTCAGACCAGGATGCTTGGGCACTTTTCAGCTTTTGATCATGTATGAATTCAAACACTTGGAGGTGGTTCTGCCTTTACCTAATGGACATATTGATGGCTTTTGGTATGGTTGTCAACTGAAGGTGCACATTAAAATCGCCTGACACGTAGAGCCCTGGGCCCCACCCCAGACCAACTGGCAACACGTTCTCCATGAGGTGCTTTCAGATTCTGCATCATTCAGTCTGAGTTGAGCCTGGACATCAAATACACCTGCTGAAGTCACTCCCCATTTTAACCAGATGCAGGGCCCTCTGTAGGACCCCTGGGCCCCCTGCTGTCTGAATCCTCCCAGTTTTGTTCCTTCAGCCTCTAAGCGTGCACCTAGGGATGTGCACCCCGGCCCCCAGCCAGGAGCTCCTGTGTTGTGTTCTGTCCGTGTGGAAGGCACTCTGAGTTCACGCCCTTCCTTCCCCAGGGAGCTGGATGTGCCCCTGCCTGACATCGACTATGTGGAGATCCCGGTGGACTGGTGGGATGCTGAGGCCGACAAGTCCCTCCTGATTGGCGTGTTCAAACACGGTGTGTATTTCAGTGCATGTTTCCTCTTTCCTGAAAAATCTCACAGGCCTGTCGCGTGTCTCTGAGAAAGTAGAGCCTCGCCTCTCTCCTCTGAGGAATTTGCCCAGGTGAGTGTATGAGTCATGCAAATACAGCGAATGCGAGTATCAGCGAGGCCCCTTGAAAGGGTGGTGTGTCTTCCTCACTAGTGTGACTGCCCCGCTCTCGTTCACTCACAGACGCAGCATCCAGCCTGGTGTCTGTCACATGGCAAGCCCTAGGATTTCTGGAGTAAAGCAATAAATAAATGGGGAAAATGTTAGGTTTTACCATTTCACACGTATCCAGAATTCTAAGGTCATTTCAGCTGATCTACTTAATTTCTAGTATATATCTTTGGTATAAAAATTTTAAGAATAGAAGATAGCATATCCTTTTTTTTTTTTAATATAGTTACCTAGAGACCAAAGGGGATTGAGAGAAGTTTTTTTAATAGCTTGGAAAAAATGACATAAATGGTGTTTTCTTCATCTCTGATCCTGTTCTAAGTACCTGCCCTTGCTTTCAGCCTACTGTTAAAATGAACAAAGCAACTCCCAGAAAATATTCACTGTAATGTACCTGATACACACCTTCCCTGCCAGGTGAATGAGCCGACATTTTGAGCTGGAGATCAGGGCTTAAAAGTGGGAAGAGGTAGATGTCCCTGGCCTTCGCTGCCAGCTCTGCCACTTCCAGTGTGTGACCTCAGGCAAGTCAGAAACTTCTCTGACCTATCTCCTTACCTGGACACCGGGGAGAGGACAAGACAGCCCACCTGGAGGGCTGTTGGAAGATCAACTGAGACGGGGCATGTGGGCGGCCTGAGCGGTGCTTCTCACGTAACAGGCTCTGGGTGCCGTCCACCATCACGTAACAGGCGCTGGGTGCCGTCCACCATCACTGATTTCCTCTGCCTTTGGAAGGTTCACTATCTTTCTCACACGTGCCCTATTGGTAGAATTCTTCAACATTTGCAGGCCAGCCTGCAATATTTACATAACAACGATGAATATACCTATTTTAATGAGGAATCTCTTCAAAACATAGATTCTGGTGTTTGCAGGCTTTGGGGGCCCTAGTGGTGTTAGTGTCAGGATTGTCCGCCATACCTTTCTGGTAGATTAACACCTCCCATCATTGTGTAATGACCCTCTGTATCCCACATTGTGCTTTTGGCTTTAAAGACTTAGTATATGATGAGCTTAGCAGACACACTGTGAAGATGGGGAAGACCTAGCCTCTGTGCCCAGTGCTGGGGGACTGGTGTTAAGCCACACGTGGTGCTGACTGGCTCACTCTTGGATGGAACCAGACCCGTGCAGTTGGACAGGGATGTTGGAAGCAAACCTAGGCTGGGCTGGACAGAGGCCTGTAGTTGGCTCCATGGACCCATCCTTTTTGCTGTCTTGCAGAGTCCAAATCAGATTCCACTCCTGGTGGGGTGCTGCCCAGCAGACAGTCCATGGGCCTCAGCTTAGACCTGTCCTCCCCTGGGTAACACACTTCATCACCCCACGTAACAGCCCTCTCCGCAGAATAATCCAACCCACACAGTGTGTCTTACCAGGTGACAAACTCTCAGAAACCCGGCAGCCGGTGGACATGTGACATTTTCAGAGAGCCACGTTGTCTGGTGTTTTATTTTTCAAGGCTCCATCAGGAGTTTTCTCTGCCTCACCTCCATGCCCTGGAGATACAAGTATGAGCTGTAGGGCTGCAGCCATTTTCTGTGTTATGAAACATGCAGCTGTTCATTGTCTGAAGTTTCGTGGCTCTTTTAATCCACCCCAGACATAGTCTCCTACAACCCTGCTTAGATGAGAAGACTGAAGCCCCAGTTCCATCTCTGAGCCGACCACCATGGAAGAATTGGCTGCATCTTTGTTGGGGCTTTCACTGACAGCAAGAAGGACTCTGCAGCAAATCTGTTCTGAACGATGCTTTTGACAGTCCTTGATTGCAGGAAGAGATGGACACCACCCCTCTAGGGCAGCCTGGACTTAGGAAATAATCATCACGCTGTGGGTTTTAGCATCCCTGTTCACATTCTTACAGAGGAACTTTTAGACTGGGTGGACAGGAGCAGGCAGCCTGTTCTACTGTTTATGTTTTTATGTTGCTATCACACAGCTCCTACTATTCTTCAGTAGTCAGGGTTTTCTAGGGAACCGGATCAATCACTCTCGCCCACCTCCAGCTCCAAAGCTGATGGAGAAAGAGAAGTAGAGAACCTGTCCAAACTTCATACCTACCTACGCACGACAGGAAGTCTGCAGAGGAGGAACCCACCTGGGTAGTAGGCACCTCTTTTCCTGGGGAGTGGCAGGTGGAGATGGTGGCAGGCACGTCCTCAAAATAATAGGAGAGTCAGCGGACATTCCTGTCTTGATGTGAGCTAAGGCAGAACGGGGAGAGCGTGAGAATGCTTCTTCCTACAGTGACTGTTGCAAGAGGATCCAGGCCAAACTGACACATCCAGGCAGTTGTTATTTGAGTTATACAGTATCAGGCACTGTGTGAGGAACTGAATATATAATGCCAAAGCAGATACAGATTCTGTCCCTTGGAAGCCCTCAATCTCATGAGAGAAACTTAAAGTAATCACACTATCGCCCTGAGGAATGAATGAATAAAGAAGAACATAAGGGACCCATTTCTCCCACCATATGCCTCAGGCAGGCAGCACCTGTCGTGGAGAAGGCAGAAGAGTCACTTTGGATTAAAAGATGAAGTACCTGAAACCCCTTAGAGAAAAAGTACCAGGTGCTGCCTCCATGTGAAGGCTAGACCAGCATCAGCAGTGATACCAGAACAGAAACCAGTCTAGAAGGGAAATACCCAGCAGAGTAAAATCCGGTGTGTTTGATCAAGACAGTTCTCGTTTTCAGCACAGCATCTACCCTCATTGGAGATGGGCTCTCTGTACCTAATACAGAGCTAGAAATGGACTTTGTTAGGAGCAGCAAGAAAAGGATTTTGAGGACCATAAAGGATTTCCCCCCAAATAGTTTGGTGTGACAACAGCTATGACCAAATATCCGGTCTCATTGTAGGATTACATTAGAGTCAATAANGAAAAATCTCACAGGCCTGTCGCGTGTCTCTGAGAAAGTAGAGCCTCGCCTCTCTCCTCTGAGGAATTTGCCCAGGTGAGTGTATGAGTCATGCAAATACAGCGAATGCGAGTATCAGCGAGGCCCCTTGAAAGGGTGGTGTGTCTTCCTCACTAGTGTGACTGCCCCGCTCTCGTTCACTCACAGACGCAGCATCCAGCCTGGTGTCTGTCACATGGCAAGCCCTAGGATTTCTGGAGTAAAGCAATAAATAAATGGGGAAAATGTTAGGTTTTACCATTTTACATGTATCCAGAATTCTAAGGTCATTTCAGCTGATCTACTTAATTTCTAGTATATATCTTTGGTATAAAAATTTTAAGAATAGAAGATAGCATATCCTTTTTTTTTTTTAATATAGTTACCTAGAGACCAAAGGGAATTGAGAGAAGTTTTTTTAATAGCTTGGAAAAAATGACATAAATGGTGTTTTCTTCATCTCTGATCCTGTTCTAAGTACCTGCCCTTGCTTTCAGCCTACTGTTAAAATGAACAAAGCAACTCCCAGAAAATATTCACTGTAATGTACCTGATACACACCTTCCCTGCCAGGTGAATGAGCCGACATTTTGAGCTGGAGATCAGGGCTTAAAAGTGGGAAGAGGTAGATGTCCCTGGCCTTCGCTGCCAGCTCTGCCACTTCCAGTGTGTGACCTCAGGCAAGTCAGAAACTTCTCTGACCTATCTCCTTACCTGGACACCGGGGAGAGGACAAGACAGCCCACCTGGAGGGCTGTTGGAAGATCAACTGAGACGGGGCATGTGGGCGGCCTGAGCGGTGCTTCTGACGTAACAGGCTCTGGGTGCCGTCCACCATCACGTAACAGGCGCTGGGTGCCGTCCACCATCACTGATTTCCTCTGCCTTTGGAAGGTTCACTATCTTTCTCACACGTGCCCTATTGGTAGAATTCTTCAACATTTGCAGGCCAGCCTGCAATATTTACATAACAACGATGAATATACCTATTTTAATGAGGAATCTCTTCAAAACATAGATTCTGGTGTTTGCAGGCTTTGGGGGCCCTAGTGGTGTTAGTGTCAGGATTGTCCGCCATACCTTTCTGGTAGATTAACACCTCCCATCATTGTGTAATGACCCTCTGTATCCCACATTGTGCTTTTGGCTTTAAAGACTTAGTATATGATGAGCTTAGCAGACACACTGTGAAGATGGGGAAGACCTAGCCTCTGTGCCCAGTGCTGGGGGACTGGTGTTAAGCCACACGTGGTGCTGACTGGCTCACTCTTGGATGGAACCAGACCCGTGCAGTTGGACAGGGATGTTGGAAGCAAACCTAGGCTGGGCTGGACAGAGGCCTGTAGTTGGCTCCATGGACCCATCCTTTTTGCTGTCTTGCAGAGTCCAAATCAGATTCCACTCCTGGTGGGGTGCTGCCCAGCAGACAGTCCATGGGCCTCAGCTTAGACCTGTCCTCCCCTGGGTAACACACTTCATCACCCCACGTAACAGCCCTCTCCGCAGAATAATCCAACCCACACAGTGTGTCTTACCAGGTGACAAACTCTCAGAAACCCGGCAGCCGGTGGACATGTGACATTTTCAGAGAGCCACGTTGTCTGGTGTTTTATTTTTCAAGGCTCCATCAGGAGTTTTCTCTGCCTCACCTCCATGCCCTGGAGATACAAGTATGAGCTGTAGGGCTGCAGCCATTTTCTGTGTTATGAAACATGCAGCTGTTCATTGTCTGAAGTTTCGTGGCTCTTTTAATCCACCCCAGACATAGTCTCCTACAACCCTGCTTAGATGAGAAGACTGAAGCCCCGGTTCCATCTCTGAGGCGACCACCATGGAAGAATTGGCTGCATCTTTGTTGGGGCTTTCACTGACAGCAAGAAGGACTCTGCAGCAAATCTGTTCTGAACGATGCTTTTGACAGTCCTTGATCACAGGAAGAGATGGACACCACCCCTCTAGGGCAGCCTGGACTTATGAGATAATCATCACGCTGTGGGTTTTAGCATCCCTGTTCACATTCTTACAGAGGAACTTTTAGACTGGGTGGACAGGAGCGGGCAGCCTGTTGTTCTACTGTTTATGTTTTTATGTTGCTATCACACAGCTCCTACTACTCTTCAGTAGTCAGGGTTTTCTAGGGAACCGGATCAATCACTCTCGCCCACCTCCAGCTCCAAAGCTGATGGAGAAAGAGAAGTAGAGAACCTGTCCAAACTTCATACCTACCTACGCACGACAGGAAGTCTGCAGAGGAGGAACCCACCTGGGTAGTAGGCACCTCTTTTCCTGGGGAGTGGCAGGTGGAGATGGTGGCAGGCACGTCCTCAAAATAATAGGAGAGTCAGCGGACATTCCTGTCTTGATGTGAGCTAAGGCAGAACGGGGAGAGCGTGAGAATGCTTCTTCCTACAGTGACTGTTGCAAGAGGATCCAGGCCAAACTGACACATCCAGGCAGTTGTTATTTGAGTTATACAGTATCAGGCACTGTGTGAGGAACTGAATATATAATGCCAAAGCAGATACAGATTCTGTCCCTTGGAAGCCCTCAATCTCATGAGAGAAACTTAAAGTAATCACACTATCGCCCTGAGGAATGAATGAATAAAGAAGAACATAAGGGACCCATTTCTCCCACCATATGCCTCAGGCAGGCAGCACCTGTCGTGGAGAAGGCAGAAGAGTCACTTTGGATTAAAAGATGAAGTACCTGAAACCCCTTAGAGAAAAAGTACCAGGTGCTGCCTCCATGTGAAGGCTAGACCAGCATCAGCAGTGATACCAGAACAGAAACCAGTCTAGAAGGGAAATACCCAGCAGAGTAAAATCCGGTGTGTTTGATCAAGACAGTTCTCGTTTTCAGCACAGCATCTACCCTCATTGGAGATGGGCTCTCTGTACCTAATACAGAGCTAGAAATGGACTTTGTTAGGAGCAGCAAGAAAAGGATTTTGAGGACCATAAAGGATTTCCCCCCAAATAGTTTGGTGTGACAACAGCTATGACCAAATATCCGGTCTCATTGTAGGATTACATTAGAGTCAATAAGATAGCATTCTCACGCATGGTGTTATGACGTTAAAAGTGACACTGTTCCATTGTTTTGCCTTGTTCCTGGGTCAAAACTCCTCCATCTGTTTTTGACTCTGGGGGTATAGTGAGAGACTGTTCCAAAGCCCTGGTCAGCGGGTTAGGATTTTATACTGAGTCTGAACACAGAGGCAACGAGTCCGTTTTAATCCAGTCAACAATCCCAGTTGTCCTCTTTATGTTTCATCCTTTGCATCATCACTTTGCTCAGTTGCCTTTTCTAACACATGGGATAAATTTGGACCATAAGAAAATTTCAGCCCATTCAGGTGGTGGTAGTGGTAAAGAACCTGCCTGCCAGTGCAGGTTAGACATGAGGTGAGAGTTTGATCCCTGGGTTGAGAAGATCTCCTGGAGGAGGGCATGGCAGCCAATTCCAGTATTCTTGCCAGGAGAATCCTGTGGACAGCAGAGCCTGGCAGCCTGCAGTCCATGGGGTTGCACAGTCAGAGATGACTGAAGCGACTTAACAGGCGTGCAGGCAGGCAGGAGATGACAAGATAGCAGGGGGTCCAGAGTTGGGGGTGGGGGTGTTGCAGTGAGGGGAAGAAATTGTGAAACCAGCCTGATCCTCTTGCTGTCCAAAAGAAACAACAAGTGGGAATGGAATCGGTATCTTGTGTGTCTTCAAGGACACTCGGTACACTTCAGCTTTCATTTTTTGGTCAAGTGCTACACAAAAGAGTTCATTTAAGCTCAAGGATATTCCCCTGACAGGAGGTCTTACAGGATCCAGTTATTCTTAAATAAGTATTTTTTCTTGGCTTGTTTTGTTTACTTAATAAGGGAGACAAAATGTGTGTCTAGGGTGCAAGGCAGATTTAATGAGTTCTGACATGACCCCCGTCATGACCTTGTTGTTTCTCGCCACCCCCCGATCAGGTTATGAGAGGTACAACGCCATGCGGGCCGACCCAGCACTTTGCTTCCTGGAGAAAGTGGGCATGCCAGACGAGAAGTTGCTTTCTGCAGAGCAGNACCTTGTTGTTTCTCGCCACCCCCCGATCAGGTTATGAGAGGTACAACGCCATGCGGGCCGACCCAGCACTTTGCTTCCTGGAGAAAGTGGGCATGCCAGATGAGAAGTTGCTTTCTGCAGAGCAGGGTGTTACAGACGGGGCCTCAGACGTCCCCGAAAGGTGAGAGGCTGCACAGACCAAGCACAGTGTGACTTGTCGCGCCACTAATCTCTGACCATAGGCACCCAGCACTCTCACAGTCTTTTCCTCACAGCCTGGCGTCTCCCTTCAGCCTGAACCGCCTTCCAGAATTGCTTCGGTTACATCCTACAGCACCTCGGGCCTGTCTCTTGAACTCTGAACGCTTTGATCCAAATACCCATTTCTATCCTTCCTGGGTTCCCCAAGCTGCCCACCATCCTGCCCTGTTCCTTAACCAGCCTTATTTGGTCAGAGGATTCTCTAGGAGCAGTTCAGACCTCTCTTAACCTCTCATACTTGGCAGAAAGTTAAGAAGAGGCACAGCAATTTCAGGCTTCCTGACCTTGAAATGCCTGAGATGAAATACCGGCGTTTCTAAGGACTGCTTGACGGCCATGGCATCCGGGTCCTGTCCATGGGTTGTGTGTAAAAAAGTATGGAGGCGTTCCCTTTGTCTGAGTCTTATTCACTTTTGGCATAACCCCAAATGTATGAATTCATAGGAAAACTAAATAAACAGCCAAAGCTGTGGTTTTCATATGTGTGTGGGTATTTGAAAGACATAGTATAGAATCTCTTGGTTTGCACTTGGTGAGCTTTTGGCCTGGTCTTCTCCCCCAAAGTTGTATTTCCTAGGGTCACAGGCAAGGCTGGACTCAAGGGTACACAATGCCAGCCCCCCTAACTGTCTGCTAAGGCTGAGAAAAGGATGAAATGCATTTTTCCATTCATGCTTAGCCCCTGACAAACACTCGAGCTAGCTATCATAACGTTCTCTGCCCCCAAAGATAATAAGGGTCCATCCAGAGAAATGTTAACAAATGTCCAGAGGACCAGTGGTGTTAATATTGGGTTCTTGGGGTTGGGAGAAACACCCCCTGGGGGAGGTGCCTGAACGTGGCCAAAAGCTGGTTTCTCTGTGGGGAGGCTGTTTTTTCTCTGTCAGGAAATGAAGGTAGGAGACCCTTCCTGCCTCCAGGACCTGAGCGATGAGGAGCAGAATATTTGAGACAGGAATCCTTCAAAGTTGATTTTTCCAGGGATCATGAAAAACAAATAGCATCAGCAGTAGTTAAGCTCNAGACCCTTCCTGCCTCCAGGACCTGAGCGATGAGGAGCAGAATATTTGAGACAGGAATCCTTCAAAGTTGATTTTTCCAGGGATCATGAAAAACAAATAGCATCTGCAGTAGTTAAGCTCACAAGAGAAGACATCAGGTAGTGGATTTAGAGGCAAGCTGCCAGTGGTCCATCGGGCAGTGTCCTTTCCTGGAAGTGACAGCTGCCAAACATGAGCGATTCTGCACCAAGTTTGCTCTACCGTGGGAGCTAAGGTCGGCCCAAGAGGACTCTAGGTTTGTATGGCTGTCAGTGTCTAGACTGTTCTTTTATCAAAGCCACGTATTCAGCTAATTCTTGACGGGCAGTAATTACCTTTTCAAAGATAGCATCATTGTTGAAAAGCAGGCCTCTAAACTGTCCTGAGTAGATCCTGAGGCTCCTGCTGAAGTCTCACTTGAGTGGAGGTCATTGCTTGTAGAAGTTATGACACTGGAAAAATCAAGATTCTGAGACCTGTGGAGAAAGGTGGCTACTAGTACTCTCTTTGATCAGTGATTTAGGGGGCTTTTGTGCCAGCATCCTGGTTGCAGAATAGCTCTTAGATGGTGTGTGATGCTTTTTACTCTTTATTTACTCTTTTTTTTTTTTTAGAGGCAACACAGATAAAGAAGACAATACAGAAGACAAAGTAGACGGCCTCCAGAAACAGATGGTGAGTCAAGTGTGAGAAATCCCTCTCGAGGAGTGTTGGTCTTTGATTGCATTGCTGCAGGTGCATTGCATTTTCCCCAAAATTTTATTGTAAAAATTGTCAACTCACAAACTGCTTTACAGTCTTACTTTAATGAAACTTTTGCTTTTGAGATAACTGTAGATTTTAGATGGAATCAGAAGATACAATGCAGGGTAATCCCATGTACCTTCTATCCAGTTTCCCACTATGGGGATGATCTTTTCCAGCATTAGGGTCTTTTACGTCAGGGTCTTTGCATAATAAGGTAGCCAAAGTACTAGAGCTTCAGCTTCAATATCAGTCCTTCCAGTGAATTTCCCTCTCAGGGTTGCTTTAGCTATGCTCCATAATTTTTACCATTTACTGTTAAGTGGTGAAATTTGTTATATTGTGTTTTCGTTTTCATTCAGTACAACGTATTTGAAAAAATTTCTCCCTTGAGACTTTTCCTTGGGCCCGCAGATGATCAGATGTGTGTTATTTAATTTCTAAGCATTTGGAGATTTTCCTGTAATCTTTCTGTTGCTTATTTTTAGTTTAGCTCCAGCTATGCTTATGGATTTAATGTATTTCCCTTTCCAGTCTTTATCAGTTTCTGTCTCACGTGTTTCGCAGCTCTGTTGTCTGGTGCAAGCACATTTAGGATATGTCTTCCTGGTGGGTTGACTCTGCTGTCAATATAGAATGCCCCTCCTTGTCTGATAGGCTCTGAAGTATACTTTAATATCAAGATAGCTACTGCTGGTTTCCTTTGACAAATGTTTGCATGGTAGTCAGTTTTTCCATCCTTTAACTTTTAACCTGCTTGTTTGAAATGAGTTTTCTGTAGACAGTATTTAGTCAGGTTATATATTTTAAGGCACTCTGTTTTACAGTTGATATAGTCAGCCATTTACATGTCATGTTATTATTGATGCATTAAGGATTAAGTCTGACATTTTATTGTTTTCTCTGTATTTGGATTCTCTAGTTTACTTCCTCTTGCTTTCCTCTGGTTTACCGGAAAATTTTTTCTGATCCTTTTTTGACTTATCTATATTAGGTTTTTAAGCTTCTTAGTGGTTATTTTAGATATTTTACTGCATGTACATAATATATCACAGTCCACTGGTATCATTTTACCAGTTCAGGTGAAGTATAGAATCCTTATTGGAATTTATCCCTACTTCTGGTTTTTTCTCTTTATAATGGTCTTAAATATTTCTCCTACATACACTGACAATAATGATAATGTAATTTTTGCTGCAACTATGAAATATAATTGAGAAAATTCAAAAGGAGAAGGAACATCTACTGTTTTTACCCATACATTTACTTACCGTGTTCTTTCTTCTTCCTGATGTTCCAAGACGACTTCTTTCTATTGGGAGAAATTCCTTGAGCCATTCTTTTTAGGATAGGTCTGCTGGTGATGGTTCTCTTAGTTTTCCTTCATCTGGGGATACCTTGATATCCTCTTCACTCCTGAAGGATATTTTCACTGGATAAAGGATTCTGGGTGGACAGTTTTCTTTCAGCTCTTGAAAATGTTGTGCCACCTCCTTCTGGCTTCCGTGGTTTCTGAGGATATAGAAATCTTCTGTCACTTGAGTTGTTTTTCAGTTAGGTCTCTTTTCTCTTTTGCTGCTTTCAAGGCTTTTCTCCTTATCTTTAGTTCTCAGAAGTTTAACTCTGAATTTGGTGTGTGTGGATTCTTTGAGTTTATCCTATTTGGTGTTTTTGCAGCTTCTCAAATCTGTAGATTTGCCAAATCCATGTCCTTTGCCAAATTTGGGAAGTTTCCGGTCATCATTTCTTGGAACCCTTTCTCCTTCCTTCCGTACCTCTGATGACAGGCACGTCGAGTCTTTTGTTTCAGTTCCACTGGCCCCTGATGCCTTGTTTTAATTGTTTTTAATCTGTTCCTCTCTTGTGGTCACACTGGGTACTTTTATATTTTTCCCTCTTTGAGCTTGCTGATTCTTACCTCTTTCTCCTCCCTTTGCGGTTGAGCCTATCCATTGTGTTTTTGTTCAGTTTGGTTACATCATTGTATTTTTCAAATAAAATTTCCCTTTGGTTCTTCTTTAAAGCTTTGTTTCTTTGCTGAGATCTTCTGGAGTGTGTTCAGAATTCCTCATGGATGACTGCTTTAAATTCTTATTTCAGGTAATTCTTAAGATCTCTGTCATTTCAGCATTAGCATCTGTTGGCTATCTTTCTTCAGTTTGAGATCTTCCTGGTTCTTGGTATGATAAGTGATTTTTTACTGAAACCTGGATATTTGGGGCATTATGAGACTTGGGATCTTATTTAAAACTTCTGTTGTGACTGACTGCCTCTGACACCTCTATTGCAGAGGAAGAGGGTGGGGGCAGGGGGAGCAGGGCCTAGTACACAGCTTTTTGACTGCCTAGCTGTAGTGTAGGTTAACCGTTCCTAGTCAGCCCCCAAAGAGACCTGAGGGCAGAATGGAAGTTCAACTCTCCTTGTAGTCTTTGCTGATACCACGGGTGGTTGAGGACCTTATTGCCAGCCGTCAGGGATGAAAATCCAAGCTCCCTACTTGACTTTTTTTTTTTTTTTTTTTAATTTATTTATTTATTGGCCACGCTGTGCGGCATGTGGGATCTTACTTCCCTGATCGGGGATTGAACCTGGGTCCCCTGCATTGCAAGCCCAGAGTCCCAACCACCGGACCACCAGGGAAGCCCCCCTACTTGACTTTTTTACACCACCCAGCAGGGGAACCAGGTGCCCTGGCACAGCCTGGCGAAGGCAGAAGTCTAGAGCCCCACCAGCCTCTGCTGGCGTGGGTGTGGCAAGCCACTGTCTGCTCTGGTGTTGCTGGGCTGGAGTGTAGCACGTCTCATCTCAACACTGTGTCCACTCCTAGCCTGCCCTTTTCCTTGTCCTGGGCTAGAGAAAGCAGGCTTTTTTTGTCTGCACCCTTGTGTCATTTCCAGGTAGCCAGCTTCTTTACCGCCAAATCTAAGGCATATGGGCAAAAAAGAAAACCCAAGGAACTCACTTCTCTGTCATTCCACGGGTAGCAAAGTCCCTAGTTGGTCTACCTTCTCTTCACCTGTCAGCGTTTTCCTAGGTGTGTTTTATATATAGTGTCCAGGGGCTTTAGTTGTACTTACAAGTGACCATTAGGGAGATAGTGCATCTTCCCAGAAGCAGAAATCTGTGTCGCATGTTACAAATGAGCTTCTAGGACTTTGCATAAGCAGACCGAAGCTTTATTAGAGCCCTAGCACTATTTGACCAGGTTTTCTCTGGCTTTGAGTGGAGAAACTAAATCTGTTTGGATTTTGTGGATTCTGGATACCAGAGGTTACTATAGCGTTGTCCTCAACTGACTCTCTTATCCGCATAATCTTTCCTCTTCTCCTGATCACCAACCCAAAATTTTCAGTTGGCTTCTTTTAGTTCTAGCTGGAAGAATGGTATCTACTTTGGTTTCCATCAGTTCTGATTCCTATAACAGTAACAAAGAAATCACGTTCCCAAAGTAAAAAAAAAAATTATTTTTTGAAGATATGTCTCCATATCTCCTCAAGATTTAAGAAGCAGGGGATTGAAGCATATCACCCTCAAGCTTCAGACTGTGGACCAGAAGGAAGCCGGCTGTGATCTTGACAATTAAAATCCGAGCTCTGCCATTCAGTTCCGTAGCTTATACTGTGATTTCTTTTGTCTGGAACGTGGGATGTGTTTTCCCACGGTGGTATTAAGTCACTACTTCACGTCCACCTCTTCTGAGACCCCATAGACTGTAGCTCACCAGGCTTCTCTGTCCATGGGATTGCTGAGGCAAGAATAGCGAGTGGGTTGCCATTTTCTCCTGCAGGAGATCTTCCTGACCCAGGGATCAAACTCATGTCTCCTGAAAGGCTCCTGCATTTTAGGCAGTAACTCAAGTATCAAAGAGATGAAAATAGTACCTTAAATTCTGAATAGTACTCTCTCCAAAGTACTATTCCCACTTGTATCGGTTGATCCTCACCTCAGCCATGTAAAGTTAAGAGCTTCAGGTGTTACCTGCCCTTATTTGAAAGCTGAGGAGATTCACAGCACTCGCTCCCCCTGCCACCAGGAACGTAAAGGACTTTGCCAGAGTCTCACAGGTGGAAGAGTTCAGACTAGATAGCTGCATTAGACAGACTAGACAGGAGAATTCAGACTAGATGTTACGGCCTTTTTTTTTTCCTGATCAAGTGTTGTTTTCATAGTCAAAAGAGTTGTTGTTGCTCAGTCATGTCCGACTCTCTGTGACCCCATGGACTGCAGCAACTCCAGGTTTCCATGTTTTTCACTGTCTCCCCAAGTTTGCTCAAATACATGTCCATTGATTCAGTGATGCCATCCAACCATCTCATCCTCTGTCATCCCCTTCTCCTCCTGCTCTCAGTCTTTCCCAGCATCAGGGTCTTTTCCAGTGAGTCAGTTCTTCACATCAGGTGGCCAAACTATTGGAGCTTCAGCTTCAGCAACAGTCCTTCCAGTTGATTCAGGGTTGTATTCTAGCTGCAGGTACGCACCCCTTCTAGCAACAAGCCAGTGTGAAGAGGCAGACCAGCTGCATGCCAGGCCCAGCTCTGAAGGCCACTCTCAGTAAAGTTCATGTGTCTGACTCCTGGGCCTTGTCCTCAGTCTGCAGTGCTCCCTACAGCAGGTGCTCTCTGTAAAAGGGAGGGTGATGTTATGTGCCAAGTGACCTAGGAAAAAACTTCTGCAGGGAAACTTACTGCCTACCATGGTCAGATCCTACTGGAAGAAAAGTTTAGTGAGGATCTGAACAGTGACTCTTTTCTTAGGAGCTGAGAGTTTGAGGGGGTCTCTGAACTCAAACAGTGATGTTTGACTGTAGCTGGAGTACTTCCAGGCTTACCAAGCATGTTTCTCTTTCAGTTGGGTGTTACTCTTATCCCCATTCTAGACTGGGGGAAGATCAAATAGTTTTAATGAGCTGCAAGAAAAGTCACGCTAGCCAAAAGCAATGTCTCTCTGCTCACGTCTTTTTCTAAATCCTGCAGTCTTTCCGTTGTAAAATCCTTGAATTTTCTGTTAATGACATTTGATGTGTATCTACTTTGTGCATGAAATTTATGAAGGTCATAGGATCCTTGATTTTTCCACAGATGAAAACTGCTGTGAATCTTTTTAACTCCTTTTCTTCATCATGTTACCTCTACACAGAGAGCTCCTATGTTCTCTTCCTCGTAAACTCCTGTGTCCTTCAATCTGAAGCTCAATCTGAAACTCAAAAGTTACCTNGCAGTCTTTCCGTTGTAAAATCCTTGAATTTTCTGTTAATGACATTTGATGTGTATCTACTTTGTGCATGAAATTTATGAAAGTCATAGGATCCTTGATTTTTCCACAGATGAAAACTGCTGTGGATCTTTTTAACTCCTTTTCTTCATCATGTTACCTCTACACAGAGAGCTCCTATGTTCTCTTCCTCGTAAACTCTTGTGTCCTTCAATGTGAAGCTCAATCTGAAACTCAAAAGTTACCTCTGAGATGTCTTCCTCCTGCCTGATTTGGGTCTGGCAGGGTTGGTGATTCTGATTTTCCCACTGTATTTAGGAGCACTTTCACACTGCATGTTGTTTTTGCCTAGTCGCTAAGTCGTGTCCACTCTGCGATCCCGTGGACCATAGCCCACCAGGCTCCTCTGTCCATAGGATTTCCCAGGCAGGAATACTAGAGTGGGTTGCCATATGCGTCTCCAGGGGATCTTCCTGACCCAGGGATCGAACCCATATCTCCTGCATTGACAGGCAGATTTCTTTATTGCTGTGCTACCAGGAAAGAAGCCGTGTTACACTGCATGGCCAGTATTTATTTATGTCTCTCATAACTGCCAGAACGTGAGCTCTAGAGGGATAAGGACTCCATCTTTTTGCACTGTTGGAATGCCTGAACCGAGCACAGTTCCTGACAAACAAATGTAGGAAGGCCACTTACGGCCTCTGCATTGGCCCTGGGGTTTTGTGAGTGCTTAGAGGAAGTTCCCAGGGTCTGCAGGTCTGGGCTGCCACCACCCCCACCTGCACCCCTACCCAGACCAAAGAGGGGAAGCAGCCAGGCCTGGAGGAGCAGCCACAAGCATGGGGATCTACTGTTCTCGAATCTGCAAACAGCCCTGCAACCATGCGGAGCTAAGATACTCTTAGAGAGTGACAGTGCATTTGATTCAGCCAGGTGTGTCTTCACCCACCCGAGGCCATACTTTGCAGTGATTAGAGCTCCTCATCTGGGTTCAGGCGTTCCAGGTTTGAATTCCATCTTCACCACTTAATAACTATTTATAGTACTTGATAAGATTATCAACCTCCTATTCTGCAATTTCTGTCTAAAAACAGTCATTTAGTCATTTTGAATGAATGAAAAACACATATGAAGTACTCAGTATATCTTACCCACTTATTTACCTGGGTCTCCATAGACTTTAGTTGTCATTACTATTGTTTTCCACTGTGTCATGAAGCCATGCTTAGAGGACACATTTTAGTTGAATGAAAGACACACTGGATGGTCCCTCAGCAGTTGGGTCCATATGTGGGTTGCTCCTCAGTCCCAGCTGCCATGTGTCAGGCATTTGCCTTGTGCCAGCATTTAGTTAAACAGTTCACATCATCAACTTACCTGTGCCCCACAATCTGCCTATAAAGTGCTGTCATCTCTATTTTTCAAATGAAGAAATGAGCTTGACCACAATCACCCCATAAAGTACTATCGCCTCCATTTTGCAAACAAAGAAATAAGCTTGAGCAAACTCGAAACAGCTTGCCCAAGGTCAGAGAGCGGTAGACAATCAGACTCCAAACACAGGCGGGCTCAGGATGGAGAAACTGCAGGTTGGAACCAATCCATTGCCTGCGCTTTGACGGTCTTACGGGGACCTTGTACTCTGAAATAATGGATTCACACTTCTTCCGAGATGAATATTTCTTTCAGGTTGATTCACAGAGGCAAAAACCAGGAAATGTTTAGCATCAGACTGAAGAGGCAGGACTTCCCGTGTGCTTCCTGCAACCCCAGTAATAAACTAGTGATACTGAATGTTATGGCGTCTTTTTCGCTTTGGCTGCTGCTCATCCAAATCTTCTCATTTCTGTCATTGCCAGAGAGGTGACCTACCATCATCAGTAGAGGGCAGGAGACAGACAGGCACTTACCGATCCCAGAAGATCCCAGAAGCGTTCCTGACTTGAGAGGGTTTGCCTGAGGCCAAGAAAGCGATAGGGAGACTGGAAAGGAAGCCTGCNTCATTTCTGTCATTGCCAGAGAGGTGACCTACCATCAGTAGAGGGCAGGAGACAGAGAGGCACTTACCGATCCCAGAAGCGTTCCTGACTTGAGAGGGTTTGCCTGAGGCCAAGAAAGCGTTAGGGAGACTGGAAAGGAAGCCTGTGTGTCATGCGTCTGCCACCTACCGCCTGGAGCTACCCATGTGGATTCGGGGTGTGGTGGGGCTCACACCAGCCACTTGTATGGCATAAAGGAACACCCACTAGAACCCGGCTAGAACATTTCTCAGTCTAGAAGTGTCTATAACTACAGCTTTTCAGCATTCAAAGGGTCTTTATAGATATTGTCAGTTCAGTTCAGTCGCTCAGTTGTGTCTGACTCTTTGCAACCCCATGAACCACAGCACACCAGGCCTCCCTGTCCATCACCAACTCCTAGAGTCCACCCAAACCCATGTCCATTGAGCTGGTGATGCCATCCAACCATCTCATCCTCTCTCGACCCCTTCTCCTCCTGCCCTCAATCTNTGCAGTTCTTCTGTGTATTCTTGCCACATCTTCTTAATATCTTCTGCTTCTGTTAGGTCCCTATCATTTCTGTCCTTTATTGAGCCCATCTTTGCATGAAATGTTCCCTGGGTATCTCTAATCATGTTGAAGAGATCTCTAGTCTTTCCCATTCGGTTGTTTTCCTCTATTTTTTCGCATTGATCGCTGAGGAAGGCTTTCTTATCTCTCCTTGCATAGATACTGTGAGGATACTCGAAAATGTTCTCTGTGGCAGCAAAGGGTGTAAGGCATGGCTGATTGGGTTTTGCTTATAACTACCTAACAATGGGAAGGGCTGTGATGGTGCATTTAAGTGACACTTCAGAATGGTGTAGTCGATCAGCTGGAGGCGTCCTCCCTTCACTGATGTCTTACAGCCAAAGGAGAGCGATGAAACTAGTGTTCTTCAGCCCTAAATGTGTTTCACTCTCTGAGTCACATTTTCAGCCGGGATTCTTTTTTGGACAGCTCAGTGGTTGCAGTATAGGCCCTTCGCACACTGTTGTGCTCAAAATCTATCTCTGCCCTTTGGTATCCGTGTGACCTTGGCAACTTACAGAACTTCCTAGAACTTGTTTTCTGCATCTGTAAAATGAGGATACTAATACTTTCTACCTGGGGAGGCAGTTCTGATGACTAAAGGAGAGAAGCCATGTAAAGGGTTTTGCACAGTGACATGTAGTCCTTGTTAACGTCAGCAATTATCACTACGCCTGCTCCTCTGCCTTCTCAAGGTTTTCTCTTTCAGGTCCTTCNGTGAGGATACTCGAAAATGTTCTCTGTGGCAGCAAAGGGTGTAAGGCATGGCTGATTGGGTTTTGCTTATAACTACCTAACAATGGGAAGGGCTGTGATGGTGCATTTAAGTGACACTTCAGAATGGTGTAGTCGATCAGCTGGAGGCGTCCTCCCTTCACTGATGTCTTACAGCCAAAGGAGAGCGATGAAACTAGTGTTCTTCAGCCCTAAATGTGTTTCACTCTCTGAGTCACATTTTCAGCCGGGATTCTTTTTTGGACAGCTCAGTGGTTGCAGTATAGGCCCTTCGCACACTGTTGTGCTCAAAATCTATCTCTGCCCTTTGGTATCCGTGTGACCTTGGCAACTTACAGAACTTCCTAGAACTTGTTTTCTGCATCTGTAAAATGAGGATACTAATACTTTCTACCTGGGGAGGCAGTTCTGATGACTAAAGGAGAGAAGCCATGTAAAGGGTTTTGCACAGTGACATGTAGTCCTTGTTAACGTCAGCAATTATCACTACGCCTGCTCCTCTGCCTTCTCAAGGTTTTCTCTTTCAGGTCCTTCCACGGTATTAAGGGCCCAGGAGAGAGGTTTGGCTTTTAAGTATCGCCAGTTGTCGGTATCTGTGCATCGCTCCTGACCCGAGATCACAGCTCTCCTGGGCAGTGGGTCCCAGTTTTCTGTAAAGGACCAGACAGGAAATATCTTAGGCCTAGGGGCCAGTAGAGTCTTCGACACATCTTCTCCTTTGCTTGTTTCTTCTTCTTTTCCTCCTTCCCCCTCCCTTCCTCCTCCTCCAATGTAAACCCTGTTCTTAGCTCAAGGGCCACACAAAAACCATCAACAGGCTGTGGATTGCTAGACCTTCTTCTCATCTGGCCCTGTGCTCCCTCATGGCTGCAGTCATGAATCTTGGGGTGATTCTCACCTATCAGTCAGGTCTTAAGATGCTCGTCAGAAGCACAGTATGTTAGGTGGGAAAAAATGGGTGAACTGCGTAAAGGAGATTAAGAGGCACAAACTTCCGTTTATAAAATAATAAGTCACAGGGGTGTGAATAGGAGGAACCTACTGCATGGGGAACGTAGTCAGAAATATTGGAATAACTTTGCCTGGTGACAGATATACTCACGGTGGGAATCGTTTTGTAATGTATGAAGATATCAAATCACTGTGTTGTATACCTGAATAATAGTGTTAAGTCCACTTTACTTCAGTAAAAATAAATAAATAAATTTTCGTGTTAAAAACTGAGTCTAGTTGAAGACTAGTGCTATCTCTTTGTCCTTCCCCAAACTCCCACGTGCCTTGTGTGTGAGGAGCCTTTGAAGTTAACTTCCTGAGACCAAGCATGCCTTTGGAGAGGAATCCATTAGAGCCAGCTTGACATATACTTTGACTTGGATAAGCTCCGTGCCTGTGATATCACTTGAGCTTCTGAGCCTCAGCTGGTGATTTTAATTTTAAATTGCTGGAGTTCTGTGCCATCAGGTCTCCCGTCTGGAGCAGTCGTGTTTTAGGAAAAGTGTCGTTTGCTGTGCAGTACACGCAGCATAATGAACATGAGTGTGACACTTTCCCACAGCAAAAATCCAACGACACAGGCACGTGCTTTACGAAGTGACAGTATTAGACTGCAGGCGACGACAGTAAAGCAAATATTTAAGCTCACAATTAAAGTAGTGCATGTAAAATGTACTTGCCAGTGGGAGCATGCCCGTTCGTCATTCTTCAAGCTCATTCTCTCTACAAGCAGAATCATTCCACACAGTTCCAGGGGGGAAACAATGCTTATTTTAAAGAAACTGCTTTCTGGCTCTTTGAAGACTATGCATAACTTAAGCTTTATTCATCAGGGACCATCTTGATCTTTGAGATGTTCCTGGGCAGGAGATGTTGCCTGTACATCTTTACTCCTTCTGTACAGGGACTGGGTGTCTGAGCCGCAGTTTTGCTGATGACTCGACTTCATTTGTCCCTAGGAGAGTTCCAGTGACGGAGGTGATGGCCTTTTTGCTGAAAAGAAGGATGACACCCGGGCAGGTGAGACTGTTTCCTTCTGAAGGCAAAGAGAAATAAGATATCCATTTATAGTTATCCTGGAGTTCATGTGTAATTTTTTTTTTAATGCTGTTTTTTAAGGAGGCTGTTTTTTTTAAAGAGGCTATTTTTAAAAGCCAATAAAGTTGACCTTCACCAAACTCTGCTGGAGTCGCACATGGAGCTTTAATGTGACTCCGGCCAGCTTCCCCTGCCTAGCAGTGAAATGAAAGGATGGATTCTGCAGATGAAAACGACTCGTGGTTTCATTGATTTTCTTTTTTTTTTCTCTTTTGAGAAAAGTTAGAAGTATTTGGTTTGTCCTTGATTATTTTTCTGAATCCAGATTTAATTAGAGGCTTTGGTGCTTAGAAATCCCAGCCACACAAAAACCCAGAGTTCTAGAGATGGCCTCAGTGGGTCCACCTACTCCGATACCTTAGAGCAAGGCTCTCGAGTCCTTCCTGCCCCCAGAGACAGGCACACTTGTATCTGAGAGAGAACAGCCCACCACACCCAAAGCTGTTTCTGAAGCACTACTGCAGCCCTTCCAGCTGTGCCTGGCTCCCAAGCTGTTAGATGTCAGCTACTTCCATTAAGTTACAAAGTCTGCTTTAGTTTTCTTTAAAAGGGGAAGAGCCACCACCAAAAAACCCAGTCACCGTAGTCTTAGTTCTGCCTATAAATACTAATTTCCTCACTGATGTTTGAAGCCCAGGATGGCTCCGACCCAGACAAATCACCCTGGCCGGTTTCGTCCGCACTCACTGCTCGTCTCCGACGTCTGGTCACCATTTACCAGCGCTGTAACCGCAAGGAGCTCTGCCGGCCTGAAGTCCTGGGACTCGGAAACCAGGGCTACTGGGTCCAAGAAGAGATGTTCCGGAGGTCCTCAGAGATGGAGCTCATCAACAAAGAAGCCCAAAAGAGGTAAAAGCCAGCAGTCAAGAGGGCATGCTGAGCTGCCCACTGGGTAAAGGTGACCAGGGAACCACCGGCAGCTGGAGGGCAAGTGTGTCTGATGTTCTCGTGTGGAGTTAAGCTGTCTCTAGAGTGTGTTAAATCCAACCTCAGTGGTGGTGTCATGCTGGTCCAGGAATCCAATGAGATCTAGGACATCCTCTCTTCACAATTCCCAGACATATGTGAATAGGACCCCAGTCTCTGGGGATGTGATTTAAACATATCCATCAGGTCATATTCTTTCATCAGAAAAATGAATAGCATTCATTAAAGTGGTCTTATTGTAGCCAGCAGTCCTTATCAAGCCTATGAGAGCAATGACTACCATAAAATGCCAGCCCAGAAGGAAGGAGGTACTTGCCCATCTGAGAGTTAAGGTCAGCACAGACTGGGAATGCGGCCACGAGAATGAATGACTGAAGCTCATGTTCTTTGAGTCAGTTCAGTCCAGTTGCTCAGTTGTGTCTGACTCTGCGACCCCATGGACTGCAGCACGCCAGGCTTCCCTGTCCATCTCCCACTCCTGGAGCTTGTTCAAACTCAGTGTCCATCGAGTCGGTGATGCCATCCAACCATCTCATCCTCTGTTGTCTGTTTCTTCTCCTGCCTTCAATCTTTCCCAGCCNAGGTCAGCACAGACTGGGGATGCGGCCACGAGAATGGATGACTGAAGCTCATGTTCTTTGAGTCAGTTCAGTCCAGTTGCTCAGTTGTGTCTGACTCTGCCACCCCATGGACTGCAGCACGCCAGGCTTCCCTGTCCATCTCCCACTCCTGGAGCTTGCCCAAACTCAATGTCCATCGAGTCGGTGATGCCATCCAACCATCTCATCCTCTGTTGTCTGTTTCTTCTCCTGCCTTCAGTCTTTCCCAGCATCAGTCTTTCTAATGAGTTGGCTCTTCGCATCATGTGGACAATGTATTAGAGTTTCAGCTTCAGCATAAGTCCTTCCAATGAATATTCAGGACTGATTTCCTTTAGGGTGGGGTCTTTATATCTCCATCCTTTTACTGTAACATCTAGTAAATTGAAATACCACATAGTGAGTTCAATTACTTCTCTATACTCCTGGCTTTACGAAATTTAGTAATTCAGGGAGAAGAGTTCTCTCATCTGGCTCCAAAGAGAGAACCAGAGCCGCCTCCTCCCTTATTCTCACTCCTCCACTGACCCCTCACCCCACTTCTAGCTTGAGTCTCTCTGGGGGCAGCAAGTACTGTGCCCAAGAGCTCCTGGTAAAGACTGGTGGGAAACAATAATCCATTTCCCTTAAGTCATTATTTTAGTGCTGCAGGGTATAAAATCTAGAGAGCCTTTGTGTTCTAGAAAAGATCACCCATCAACTTACATTAAGACCAGGAAGAAAGCCCGTGTGAGATGAAAGTCAGGAAGGTGTGTGACCAAGGGAGACCCTGCCTCACTCCAGACCAGCTTCTCCATCTGTAAAATGAAGGAAGTGAACTTAATGGTCCAAAAGATCCCTCCAGGATTCTATGATTATAATAGAATCCTCATATAATCCTCCAGGATTCTATGATTCTCTGTTGTCATGGGCAGAATATTTAAGCCTACAGAGTATTTTTATATTAAAAATCTTTATCTCCCACAAGAGGAAATGAACTGGGTAATTTCTAAAACTAGTGAGTCAAGAGATATCAAGCAGGCACACATGATTTGCAGGCGGGCGTAGGCCGATGGGCCGTTTTTGTTATAAGTGACTCCTCCCAACTTAAACAATAAAATAGACACATTCTGCCTGCTCTGTGAACCTTGCAGACTCTCCACCTAGGCACTCAGTAAGTAGTTGTTTTAAACTCTTTTCAACAACCAAAAAAAGCAAAAAGGGAAAACTGCTCCCTCTCTTTTCTGATTCTGTCTCTAGGTGGACAAGGAGGGAGCAAGCCGACTTTTACAGAACAGTGTCTTCCTTTGGTGTCGTTTATGATCAAGAGAAGAAAACCTTTGACTGGACACAGTTTCGCGTCATTTCCCGTCTGGACAAGAAGTCGGACGAGAGCCTGGAGCACTATTTCTATAGCTTCGTGTCCATGTGCCGCAGTGTCTGTCGTCTGCCAGCCTGGAAGGACGGTGGTGAGGATGCTCTGTCACTCTTTTCCCAGGGGGACAAAGAGGGTAAAATCTTATTTTCAGGGTAGAGAGTTGCTTTAGTCATAGCTATAGACATGGAGACTATGTGGAGAATTCAGATAAAGTGGGTTTTCCCAAACCCACAAACTTCTAATTGAGCCCACCCTCATAAAATAAAATCTCTCTCCCAAAATGATGTAACTCCCCCCAAAATTGAAATTCAGATTAAAATGCCACAGAAATGTTTTCTTTTTTCAGCCTCATAGAGATTTAGCCTGCTGTGAGCTCCGCACTTTGCTCAGACTAAATCTTAAATGTTTTCTCATGTGTTGACTTGTAGCCACGGAAAATATGGGTCTGTCATTTAAACTTCCTGTGCTCCAGGGAGGCCCCTTCTGAGAAATTTCTTCCTGGTGGGAATCTGCGCCAGCTTTCCCCCTGGCCTCTCTTCAGTCTCGTCGTAATGGATTCACTCACTCTGGACCATAGTACTACATTCTAGAAAAAGCAGAAACAAACGTCTAGCCTACTCAGCATGGGTTCTGGGCTGACAGCAGCATGTTCTGACACCCTACCTTTTGCCCCCAGGTGGCACGGTCGGGCAGTTTTCAATAAAACCCGGGAGCTGCATAGACTGAATCTCAGAGTCACACCAACAAGACCTAGACTGGCATTCTGGTTTGGAACCTTGAGCAAGTCAGCCTGTCCGAGCCTCTTTCCTCATCCTCACACAAGGATGATGATGTAGCTAGAGGTTTTGTGAGGTCTAAACAGTGTCCATAAAGTATCCAGTGAGAAGGCACTTAGTACACGCCTACTGATCAGGAAGTAACATGTCCAGAGCTGGAGTATTCATGCTTGCCTTTTACCCTCAGTGGGCCTGTCCAGGTTTCATAAAATCTTTCCCTCCTGTTTCAGCTTTTCATCTTTGAGGGGCCACTAAGGCCCTGCCTTGCTGAGGGCCAGGTGGTCAAACTATAAGATCAAGGATACAGGGGCTCAGGTAGGCAGGGGTATCAAGGACCTCCCCTTAAGTGACGGGCGCTGTGTTTTCCCTCGCAGGCCCCCCAGATCCCAGCATCTACGTGGAACCCATCACTGAAGAGCGGGCCGCGAGGACGCTGTACCGCATCGAGCTGCTGCGGAAGGTGCGGGAGCAGGTGCTCCCATGTCCTCAGCTGCACGAGCGCCTGCAGCTGTGCAGGCCCAGCCTCTACCTGCCCGTCTGGTGGGAGTGCGGGAAGCACGACCGGGACCTGCTGATCGGCACCGCCAAGCATGGCCTGAGCCGCACCGACTACTACGTCATGGCTGACCCCCAGCTGTCCTTCTTGGACGCCTACAGGAACTACGCTCAGCACAAAAGACCCGACCCCCAGACCCCAGAGAGTCTCTGTTGCCTTTACCAGACCAACTCCAAACTGTATGAGTCTCTGGCCTATACGCACATGAGCCGGACTTCCGAGTCCCTTGAAAACGAACCCGAGAACCTCATGAAAATCGAAGGTAGAGATGACCACCTTGGTCCGCCCAGGGGCAGCTTATCTGACATGACCTGTGAAAGCTTCATCTCTAAAACTCAAGATGTCCTTTCCCTCACCCATGACGAGAGTCTGCTGCCAGGGTCCTTGGAGACCATGATGTACGGGAAGAAGGCGCTAAGCCAGGAGCCAGGCCCTTTTCAGGGCAACACGGGTGCCAGTACTGAGTCCAAGCAAGACACCGCGGCCATCTCCGCAGGCAGAGACGGAAACTGCCAGCCCCGGGGCCATGNTAAAACCCGGGAGCTGCATAGACTGTATCTCAGAGTCACACCAACAAGACCTAGACTGGCATTCTGGTTTGGAACCTTGAGCAAGTCAGCCTGTCCGAGCCTCTTTCCTCATCCTCACACAAGGATGATGATGTAGCTAGAGGTTTTGTGAGGTCTAAACAGTGTCCATAAAGTATCCATTGAGAAGGCACTTAGTACACGCCTACTGATCAGGAAGTAACATGTCCAGAGCTGGAGTATTCATGCTTGCCTTTTACCCTCAGTGGGCCTGTCCAGGTTTCATAAAATCTTTCCCTCCTGTTTCAGCTTTTCATCTTTGAGGGGCCACTAAGGCCCTGCCTTGCTGAGGGCCAGGTGGTCAAACTATAAGATCAAGGATACAGGGGCTCAGGTGGGCAGGGGTATCAAGGACCTCCCCTTAAGTGACGGGCGCTGTGTTTTCCCTCGCAGGCCCCCCAGATCCCAGCATCTACGTGGAACCCATCACTGAAGAGCGGGCCGCGAGGACGCTGTACCGCATCGAGCTGCTGCGGAAGGTGCGGGAGCAGGTGCTCCCATGTCCTCAGCTGCACGAGCGCCTGCAGCTGTGCAGGCCCAGCCTCTACCTGCCCGTCTGGTGGGAGTGCGGGAAGCACGACCGGGACCTGCTGATCGGCACCGCCAAGCATGGCCTGAGCCGCACCGACTACTACGTCATGGCTGACCCCCAGCTGTCCTTCTTGGACGCCTACAGGAACTACGCTCAGCACAAAAGACCCGACCCCCAGACCCCAGAGAGTCTCTGTTGCCTTTACCAGACCAACTCCAAACTGTATGAGTCTCTGGCCTATACGCACATGAGCCGGACTTCCGAGTCCCTTGAAAACGAACCCGAGAACCTCATGAAAATCGAAGGTAGAGATGACCACCTTGGTCCGCCCAGGGGCAGCTTATCTGACATGACCTGTGAAAGCTTCATCTCTAAAACTCAAGATGTCCTTTCCCTCACCCATGACGAGAGTCTGCTGCCAGGGTCCTTGGAGACCATGATGTACGGGAAGAAGGCGCTAAGCCAGGAGCCAGGCCCTTTTCAGGGCAACACGGGTGCCAGTACTGAGTCCAAGCAAGACACCGCGGCCATCTCCGCAGGCAGAGACGGAAACTGCCAGCCCCGGGGCCATGAGGCAAAAATAACCTCAGACCCATCTTTTATGGAAACTTTAGAAGCAGGAGTAGCTCAGATGAATATTAAAAATGAGAAACACCTGTTGATGTCTCTTTCGAAGGAAGGGGAACTCGGCTGCAGTGAGGCAGGGCCAAGACCTGAAAGCGTCAGGCAGCTGGACTCCAACTGCTTCGCCTCCCCTTCCTTGGACCCAAGGAACGAGAGCGGGTTCGTCGACATGTGCAACCTGAGTGTCTGCGACTCCAGAAGAAATGTGTCATCAGACCAGCAGCTAATCGACTTACTAGAAAGCAAAAGCTTAGAAAGCAAATTGGTTTTGGGTCTGAACCACAGCGACGAGGAGGACGACGAGGACGACAACGAAGAGGAGAGTCTCGAGCTGGCCGCAGGCAGGCAGGAAAGGCTGGCAGTGTCGCCTCTCAGCGAGCCCACCACCCGCATGGCAGGAGAGCAGGGCCTGGCCAGCTTCCTCACGGAGGAAGCCAAGAGAGGGAGCACGGGGGCCAGAAGCCAGCCTCCCGGGCCGCAGGGCCCTTTCCTTCCCACAGCTTGTCAGTGTCACTGCAGACACATGGAGAGGTGGGCACGCAGCCTCGAGAAGGACGAGTTTGAAGTGGAGAAACCCCAGGCTTACCCCCTAGACCCCTTCACAAGCAAAGCCAATAATGTCACAATGAGGGGCGAGCCCACTGCTGTCCCACCCGAGCTGTTCCAGGTGAAGCAGGAACTGTTGAAGGAACCCTGGAAAGAGAGCACAGAAGGGAACCAAGGTCTCCCTCCATATCCTGAAGGGAGTGAGCTCAAGCCGGAAGACATGGATTATGAGAGTAAAGAGGAGTTCGATAAAGACGGGAACTGCCAGAGTCAAGGTACCGTATGTGGGACCTTGTGTCCTGGGTGAGCCAGTTCTCCAAGGCCGGGGAGGGCGAGTGCGTGGGGCCTGGTGAGAGTTCTACCGCTTCTGAAACCGACCTCTTAGACCCACCATTTGTTTAAACACGAAGGCTACGGGGCTTATTGTGAAAATGGGGCAGAGTAGCTTACGTCTGATCATTCCAGAAAGGTAAGGATGACTGAAGCACCTTGGCTATATCAGCTGCATGGTCTGGGCAGGGGCTGTGTGCTGGTATACTTGAGACGCCATATAGGACGTCGATGGGAAAGAATTTGTTGTTCCACCAGGTAGGGTGCTGAAACTGGGGAAAGGAGAACAGCCAGGAAACGCCAGAAAGCTGAAGTTTAACAGAGATGCAGGTCATTTTTCAGGAACTCCACAAAAATAACTGTGATCTTTAGTAAGGTTGGGTTTCCCTGATAGCTCAGCTGGTAAAGAATCTGCCTGCAATCCAGGAGACCCCATTTCGATTCCTTTGTCGGGAAGATCCCGTGGAGAAGGGATAGGCTACCCATTCCCTTATTCTTGAGCTTCCCTGGTGGCTCAGCTCAGTAAAGAATATGCCTGCAATGCGGGAGACCTGGGTTCCATCCCTGGGAAGATCCCCTGAAGAAGGGAAAGGCTACCCACTCCAGTATTCTGGACTGGAGAATTCCATGGACTATACAGTCACAAAGAGTCAGACATGACTGAGCAACTTTGACTTTCTTTTTAGTAAGGTTGAGCTTCTCTGGTGGCTCAGACAGTAAAGAATCTGCCTGCAGTGCAGGAGACCTGGGTTCAATCCCTAGGTCAGGAAGATCCCCTGGAGAAGGAAAAGGCAACCCACTCCAGTATTCTTACCTGGAGAATTCCATGGACAGAGGAGCCTGGCAGGCTACAGCCCATCCCAAGAGTCAGACACAACTGAGTAACTAACACTTAGTAAGGTTAACAAAGACCCTGCCATTTATTTCCTTAATTGTCAAAACCCTGTGTTGTAATGTCAGTGCATTGTATTGAGAGTCCTTTGAGTAACTCAACAGAAATAAGAACAACCAAATTAGGGAACTTCCCTGGTGGTCCAGTGGCTAAGACTCCATGCTGTAGATGCAGGGGCGTCAGGTTCAATCCCTGGTGAGGGAACTAGATCCCACAAGCTGCAACTAAAGATCTCGTGTATCACAGCTAAGACCCAATGCAGCCAAATAAGTAGTTTTTTAAGTAAAAAAAAAAAAATAACCAAATTACATGCAACTCGACAAAAATCCAAATAGGTTTGAACTTTTTAAATAGGGAAATCTTAGGAAAGGATTTGAAAATATTAAGAATCTAGGTGACCTGAGAATTGCATATATTTTACGAGGATGAATACAGTGATTAGGGATCCTGAGCAACAACAAATGGTTTTTAACTTTTTCACTGTTGTTTTTGTCTTCAAACCCAAGAGGGCATATTAGGGTGAACAAAAAATAGTTTTTATTTATCCTCATCAGGGAAAAAAAAAAAAAAGAATACCCTGTTGGTGGCTGGTCTGGTGCCAGGGCCCATGTATTACACAGGGATTCAGGTGGGCCAGCCCCTCCCACACAGGACAGTGACTTCTTCCAAAGCTGAGGTTCTGCAGGCCACACACCCAAGAGATGAGCAGTAGGTGAGCAAAGCTTCATCTGTATTGTACAAGCGCGTGCCCGC
>SJYW01034389.1:1714238-1756993 GCA_006410735.1 Raphicerus campestris | reverse complement strand
AAAGTCATGACCAACCGAGACAGCATATTAAAAAGCAGAGACGTTACTTTACCAACAAACTGTCTCTTATACACATCTAGATGTGTATGAGAGACAGTGGGAGATGGGGGTGGGGAGCTGGCATACCTCTGGGGTGGGGAGGCAGATGGGCACTTGAGGACGAGTTAAGTTCTCAACCAGCTTAGTGGCAGGAGTGGATCTAAAGAAATGGAGGGAGTTGGCAGGCATGGCTTGATGACAGATGACTATCTGAGGAAGGGGAGGGGTGAATACTTGAGGACTGAGAACGGTAGCAGCAAATAGAAATGAGGGAAGTCAGACACTTCACTGTTGGTCCAGCAGTTAAGAATCTGCCTTCCAAAGCAGAGGATTCAAGTTTGATCCCTCACCAGGACATTAAGAACCCACATACTGCAGAGCAACTAAGCCCACGTGCCACGGCTGGAGAGCCCACGCGCCACAAAAAAAGATCCTGAGAGCCACAGCCAAGACGTAGGCAGCCAAATAAATGCATTGTTTTTTAAAAAGAAATGAGGGAAGTCAACAGAGGAGTTTTATTTGAGGTTTGTAAATGCAAATGAAAACTCAGGGGCTCAAGTTTAAGGTAGGTAGTTAGCTCACTAGCTCTCAGCTGCACATTGGACTCCACTGGGAACCTTGAGAAGCTCCAGGCTCTGGTTGGATTGGTCTAGGATGTAAACTTGGTATTGACTTTTTTTTTTTTTTTTTTAAACTTCCTAGTTGATTCTGATGTACAGCTAAGGTAGAGATTCCCTAAACTATGATCTTGGCAATTGCAAGTGTAGTTCATGGACTGGGAGCTTTCGCAACAGCTGGGAACTTGTTAGAAATGCAGAACCCCAGACCCACTGAAGTGGAATCTGCATTTTAACAACCTATCCAGGTGAATAGGTGCTGAAGTTTGAGAAGGCTTGAGTTAAAAAAAAGTTCCAAGAAGGTGATTACTAGTCCCCAGGAAATCGGGGCCGAGACAGTGCCGGCATTGAGCCACAGAGATGGTGTCAAACCTCTCTTGCCACATCTGTGTGTTTGCAGGAGAGCTTCTTGGCTCCGGTTTTCACAAAGGATGAACAGAAGCACAGGCATCCTTACGAGTTCGAGGCAGAGAGGGACGCAAAGACTCGGAGCCTGGAGCAGTTCTCAGCCACCCATGGGCACCCCCCCATCGTCCTCAATGGCTGGCATGGAGAGTCAGCCATAGACCTCTCCTGCCCATCAGAGGGGTCCCCAGGGGCCACGTCCCCTTTCCCAGTGAGCGCCAGCACCCCCAAGATCGGGGCTATTGGTTCACTGCAAGGAGCCCTTGGCATGGACTTGTCGGGGATCCTGCAAGCTGGCCTGATCCACCCAGTGACCGGACAGATCGTCAATGGAAGCCTCAGGAGAGATGACGCTGCCTCCAGGAGGCGGAGAGGAAGGCGGAAACATGTCGACGGAGGGGTGGACCTCATCTTCCTGAAGGAGCAGACCCTGCAGGCGGGCATCTTGGTGGGTATTTGAGGCCATGAAGTACAAATCTGACCTCTGTACACTGAGCAGTAGACCCTTCTTCCTCAGACATAACAATTTTTGATTTATGGATCTTTGTTGGAGAAGGAAATGGCAATCCACTCCAGTATTCTTGCCTGGAGAATCCCAGGGAAAGAGGAGCCTGGGGGGCTGCTGTCTTTGGGGTCACACAGAGCCGAACACTTCTGAAGCGACTTAGCAGCAGCAGCAGTTCCTGTTGCAGTTGTCTGGCTTGAAACAACTCTTGCCATCAGTTGTCCTCAGTCTTTTCTAGAAATAGATATTAGTCCATCGAGGGCCCTTAACCTGCCTGCATCCTGGAGACACAAGCCGGGAGGTCTCACCATGTCACAGAGAAACAGCCCAGCCTCCAGGGCCTCGGAGGCCCTGGGGATCAAACGAGTGAAGCAGTAGGGCTGGATCTGCAGCAGCAGCAGGCTTTCCAGGAGCAGGGACTTGAGGGTCAGGAGGTCCTGAACATCAGTCCTGGCTCAGCTGCTGCTTGACCTGCTGGGCGACCTTGGGCTCATTATCAAGCCCTGCTCTACTCCTCTGTAAACTGGGGGCCGCAGCTTCTGCCACCGAGGGTCACTGTGAAGCTTTGCTGAGGTCACACTAAGGTGTTCTCGGCTCAGAAATCCTTGTCTGAAACGGAAGAGGGCAGACCCTGCACACATGCCCAAGATCCCATCTGACTCTGCTTTCTATGTCAGAGACCACCAACTTGTCTCTGCGTTTTGATTTTTCCCATTTGTTGAATTTCAGGCTCCGAAACAGGAACCAACATTTCTTGCTTTCTTAACTACTTTAAAAGGAATAATAGTGACGAGTATTGCGTGCCTCTGGCAGGCACTGCGTCAAGGGTTTTACATGATTGCCCTGTATGATGTTCACAGCAACACTGTGAAGGTGTGGTTACTGCTCCCATTTGGGAAATGTGCAAACTGATACTTACCAAGCATTAAATGATTTGCCCAGATTATCCAGGTAGTAAATGGCAAACCAGGGAACTAAACCGTGACTTGGTCCTGTGCAGCCAGGGAGATCTACTGTATTGTTTGGTAGATGTCTCCCTCTTTGATTTTCTATATAATTTGGGAAGCTGAAATGGCAGGTTCTTTCCCTTCCCAGTTCTTCAACGCCTTTAAGAAGGTTGTCTGGTTTTTCAGTGACGCAAAGCCGTAGTTTTCCTGTCATGATCATAGCATTCCAGTGGAGTAAGTGACGTATATTTTTCCTCAGTCAAAAACGCTTCAGAGCGTTTTTGAAGATCTTATCATGCAGACATTTAGCACTGATACATGTTATTCAATTCAGTCGCTTAGTTGTGTCTGTCTGCAACCCCATGAATTGCAGCACACCAGGCCTCCCTGTCCATCATCAACTCCCAGAGTTTATCCAGATTCATGTCCATCAAGTCAGTGATGCCACCAGCCATCTCATCCTCTGTCATCCCCTCTCCTCCTGCTCCCAATCCCTCCCAGCATTAGGGTCTTTTCCAATGAGTCAACTCTTCGCATGAGGTGGCCAAAGTACTGGAGTTTCAGCTTCAGCATCAGTCCTTCCAATGAACACCCAGGACTGATCTCCTTTAGGATGGATTGGTTGGATCTCCTTGCAGTCCAAGGGACTCGCAAGAGTCTTCTCCAGCACCACAGTTGTAGACCCCATGTAGGCACTGGGGACACGGGGGCGAGTATATATGCAGAGGGAGAACCAGGCGAGTTGACTGCAGGGTGGCACTCTCTGTTACGTGAAAACCTGTGACGAGTGCCATGGGGAGCAAAGTGCAGTGGCCAGTGTCACGGGGACAGTCCATGCTGGTGACAGAGATGGCAGGAGGGAGCCTGAGCAGGCAGGGTGGCTCAGAGGTCATCACGGAGACGGGGGAGGAGAGCAGTCGGCTAGAGGGGTCCCCCGCCACGTCAGGAACTCGTGGCAGGGATTGGCGGTCAGGCATGGGCGGTACTGTTCTGGTGGGAAGAGTCCTTTAAGAAACGAGTTTTCATTCTGTCGTGGTAAAGGGCACGTACTCATCTTCCCTCCATCCAGGAAGTCCACGAAGACCCAGGACAGGCCCCCCTGAGCACCCCACACCCTCCCGAAGGGCCGGTGCCCGCCACGTCAACCCCGGAGCCGACCCCAGCCGCTGGCAGCCCGGCTGAAAAAGCCATTCCCAGCAAGAGCCTGCTGGACTGGCTGCGGCAGCAGGCTGACTGCTCCCTCGAGGTCCCGGGCCTCAGCGCGGTGAGTGCACGTCCCCTCTGACACGGAGACGCAGAGGGCCCCCAAGAGGACTGGGGAGCCCAAGGGAAATCTGTGTCCTCCGAGAACTTCATTGAAAGTGTGGGCAGGGGAGTTTAAATTCTGGTTACGTCCTCTGGTAACAGAAATCCCAGCACATGTCAGAACGCCAGGCCAGAAAGTCGACGTGCGTGACCTCTTACAGGACAGCAAGCCTCCACTTGCCCCTCCCTTCCCCACGACTCACCACATTTGTGAGCGCCCACGGCACTCTTCAGGCTGCATAAGCACTGCTCCCCTTCACAGAAATACACCCTGCGTTCTTTTCAAGTCACCACATCTCCACTCTGAGGTGACGGGTTAGTTCCAGTCCCTGCCCGGGGGCTGCTCATCGAGTCCTCTTCCTCCTCTGCCCTCGGTCCTTCAGAGCAGGGGTCCAGAGGAAAGGGCACCCCAGCACTGACACCCCACCACCACCCCCGCTGCCCTGGCTACCTCTCGTTAGTAAGGGGAGGCACTCGAAAGTTCGCCAGGAAGGAGGAGGGTGCATTTGTAGACACACACCCTCCAGAGAGACACAGCCCGCCAGGAGCAGCAAAGAGAGAACCTGAGGAAACGGTCCGGGGAGGCAAGGGCCGCGGTGAAGCAGTGCCCTGGGAACCTGGAGGGCCAGCGGGCCCCCCACAGGAGGCCCACCTTGCAGCCTAACTGCAGGAACACTGTGGCTTGGAGGAGAGCGCCTCGGTGGGGCCCGCGGCTGTTCCCTGCAGCCCTGACCCGACAGGCCCTGTGCTGAGGGCCGTGAGTGAGGAGACGGCACAGCCATCAGGCAGCACCACCCGTCAGGAGGCCCTGTGGCCGGAACGCTCTCTAATGTTGGTTTCCATTTACCTCCTAGAATTTTTCAGACAAACCAAAGCAGAGGAGGGCACGCTGTAAGGAACCTGGAACATTAGACGTCACCTCCCTGAGTGGGGAAGAGAGGGCTCCTGCTGTCCCCAAGGAGCCCGGCCTGAGGGTAAGGAACAGGACGTCCCGGTGGAGCCCAGAATCGCACACCCCTACGCTCCACCTGGGAAGGGCCGCCAGGCGGCCTTAGCAGGAGGACTGGGGTCCGCCCGGGGCTTGATGAGCAGGGACAGGTGGTGGTAGGATGTTCTCACCAGCAGCATGTCCTCCATGGCCATTTGTTTTCAACCTTTCCCTCCAAAACTTTGGGGTTAAGTTTTACACTGAAACAACTCCCAAGACTCCTTTTATCAGGAGTCTGTTATCCAGTGTTTTAACAAAACTTCTTTATTGGAAATTTTCATTTTCCAGCCTTAAGTTTTTCCGGCTACCATTTAAGACACCCCCGCGTCCGTCCTCGCTGGCAATGAGAAACAGCTGACTTCATGCACTGCCCTTTTCCTATTATAGAATCATAAGCCTGGAAGAGACTTCAAAGACATCTGCAGATACTTGCAGTAGAATGAATCCGAGTTAATTACAGTTTACAGATGGGTACAGATTTGGGCTAGAAGACTTGCTACCTCTAGGGGGCGATAGCATTTCAACCTGAATGCGAGTTAAGCTAAGCTTGTGCCCGCGATACTCATACGTGCTTCTAACCTCCTCAAAGTGAGTTCTGCCCACACAGGGAGCTTCTGAGGGTCCTCTGGGGCTCTGCCCTTGTAAGCTGTCCTCTGATCTCCTAGGTGCTCCTGACCGCCTCCTTCGGTGCTTGATCTACAGCCCTCCTCCTCTGAGGGGTTTCCAGGATACCATTTCTGGTTTAGTTCCCAGAGACCACCCACCCTAGTCATTTCCTCCTTGTTAATGTTGTTGGGAAGCTCGTTTCTGATTTGGTGGCCTGGAGGGTCACTCCACTAGCAGCTCGACAATCATGACTGCCTGCTGGACAGGCTGATCCCACGTCCCTCCTCAGACCCCGCCCTCGGCCTCCCCGAGCTCTCCTTTTGTCATGGAAGACCACCCCCAGCCCTCGCTTGGTGGGGTCTCCGAGCTCTTGGTTGAGCGACGTGGCTCCCCCCCTTGACCTCATTTCTTTCTTCACGTCTCAGTTTCTCGGACATTCTTTGGAAGTTAACGTTCATCACGGCACGGCCGACGCCAATCTCCTGCCAGAGCACTCATTTCCGAGCTGTCCTCACAAGCCAGCTTCCTGCCAGAGATGCGCTTTCCCTCCTTTGTTAACTAAACGCAGGCCCCACCTCAGGGTCCCCTGCCTGCAGTAAGGCCCGGACTGCAGGCAAGGTCCGCCCGGCAGCTGCTCGGTACACCCCAGTGGGGCCAAAGCCTTTGGATGTGTGACACTCCTTGTCCGTCCCTTAGAGACCTTCCCGTTTCTTCTAGAAATATCCAAATCCTGCAAGGAGCGTCCCCCTGCCTTCAGCAGCTCCTGTCGTGTGTGTGCTGGGGCTCGGCTGCCAGCCCCACTGACAGTGCCACACAGGCGGGCTCAGCTCTAAGAATGCCCGCCCGGCACATGGCAGTCGCTCATTATCCATTATCACGTGTGCGCACACACATGTCCTCATACTTCACATGCAGAGTTAAGTGTTTCACCTACTCGTATGCAGTGGGTGGGTCGGTTTTTCTAGTTTCTTCCTGAGCCATTTGACAGTGAATTGTGGAGACTACGTACTTGCTGAGTGTGCTGAGTCATTTCATTTGAATCTGACTCTTTGCTACCCCATTGACCATAGCCCCCCAGGCTCCCCTGTTCATGGGATTTCCCAGGCAAGAATACTGGAGTGGGTTGCCATTTCCTCTTCCCGGGCATCTTCCCAACCCAGGGATCAAACCTTCATCTCCTCCGTCTCCTAAGTTGCAGGCGAATTCTTTACCCACTGAGCCACCTGGGAAGCCCTGCAGAGATGACATGTCACCCCTAAATATACACTTAGCGTGTGTCTTCTGAGAACATTTTCCCGTGTATCTGTCACCACTACCACACATGTCAGTAACGTGTCGTAGTTCACCCATGTTTAGATATCCCCAGCTCTCCTAGAAGTGTCTTTCCAAGCTAGTTTTTGTTCTTTGTTTTTAGAATTTTTAAACCAGGATCCACCTGCTGCATCTGGGGGTANTTTCCCAAAGATGGGCAGATGCAGGGTTTGTCCACAGGAGGGTCACCAGGGGCAGCAGGATGCATGAGGGGACGCAGTTTCTGAATGGTCTGGGGCGCCACGCCACTCTGGGCCTCTTCTTCCCTGTGCTCGGTGGGTTTCCTGGGGTCCTCGCCAGCTCTGCTCCCCTGAGATGCTGTGTCCCCCCTCCCTGGGGCTGGAGGGTCCTCAGACAGAGCTCAGGCTCAGGACTTTGGGGCCCCCTCTCTGGCTGAAGCTCAGTTGACTGATGCTTTCATTTGCACTTGGCGCGGGGGTCTTGAGCCCCCTCGGCAGGGTCCCCACTTTCCAGTCAGACTATTCCCTATGAGCCTTTGTATAAAGAGTTCGGCTGGGATCCAGGGAACTTTGGGAAAGTATGTACGGCCTAAGCCAAGCTGTACTAACCTGTCTTCCTCCCGAGCTGAGAGGGGCCAGGTTGTTCCCAGACAAATGCAGAGGTTGGGGTGGGAGCGGTGGGGTAGGAAGGAGGCTTGTATGCACACCGCACACTGCAGAGTAGAAGCCAGGGTGGGGTACAGGTGCGGAGGCCGGGGGCCTGCTACCAGGTGTCTGGTGTACACACACACATACACACACACACACACACACGAAACACACAGACACGCACACCCAAAGGAGCCTGGGTACCAACTCAGTTACACAACAACGTGGGCATGCAAACACGGACAGGTGTGTGTTGTATATACAGAAATAGGCACAGGCACATATACAGAGGCTGCAGGGACGTGCTCAAACGTATTCACACACACACACACACGGACCCGCACAAACACGCACGCACAGGCATCCACACACAAGGGATTCAGATTCGTATGTGCCAGGCCAAACCCAGGAGGCAGAGAGAGGGTCTGACCACTCAGAGGACCCAGCTTCCTAAGACTCAGCACACGTGCGTGCATGCGTGCACACACACACTCACACACACGCTCTGGGAGGGAAGCACTTCCTTCATAGGAGCTTTCAGATTCAGGGGACACGCAATCAAGACCTCGTGCTGGGAAAGAAAGCGCCTTTGTGTGCTGGGATGGGGGGGCGCGGGGATGCGAGAGCAGCTGCAGTTCCTCCAGGATAAGGGCCAGGCCCGTTCCGTTCCTCCCCTGCCCTGGGGGAGGAAGGTCAGGCAGGGCCAGGGATGCAGGCGGGAGTGGGGGCGCCCGCCGGCCCTGCACCAACCCTGGGGCGCTGTCTCTGGCCACCTGCCCAGAACCCAGAAAGCCACGCTGACCCCCGGGCCTGGTCTGGCCTGGCCCCAGAACGTCCCCATGGCCCTGCCCCCAGGCTTGCTTCAACCCTGACCCGGACGGAAACCTGGCTCTGAACTGGGGCGCCATGCCTGGATTGTGCCTATGGCCTTGCCTTTTTTTTTTTTTTTTTAACAAAGTGATAAAAGGTCAGTCTCTTGAATTAAAAAGATGTGAGCTTGAGTCCCAGCTCTGTTGCTTGTCAAGACGAGCCTAGTTTGATTTGAGCCCATATTTGAGTTCCATTACAGTGCTCAGAAAGTCAAAGTGTTAGTCACTCAGTCGTGTCTGACTCTTTGTGACTCCATGAACCACATGTAGCCCACCAGGCTCCTCTGTCCATGGAATTCTCCAGGCAAGAACACTAGAGTGGGTAGCCATATCCTTCTCCAGAGGATCTTCCTGACCCAGGAATCGAACCGGGGTCTCGATTCTTTACGGACTGAGCCACCAGGGAAGACCCAGGGCCCAGAGCCAGGAGGCAAATCACCTTATTGACCCTCAGAGCTCAGCACCTTCTTGGTGTCTTCTATCACCAGGTTGGGCTGGACGAGCATCTTGCCCACTCCTGCTGCCTCTAAGCTCCCTCCTGCCCTCGTGATCTTTGCCTGTGCCTGCAGGTCCCCTGGGGAGTCGTCTCTGAGCCTCCTCCTCACACTCTGGAGGTGCCGCCCCCTCCTCTCTGCTCTACGACCCCAGGGCCCAGCCTGCCCTCTGCTCCCTCCGAGCTGGGTCCTCTGCAGGCTCAGCCTCCAGCAAAAAGAGCCCCATGTTCTAACTCAAGAGGACTCAGCGGAGGGATGCCCACCAGAGATGACCTCAGCAACCCATCCAGTCACTCAGTCAACAAGTACTTATGGAAGGTCTTCCCTGTACCACTGTACCAGATGCTGTTTCAGATGCTGGACATTCAGCAGTGAACAAACAGACAAAAACCTCTGCCCTTGTGGGCTCGCATCCCAGTACTGTTACCACAGTAACAGGCCTTGAACACCACTTGGTTCCCCCACATCTGTCCCGAGAGCTGGAGCATCCTGAGGGCACAGATAGCACTCCCCCCCGGGGTCTCCACGAAGCTTGGGCCTGTCACTAGCACAGCTCTTTCTCTCCCCTCAATCTCGCTCCCCCGAGGCCACGGGTATCACAGGGGCAAGGGTGCGCCTGGCACAGCGCTGGTATGAGGCTGTGATTGTCAGACTCAGCAGTGGCTTTCGGTAGTTCAAGCGTGTTCAGCTACCATGGCCGTTTGGTGTGTTTCTGTTTTGCTCTAATGGAAACTTGGTGCTTCTCTTTCAATGTATTTTCAATCTGTTATGTAATTGCGTATCATTACATAATAGTAAAAAAAAAAAAATTGTGTCCCCATTTTCATAAAATTGTCCTGTTTTAGGAAATAACTTACCTGGAAGCTTGACTCACCTAGAGCAGGGCACGTCGGGTCAAGCGCTCTGCGGTACCATTCATCTGTTCAAGTAGCATTAGTTGAACATCTGCCCCCACGGCGGAGGCCGGGAGTGGGAGTGGGAGCCCAGGGAGACCGCTGTTTAGAGAGGCCTGTTTTCTAGCAGGGGGACCAGGACAGGTAAGCAGAAAAGTGCAGCTGGGAGAATGGAATGACAGGCTGGTGCTGAGGGAGTCTGGGTGGATCAAAATGACTTTTTTAGAACCCGGGACATTGAGCTGAGCCCTCATGAAATAGTTGGGTGTATTTTTCTGGTAGAGATGAGAGAGGGGTGAGACAGACAGAGGGACCAGCATTTGCAAAAGTCATATACCGGAAAAGCGTCTGATGTGTGTGAGGCAATGGGGAAATGTTAACGTGCGGGTGGGGCGGGTGTGTATCAGACTGGGCTGGAGAAGAAGCTGGCCCCAGACAGGACTGTGGATGCCAGGGAGAGCGGGGAACCCCTGCCACATGGAGGGCGCCCAACCTGGCCCTGGCGTTGCCCCAGAGCGTTCTCCCCGCTCCTATTGGAACTCTGGCTCAGCTTCGCGGTCCCCACCTCCAACCTGCCCTAGGAAACTCTAGTTTCCCTGTGGTCAGATTCCCTCTATACTTGGCTTAGATTTTAAAAAATAAATAAATTATGGGCAGGAATTTTGTAAAAGCTCTTTATATATATTGACATTCTTGATTCTTTGTTACATAGCCATCTTGTCTTTATTTTATTTTATTTTATTTGCAATTTGACCTTTATTCGATTCTGTTTTGGTGGGAAGAAACCTTACGTATTTTTGTTGTGCAGTTCATTAATCTGTTCATTTGACATTGTCTTAGAAAATTATTGCCTGTCCTAAAATTGTATACGGATTAGGATTCTTTCATGGTTTAACTTCCAACATTTAAATCTTTAAGCCATCTGAGGTTTATTTTGGTGTAAGGTAGAAATCTAACTTTATTTTTTTCCAAATTGTGAGCCAGTTGTCCAGTCCCGTTTCGTGAGTAATCCATCATTTCTGCACTGGTTTGTTTATTTTGTTCAAAATTCATTTCCCCTCTTCTCAATTTTTAAAGTCACACTTATGATCTAAAAGTTGGAAGTTTTGGTGGGTTTTTTTTTTTTTTTCGATTTTAAAACAAGAGGAGGAAGAGGCCAAGAAGTCCAAATGTCATAGGAACATATGACGTAGAAGATGAGAGCCTTCCCCTGAGCTCAACAGCTTGCTATATATCATTTTATTATTAGTTTTGTAACACTTATTAGATTTCCTTTTAGTACAAAGGATAAAACCCAAGAGGAATCAAAATCTCTGGATAACATTTATTGACATAAAATTATGTTGACATTTAAAAAAAAGAGGGACTTGCCTGGTGGCCCAGTGCTAGCGTCTCTGCTTCCACTGCAAGGGGTGTGGGTTCAATCCTTGGTTGGGAAATTAGAATCCTGCATGCTGAGTGGTACAGCCAAAAAAAATTTAATGTAATACATTAAATAAGAAGAATACATATTAATATAGAAGGCTGGAAAAGTCAAGCAATTCTGAAAGATACAAAATGAAAAATTAGGGAATTCCCTGATGATCCAGGGGTTAGTCCTCCGAGCTCTCACTGCCAAGGGCCCAGGTTGTATGTCTGGTCTGGGAACTAAGAGCTGCAAGCCTTCCAGCACAGCCAAGAAAAGAAAAATCAGAAGTTCTCTCACTTACTATCCACCCACCTCAAGTCCCTCACCCCAAAGGAAGGCAGCTGCGTTTCCTTTTCAATTTATAGTGTGCTTCTTTTCCACATTCCAATTCATTTGTGGATGAGTCTATCTCTGGACTTTCAGTTTTCCCTGCTGTTTATCTTTTTGCTCTTCTGGGGCTGGTACCATACCATTTAGGACTTCCCAGGTGGCTCAGTGGGTAAAGAATCCACCTTCAGTGCAGGAGACACAAGAGATGTGGGTTCCACCCCTGGATCAGGAAAATCCCCTGGAGGAGGGCATGGCCACCCACTCCAGTATTCTTGCCTGGAGAATCCCATGGACAGAGGAGCCTGGTGGGCTACTGTCCATAGGGTCGCAAAGAGTCAGACACAACTAAAGCAGCCTAGCATACAGGCATGCACCATAATGCTTAAGGTATTAGAGTTTTACCATATGTTTTAACAGCAGGGTAGGTAAGGCCGCCCTTACTGATCTCTACATGCAGGAAGGTCATAATTGTCTTGTCCGTTGGGGCTGCTCTAACAAAGTACCATAGATGGGACAGCTTAGAGAGCAGACATTTATCTCTCATGAGTCTGGAAGCTGGAAGTCTGAGATCAGGGTGGTAGCAAGATGGGGTTCTAATGAGGACCCTCTTCCCGGCGGCAGTGTGCCAACTTCTCACTGTGTCCTCACAATGCGGAAAAAGGGAAAGGGGGCTTGTGAGGGTGCTAATCCCATTCATGAGGGCTCTGACCACTGTTCCAATCACCTCCTAAAGTCCCCGCCACCTCCTACCATTACACCGGGGGTAGGATTTCAACACATGAATTTTAGGATGAGGGGGACACGAACGTTAAATCCATAGCGATAGCTATTCTACACTCATTTTCCATGTCAACTTTGTATTGTAAGCCCCCCGTTTGATTAAACATTTGTCGGCCTTGCTTTATTTTCATGGGTTAATTTGGGGTTGGCTGTCTTCTCTGCGGGACTGAATGTTCCTGTCGTGTGTAAGGGCATGACCGTCTCCCTGGACTGCACTGAGGTTCTCCGCTCTTTCTTGTTCAGCATCTTGAACACCCCTCCTCAGGGCACCTTACTCTTCATCCTTGGGTTGCTATAACTGCTGGCCCCAGAGAGTAAGAGGACGGGAGTGAGGGTTGGGGGCTGGGTCCCTGTCCTCCCCCACCTGAGGGTCCTCAGGTAGAAGAGGGAGTGGACATGCTCAACCGGGGCTCCAGGGACGGACCTCAGACCTCTGGGGGTCATGCAGAGGCCGCCTGTGGTTCCACAGAGGGAAGAATGTTCTGTCTGTTGGAGCGGCAGGGCCACGGAACAAGGAACAAGCCACCAGGGGAGGTGGGGAGTGCTCCACGGATGGCGCCTTTCCAGTGTTCCAGGGAGAAGGTCGCCTGCACCGCCCGAGGGCCTCCCAGCTTGGTGGGGTGTGGGGGGGCACTGGTCAGTGCCCGGCCCTTGTACTCTGAGCAAGCGGGAAGGTCCAGGCTTCCCAGCACCCGCTCTGCGCCTCTCACCTCGCTTCCCTCTCCACAAGGAAACCTTGTAATGGGATGGTGCTAATCCACTTAACTTCTGAGGACAGTGAGGCTCAGCAAGGCTGAGAGACCTACCCAAGGTCACCCAGCAGCCCTGGTGCAGCTCGGGTTCCCAAACACGTGATTCCCCTGGCCGCCTTTCTGGGACTGTCCCCTGGGTGAGGGGGGTCCCTGCTCTGTGTCAGCACAGACCAGCAGAAAGCCAATCACCCATTCCACCCACCCCCGGCCAGGGCACAGCTGCCAGGCAGGTGAGTGGCCCAGTGGGCAGCAGGAGGCGCTGCCAGCTCCTCTCCCGGGCCTGGTCCCACACGTACGTCTGCCTGTCTCTCCCGGGCAGCCCTTGACTTGGCTCACGGTGTCCTCCGGGGGCCAATGGGCTTCTTGATTCCAGGCTGCACATCTGGAAGTTGATGCTGTTAAAACAAACCCCATTATATAACAAACGGACATCTGGAACCCGTTAACGCCGAGTTTTTAGAAAAAGAAATTGTTTTGGATGTGCTTGCTCCTAAGAATGTGGCAAGGAGCCCTCAGCCTGGCTCTCCAGGAACCTCGAAGCCTGGCAGCCCCTCCTAGGCCCAGTTCTCAAGGTATCTCAGGCCAGGCCAGAGGTGGGTCCCGGGCAGAGGCGGGGACATATGCCCCCACCAGACAGGCAGCTTTGCCATCTCCTAAGGGTCTTGGGAGGCCCCTTTCCAATTTTATTCAAATATTTATTCAGCATTGTGTGCCTACTATGTGCTGCTAACTCCGTATCATTCACATGCCCACTCCAACACGCCCCACCGAGCCTGATTTCTCCTTCATGGCTCACAAAAACAGATCATGGGGTCTTACTGGTGGTCTAGCGGTTTTAAGAATCTGCCTGCCAATGCAGAGGACATGGGTTTGAGCCCTGGTCCAGGAAGATCCCACATGCCTAGGGGCAACTAAGCCAGTGCTCCACAATTACTGAGCCTGCGTGATAAAGCTCATGAGCCCTACAGCCTGTGCTGAGCAACAAGAGAAGTCAGGGCAATGGGAAACCTGTGTACCGCAAGTGGAGAGTAACCTCTGCTTGCTGCAACTAGAGAAACCCGTGTGCAACAATGAAGACCCAGCACAGCTAAAATTAAATAATAAAAATTTTCCAAATAATAATAAGAAGAAAGAAAACAGATCATGGACTGCCGTGGGTGTTATAGAACCATACTTATAACTCTGTACCTCAATTTCCCTGGACAAGGAGCCTGAACACCTAAGCTGGTCCCCAGAACTCCCTAGCATCCTCAGGCCACTCCCTGGATTGTCTTCCTCTCCTTTCTCCCTAGACCAGGCAGAAAAGTGAAAGTGAAAGTTGCTCACTCGTGTTGTCTGACTCTTTGTGATCCTATGGACTATACAGTCCATCGAATTCTCCAGGCCAGAATACTGGAGTGGGTAGCCTTTTCCTTCTCCAGGGGAGCTTCCCAACCCAGGGATGGAACCCAGGTCTCCTGCATTGCAGGTGGATTCCTTACCAGCTGAGCCACAAGGGAAGCCCAAGAATACTGGAATGGGTAGCCTATCCCTTCTCCAGGGGATCTTCCTGACCCAGGAATCAATTCAGGGTTTCCTGCATTGCAGGCAGATTCTTTACCAACTGAGCTATCAGGGAAGCTCCTGGACCAGGCAGACTGGGGCTAAAACCCTGTGGGGCTCTCACCCACAAATGATTGGCATAGTAGATTTGTGCTGGTTCCCTCTATGAGTGGACCTTGACCTAACCAATGAGGATACTTTATGAACAATGTCTGGTTAACATTTTCAAGTGAAAATTTTAAATCTACCCACCCATCCCCCAGCCTTTTGTGATGAAAAATTTCGAATGTACAGAAAAATTGAAAGAATTGTACAAGGAGCACCCACATGAAACCACCACCGAGATTCTGCAGTTGTTAACAACAAACTGGTATATCTTTCCAGCTCTCCACTCAAGTCAGTTCACAAGCTATCTGCAGGTACCATTACACTTCCCTGAAGACTATGCTTGCGTATCATCAACCAGAGATCAATATCTGTTTTTTTTTAATGTTCTTTACTTTTTAATTTTCTTTATTTTACTTTTATTTTCATTGACATACAATGAAATGAACAAGTCTTAAGTGTAAGATTCCAGTAGGTTTGACAAACACAAATACCTGTGTAACCCAAAGCCCTCTAACCGTGTACAAGCCACCATCAACCCCAGAACATTCACCACAGCCCTTCCCAGTCAACCCCCACCAGCCACTCTTCCCTGAGACAACTGCTATTTAGATTATTTTCACCACAGATTAGATGTTATGGGCTGAACTATGCTCTCCCCAAATTCACATGCTGAAGTCCTGGCCCCAGGACCTTGGAACATGACTGTATTTGGAGGTAGGACCTTTAAAGAGGTGATGAAGGGGAAATGAGGTCATATGGATGGGTCCTGATCCAGTATAACTGGTGTCCTTCTCAGAAGGGGTTAGGACACAGATACGCAGGAGGAAAGACCATCTGAGGACATGGCCATCTCCAAGCCAAGGAGAGAAGCCTCAGAACAAACCAACTCTGCCCACACCTTGATCTTGTACTCTACTCTCCAGAACTGGAAGAAAATAAACTGCTATCTAAGCCTCCCTGGTGGCTCAGAGGTTAAAGCATCTGCCTCCAATGCGGGAGACCCAGGTTCGATACCTGGGTTGGGAAGATCCCCTGGAGAAGGAAATGGCAATCCACTCCAGTATTTNGAATGTTCCTGTCGTGTGTAAGGGCATGACCGTCTCCCTGGACTGCACTGAGGTTCTCCGCTCTTTCTTGTTCAGCATCTTGAACACCCCTCCTCAGGGCACCTTACTCTTCATCCTTGGGTTGCTATAACTGCCGGCCCCAGAGAGTAAGAGGACGGGAGTGAGGGTTGGGGGCTGGGTCCCTGTCCTCCCCCACCTGAGGGTCCTCAGGTAGAAGAGGGAGTGGACATGCTCAACGGGGGCTCCAGGGACGGACCTCAGACCTCTGGGGGTCATGCAGAGGCCGCCTGTGGTTCCACAGAGGGAAGAATGTTCTGTCTGTTGGAGCGGCAGGGCCACGGAACAAGGAACAAGCCACCAGGGGAGGTGGGGAGTGCTCCACGGATGGCGCCTTTCCAGTGTTCCAGGGAGAAGGTCGCCTGCACCGCCCGAGGGCCTCCCAGCTTGGTGGGGTGTGGGGGGGCACTGGTCAGTGCCCGGCCCTTGCACTCTGAGCAAGCGGGAAGGTCCAGGCTTCCCAGCACCCGCTCTGCGCCTCTCACCTCGCTTCCCTCTCCACAAGGAAACCTTGTAATGGGATGGTGCTAATCCACTTAACTTCTGAGGACAGTGAGGCTCAGCAAGGCTGAGAGACCTACCCAAGGTCACCCAGCAGCCCTGGTGCAGCTCGGGTTCCCAAACACGTGATTCCCCTGGCCGCCTTTCTGGGACTGTCCCCTGGGTGAGGGGGGTCCCTGCTCTGTGTCAGCACAGACCAGCAGAAAGCCAATCACCCATTCCACCCACCCCCGGCCAGGGCACAGCTGCCAGGCAGGTGAGTGGCCCAGTGGGCAGCAGGAGGCGCTGCCAGCTCCTCTCCCGGGCCTGGTCCCACACGTACGTCTGCCTGTCTCTCCCGGGCAGCCCTTGACTTGGCTCACGGTGTCCTCCGGGGGCCAATGGGCTTCTTGATTCCAGGCTGCACATCTGGAAGTTGATGCTGTTAAAACAAACCCCATTATATAACAAACGGACATCTGGAACCCGTTAACGCCGAGTTTTTAGAAAAAGAAATTGTTTTGGATGTGCTTGCTCCTAAGAATGTGGCAAGGAGCCCTCAGCCTGGCTCTCCAGGAACCTCGAAGCCTGGCAGCCCCTCCTAGGCCCAGTTCTCAAGGTATCTCAGGCCAGGCCAGAGGTGGGTCCCGGGCAGAGGCGGGGACATATGCCCCCACCAGACAGGCAGCTTTGCCATCTCCTAAGGGTCTTGGGAGGCCCCTTTCCAATTTTATTCAAATATTTATTCAGCATTGTGTGCCTACTATGTGCTGCTAACTCCGTATCATTCACATGCCCACTCCAACACGCCCCACCGAGCCTGATTTCTCCTTCATGGCTCACAAAAACAGATCATGGGGTCTTACTGGTGGTCTAGCGGTTTTAAGAATCTGCCTGCCAATGCAGAGGACATGGGTTTGAGCCCTGGTCCAGGAAGATCCCACATGCCTAGGGGCAACTAAGCCAGTGCTCCACAATTACTGAGCCTGCGTGATAAAGCTCATGAGCCCTACAGCCTGTGCTGAGCAACAAGAGAAGTCAGGGCAATGGGAAACCTGTGTACCGCAAGTGGAGAGTAACCTCTGCTTGCTGCAACTAGAGAAACCCGTGTGCAACAATGAAGACCCAGCACAGCTAAAATTAAATAATAAAAATTTTCCAAATAATAATAAGAAGAAAGAAAACAGATCATGGACTGCCGTGGGTGTTATAGAACCATACTTATAACTCTGTACCTCAATTTCCCTGGACAAGGAGCCTGAACACCTAAGCTGGTCCCCAGAACTCCCTAGCATCCTCAAGCCACTCCCTGGATTGTCTTCCTCTCCTTTCTCCCTAGACCAGGCAGAAAAGTGAAAGTGAAAGTTGCTCACTCGTGTTGTCTGACTCTTTGTGATCCTATGGACTATACAGTCCATCGAATTCTCCAGGCCAGAATACTGGAGTGGGTAGCCTTTTCCTTCTCCAGGGGAGCTTCCCAACCCAGGGATGGAACCCAGGTCTCCTGCATTGCAGGTGGATTCCTTACCAGCTGAGCCACAAGGGAAGCCCAAGAATACTGGAGTGGGTAGCCTATCCCTTCTCCAGGGGATCTTCCTGACCCAGGAATCAATTCAGGGTTTCCTGCATTGCAGGCAGATTCTTTACCAACTGAGCTATCAGGGAAGCTCCTGGACCAGGCAGACTGGGGCTAAAACCCTGTGGGGCTCTCACCCACAAATGATTGGCATAGTAGATTTGTGCTGGTTCCCTCTATGAGTGGACCTTGACCTAACCAATGAGGATACTTTATGAACAATGTCTGGTTAACATTTTCAAGTGAAAATTTTAAATCTACCCACCCATCCCCCAGCCTTTTGTGATGAAAAATTTCGAATGTACAGAAAAATTGAAAGAATTGTACAAGGAGCACCCACATGAAACCACCACCGAGATTCTGCAGTTGTTAACAACAAACTGGTATATCTTTCCAGCTCTCCACTCAAGTCAGTTCACAAGCTATCTGCAGGTACCATTACACTTCCCTGAAGACTATGCTTGCGTATCATCAACCAGAGATCAATATCTGTTTTTTTTTAATGTTCTTTACTTTTTAATTTTCTTTATTTTACTTTTATTTTCATTGACATACAATGAAATGAACAAGTCTTAAGTGTAAGATTCCAGTAGGTTTGACAAACACAAATACCTGTGTAACCCAAAGCCCTCTAACCGTGTACAAGCCACCATCAACCCCAGAACATTCACCACAGCCCTTCCCAGTCAACCCCCACCAGCCACTCTTCCCTGAGACAACTGCTATTTAGATTATTTTCACCACAGATTAGATGTTATGGGCTGAACTATGCTCTCCCCAAATTCACATGCTGAAGTCCTGGCCCCAGGACCTTGGAACATGACTGTATTTGGAGGTAGGACCTTTAAAGAGGTGATGAAGGGGAAATGAGGTCATATGGATGGGTCCTGATCCAGTATAACTGGTGTCCTTCTCAGAAGGGGTTAGGACACAGATACGCAGGAGGAAAGACCATCTGAGGACATGGCCATCTCCAAGCCAAGGAGAGAAGCCTCAGAAGAAACCAACTCTGCCCACACCTTGATCTTGTACTCTACTCTCCAGAACTGGAAGAAAATAAACTGCTATCTAAGCCTCCCTGGTGGCTCAGAGGTTAAAGCATCTGCCTCCAATGCGGGAGACCCAGGTTCGATACCTGGGTTGGGAAGATCCCCTGGAGAAGGAAATGGCAATCCACTCCAGTATTTGTTTCCTGGAGAGTCCCATGGACGGAGAAACCTAGTAGGTTACAGTCCACGGGGTCGCAAAGAGTCGGACACGACTGTGCGACTTCACATCATCATCACAAGCCTCCTAGTCTACAGCAATCCTAGCAAGCTATTACACCAGATTTACTTCTTCTAGAGTTTTATAGACTAAGTATGTGCCTGTGATCGTCCTTATTTTACCCAGCATTAGGCCTCTGGGATTTATCTACGTTGCTGCATGAGTCAGTACTGGCTATCCTTCTTCGTAGCTGAATAGTATTCCATTGTACATTCTACCGTTTGTCTCGCGAGAGCAATTCATTATTTAAAGACAGAGGGATCGTTTCATAACATTTCATTCTAATGTATGTTCTCTTTGTCATCTCAGCATCAGAGAGAAAATGTTCCACAGCTATCCTGCCTCATCAGGGAGCTTTAGAACTGTATGCAGACATCTGATCATCCTGAAATGTATGTAAAAGCATTATACTTCCTGAAGTGAAAAGTTCTTAGAGATTAAAGAAGAAGTACATCATTTTTATCTCAGTGAATGTAGGCAAATCCGTTCAGAATGCACTTCACCTGTTTGGTTAATAACACAACTTTTGGTGTCAGGGTCTTCGGGTTTGAGTCCTACTTGCTGTGTGACTTTGGGCAAATCACTGAACCTCTCTGAGCCTCCTTTTATTCACCCAAGAAATGAGGCTAATGATCCATCCCTAAGGGTTGCTGGAAGACTGAACAAACTTATGAGTTCAGGGTGTTCCCAGCAGCTGGAAGGCTTAAGGACTCAGGAAGTGTTCCTTCTTTGTCCCATTCAGCTTCCATCAGGGCCAGAACTCTCCCATGGTAGCACAGCGGAAGTAGATTTCTAGGCCGCAAAGGGCAGAAAATGAGCTTCCTGCAGTGCCATACATGATAGCTGAGACCCAGGAGCAGGGTGGTGAAGACCATGTCAAATCAGCAAGCTGCCAGGATCAATTCAGCTGATGCAATCACTCCAGGAGTGATGCTGTCGGAGTTTCATAAAACACACTCAGAATTATGGGATCCAAAGTGCTTCCAGTCCACACAAGTCTTACACATGTTTGGCCATTTCTATTTCTTATTTTGTTCCTTCTGAATGGAGCTGTTCAAAAATGTGTTTCACTTGGTTACGATTCTTTCTAGGAAAGTGCAGATTTAAATCTGATAATCTAGAAACCCATCATTTATAACAGATTTTAATTGAATATTTTCCTTCTGACCCAGCAGGAGACACGCATAATCCAAAAGGCCATTATTTTCTTTCATTTCAGAAGTTCTTTTTCCTCCTGAAAAAAAAATTATTTTTCAACTTTAAAACCCTCAGGAATTATTTTTTGGCATAATTTATCCACTCTGTCCCAAGTGGTTTTGAAATGTTCATAATTCCTCTCAGATGATGATCTTTTTTTGGCTTTTAAAGACAAAGAAAACATCTATGGTTTCACTTTGAAGCTCTTGAGAAAAAGTTCCTGGGACGCTTACCATGTGGTAAAGAAATTGTAAATAAGAAAGATAAATTCAGATTTGGAAATAGGGCTATCAGTTCAACCCACCAATCACCTGCAGGATGAAAAGGATCATTTACTATAACTTCCCATGGCTTAATGGCATCTCTGCTGCTGCTGCTGCTAAGTCGCTTCAGTCATGTCCCACTCTGTGCGACCCCATAGATGGCATCCCATCAGGCTCCCCCGTCCCTGGGATTCTCCAAGCAAGGACACTGGAGTGTTGTCTATTACCCAGCATCACCGCAGGTGTGTTAAAGAAACCCCGTTCCTCATGCATGTTTCATTGGTACGCTGCTTCCAAAGATTTGGAAAACTCTTTTGGTAGGCGCATCCTTTTGTGCCAAAAACAGGACTGAGAACCTCTATCAGCCTTTCCTTTCCTCACAAAACATCACTATCACCAGACCGCCCCCCCTGCCCTAAATATACAGAACAACCAAACCTCTTTCCATATCACTCAATATCTACAGTCAGATGTGCTCTCATAGACCTCACAGTGCATTTTACTCAAGTCAGTTCCACTCAGTCGCCTTTATTTTTTTCTGATATATTTTTATAACCCTGCACAAGATGATTGATCCCAGTCATCTCTTCAACAGCCTTGAAACCCGAGACCCTCTCTTTAATTAAGCCTCCTGGATTATAACCTTCCTTCCCAGCACCAAATGTGCTACTACGGCAGAGCTCAAGGTTAGCCGGCAGCCAGGCCTGGCCTGTTGGGCAGCGCCGCTGCCTTAAGAAGGCTGGCTCCCTCCAGGTCAGATGGTAGGACCCGCAGCAGAGAGAGCCTGGGGTTAGAGTCAGGCCTGCTCCGTTCCAGGAGAGGGCTTGGCTCAGGGATCCATCAGAGAGCCGGGGCCAGCAGCCTTGGGTGGTCCTGCAGAATCCCTCCCTGTCCCTGGCGGCACAGACCCCCCCCATCCTGGGGCAACCACAAAGCAGAGTCCGGCTATCCACTGGACCCCAGCCCCAGGGGTGATTAGATTGTTGGCCGGGGGATAAACTTCCTTCTTGGTGCAGCTTTAGCAACATCCCGTACGTTTTGGTATGTTGTGTTTTCATTTTTGTTAGTCTCAAGATATTTTTTAAAATTCCCTTTTGTTTCCTATCTGACCCAACAGTTGTTCAAGAATGTGTTGTTTAGTTTCGCTTATTAGTGAATTTTTGTTTTCTTACTGTTACTGAATTCTAGTTTCATTTCATTGTGGTCGGAAAAGACGCTTAGGGTTATTTCAGATGAATGGATAAAGAAAATGTAGTCTGTTCATACCATGGACTATCATGCAGTCTTTAAAAAGAGAAGAAAATGTTGCGATTTGAGACTTGNTTTCATTGTGGTCGGAAAAGACGCTTAGGGTTATTTCAGATGAATGGGTAAAGAAAATGTAGTCTGTTCATACCATGGACTATCATGCAGTCTTTAAAAAGAGAAGAAAATGTTGCGATTTGAGACTTGCTGAGCCTGGTGACACGAGCCAGACAGAGAAAGACAGATACGGTGTGATCTCATTTAGGTGTGGAATCTGAAAAAGCTGAACTTAGAAAAGCAGAGAATAAAATGGTGGTTGCCATTGGCTTTGGGAAAATCCACTGGGGAAGGGATAGGCTACCTACTCCAGTATTCTTGGGCTTCCCTTGTGGCTCAGCTGGTAAAGAATCTGCCTGCCATGTGGAAGACCTGGGTTAGCTCCCTGGGTCAGGAAGATCCCCTGAAGAAGGGAAAGGCTACCCGCTCCAGCATTCTGGCCTAGAGAATTCCATGGATAGTCCATGGGGTCACAAAGAGTCGGACACCACTGAGCGAAGTCCACTTTCACTGCCATGGGCTGGAGGGCAAGGAGAAAATGGTGGAGGGGCACACAGTTTCAGCTATGCAGAACAACTGAATAAGTTCTGGAGACCAAATGACAGAAATATTAATATAATGAATAATACTGCATATGTACTTGAAATTCACTGAGTTGCTCTTTTTGTAATAATGTTACTTATTTAATTTATTTTTGGCTGTGCTGGGTCTTCGCTGTGTGCAGGCTTCTCATTGCGCTAGCTTCTCCTGCAGCAGAGCGCAGGCTCAGCAGTTGCGGGCGTGGGCTTTGTTGCTCCGAGGCACATGGGATCTTCCCTGATCAGGGATCCTGTATTGGCAGGCAGATTCTTTACCACTGAGCCACCAGGGAAGCCCAGAGAGTCATTCTTAAGTGTTCTCGCCACCACCGCCACCAAAAAACTATGTGAGGTGATGAATGTGTTAATTAGCTTGATTATGATCATTGTTTCCCAAGGAATCTATATATCAAAACATCACGCTGTACACCTTAACTGTACATAGTTTTTATCTGTCAATTATATCTCAATAAAGCTGGGGAAGATGTGGAACTTAATAAAATGTATATTGAAGTTCGGGGTCAGGGGGAGACAAGTGGAAAACAGTAAGCCCTCGAAGGAAACCAACAGCCGGGAGTAAGAGCCTGCAATTCACTCAGAACCACGGGAGACTCAAGCCACAACCTGCACAGCAACAGGAAGAAAAAAAAAAAAGCAAGCATTAAAAAAAAATCAAATGTGAAAGAAAACACTTTCCTGAAGTAAGAAACATGATTTTTAATTTCAAGTGAATTGGAGGAGAGGATGGAGACCTGGGAAATTGAACAGAAGAGAGAATGCAAAACGCAAAGCAAAAATAGCATCAGAAATCATGCAAGGAAAACCCAAGCCCTTGGCAGAGGAAGACCCAGGAGACATCATATGGGAATAATACAAAACCTAGAAGGAAAAAAGCAACACATGGAGGAGAAGCCATAATTTTAAAACGAGAAAGAAATTTTTCCGTGGTTTGAAGAAAGACTTGGGTTTGAAAGGACTCATGGAGTTCCAGGCAAGAATGATGGAAAAAATCAGACATCTAGGCATAGCCTGGGAAGATTCCTGAATTCCACGATTAAAGGGAAAACTCTTACAAGCTTCCTAGATGAGAGACCGAGTTAAGCGAGTCGGCCTGAAACCACACATAGTAAAGTTAGAGACGAGAAAAGCATCCTCTGCCAGTCGAGGTGCCCTTCACATACCTGNAAACATCTGTGTTTCCTGTTTGGGTTTGTGTCCCCATGCTGAGCATGTGAGTGTATACACACATGTGCTTGTGTCGAACATGTGTGTGTGTATGTGTGTGTGTGGCCTAGGGCAGACACAGAGATGAAAGCAACAGGAGAGGAGTTGCTGAGCAACCATGAAAGGAGGCAGGAGGCGTGCCCATTTTAAGGGTGGTTGTTCACCATATCTCTGCAGTGACCCTGTCCAGGATGGGAAAGAGGAAAGGACAGCCAGTGATAACTCTGGACCGTGGCTCCAGAGATCTGCAATTAGACCATATATAAAAACATGCTCACCATTTCTACCTTGTTATTGCATGTCTTTGGACTGGGAAGAGGAGGTGCATGGTCTGAGAATTCACCCAGGACAAATCAGATGGGGTTGTGTCTTTGAAACCTCTGGCTGTGGAGCCCTCAGTCTGTGGGCACATGGGTCATTCTGAGGAAATGTGTACCTGGCCATGGCAGGACTGGGCTGGTGAGGAGACTAAGGTCCGGCAGACAAGGGCAGAAACCCAAAGGAGAAAGATTGTTGGCTGCACTGGAGACTTGTTCCATACACATGAGGAGAACTGGGACAGTCCTGGGCCCGTGCAGCCCAGGATCAGCCCATGAGACAGCACACTCTGTCCATGAGGGTGGCATACATTCACATTATGTGACACAAAACAGAAGATGAGCTAAGGTTGGTTGTCCATGCAAAACCACAGACATCCTTGGAGAGATAGGGTGTGAAATTGGCATGCCTCAAGGCACTTCCAGCCTCCCTGGCAGTGCAAGTAGGTAAAGAAAGCACAGGGGTGGGTGTATGTGTGTGGCCCCCGGCCAGGATATGCCTGTGAGGGAGGGAACAGGGAGGAAGCAAGAATGGTGGACTTATTGCATTTCCCAAGGGACCTCTGGAGAGTGAGAGACAGGGAAGCCCATGGGGGCAATGTGAAGTTTGCTGGTTTTCAGGGTCCAGGGTCTAGGCAATAGCAGTCCTTCCAGAGATAACCCATAGGTTGTGCTGAAAGTCTGATGTGAATTCCTTCTTTCTTCAGGGGTCATGCCCCTGGCTGTGGGGCCTAGATGGGCAAAGGTGCATGGCTGCACCGGAGGAAGGATTCTGGCAGTCTTGCTGGAGCATAATCTCTGATTTTGTCATAGAGGATCTGCACCAGACAACACTCAGATGGACCCTGCCTTCCAAGTGACTGTCTTAGATGTCTTTGGGCCCAACAAAGGACAGGCTTCATTGGCACTTCAGCCGTGTGGACAAGCAGGTATAGCTGAAGACCTATCTGGCTCTAATGAGAGCAAATAAAAGGGATTCTTGGAATTTAGTAAATCAGTGAGGCATGGGTGGTCCAAACACTCTTGGTTCTGTCACAGAGTTAGAAGTGCAACCTGACATGATTGATGNAAGCCAAAGGTGCCAAGGATGCCAGGAGCCATCAGAAGCTGCAGGAGGTAAGAAAGCACGCTGCCCTGTGGCCCTGCTGACGCCTTGACTCTGGACTTCTAGCCTCTAGGATGGTGGGAGAACAACTTTCTGTTGTTTGAAGACACTTAACCTCTGGAAATTCGTTACAGCAGCCCTGGGATACAAACAGAGCCTCCACCCAGAAGCTGGATTGCCCTCAGCCTCTGTGTTTCACTCCATCTCAAAGCCCAGGAGAGAGAACAGTTGGCCTGCCTGGCTCCGTTGTGTGCCGCCCCTCCCACCCAGGACCCACAAGCTGGTATGGCTGGAAGAGGGCAGGGGCGCACATGTGGGCTTCAGAGCTGCCCTAGTCCAGTATCCTTGATAGACAGCATTGCTTTTCCCAAAGGCTGTGAATTCACGTCTCAAAGGTGAATTCACCTCTCCAGGTGTGCCTCAGAGTTCTGCATCTTCTGCATACCCAGCTTTACTTGGGAAAACGCAGAGATGGTGAGGATCACCTGGGTGGATGAAACAAAGCCAAGAATAAGTGGCACTCTGTTGGAAGACAGAATCAGGACTCAAAAGTTTACCAAGCCAACAAGATGATGCCGAATGAGGATGACTGTCAAGGTCAATTTCCAAGAGTCAATTTCACAAGGGAAATTTGGAGGAAGCCTAACAACAGCTCCTTGTGAGAAAGACCTAAAGGTTTTCTTTGAGTCCTCACTGGAAATGAGTCAGTGCTGCGGGCTAAAGAGCATCTTAGGCTGGGCTGGAGGGGTGATGGGCATTTGGGACTTTGCAGCCAGAGACTTGAGAGATAAGAAGGCCTCCACCAGGAAAGGAGCAGGACAGCCTGACCACCGGGCTGGGTTGCGCAGGGTTAGGGAGCAGAGAGGGCTTAAGATGTCTGGGGAGGAGTCAGCAGAGATAGCAGATGTCCTGGGCACCTCGGGACAATGAGGCTTCAGGCAGGCAGAGCAAGCGAACAAGGACAATCTGGGGCCTATTCCAAGGAGGTGGCTACAGAGGTGTTGCTGGCGCTTCCCCAAACACGGTCATCTCGGCTTTAGAGCCCTGGCTTTGAAGGGCGCGCACGGGCTTTGAAGACGAGTGTGTTCCGCGGGTGGACGGCTTTTAGCCCCGTGCCCAGGACGGTCCCAGGGGTCTGGCTCGACTTCTCACCGCCACCGGGTGCACGCAGACGACGACGGTGGCAGATGGGTGTGTTTGGGGGAGGTCCCCGGGGCGTCGACGACCTGCTCCCCTGCCATCCCGGGGCTGCTCCCTGCTTAACCTCTCGCTCGCGGGCGTCAGCCGGGAGCTGGGGCGGGGGGCTGGCGGCGGAGAGGGGGCCGGCGGAGGAGAGCGACGCGGCCCCAAGTTTATGCTAATCCGCACAGAGCCCGCCTCCCGCCTCCCCTCGGCGGCCCCAGGCGTGAGCAGCGCCGGCCACTCGGCGGGACGCAGCCGCCTCGAAGCGCCAGGCGCCCGGGCCAGCGAGCTCCGGGGGCCGCGACCGGCGGCGGGACCCGGACGGGCGAGCGGCGAGGCGGCGGGCGGACACCCGGCGGGGGCCCCGCGCGGGGCCAGGTGGAGACCCCGGGGGCCGCGATGGGCCGCCGCCGCCTGCCGGTCTGGCTGTGCGCAGTGGCGGCGCTGCTCTCGGGGGCGCAGGCCAAGGGTACCCCGCTCCTCACGCGGCCCGCGCCGCCGGGTGCTTCCCGCTACAGCCTCTACACGACGGGATGGCGCCCGCGGCTGCGCCCGGGGCCGCACAAGTAAGCGCGGGCCGCGCCGCGGGCGGGAAGCGGGAGGGCTGGGCCGCGGGCGGCGCTCCCACCTGCCCCGGGCTGCGCGCGCGGGGGCGCCGGGCACCCCAGGGCGAGCCCCCGCCCGGCCGGGCGCCCCACGCTTCGGGGGGCTGCGGGGCTGGTGAAGGAAAATAAGCCGAGGGGGCCTGGCGCGGCGGCTGGGGTCCTGGCAGTGCCCGCGGAAACCTTTCCAGCGAAGTAACATTTTCCAGCTGCGCTGTGTGCAGACTCCGGGCGCAGCGGACCAGGTGGAGGGAGCGGAGGGAGGGCGGACGGTCCGAGCGCGCGGAGCACGCGGGGCCACCCCCATCCCGCGCCGGGGCATCTCCTCTCTCCCGCTGCCCCGCCAGGTAGGAGATGGAGCCGTGCACCCTGCGGCTCGCCCCCTCCCGCGGTCAGCCTGGACCCGCGCAGCCCTTGAGGAAGCCCCCATGTGGCTGGGCCGCAGAGCTGGTCAGGGGGCCCCTGGGTCCTGGGCCTGCGTTGTGTCTCCAGAGGTCTATGGGGTCCAGTCCGCAGGTAGTTGGCGTCTGCCGGGCAGCGGCCTCCCCTGCCACAGCGTCTGGTCTTGAGTAGTTTCAGGTGAGTTAGGAGCTAGCTGAATGTGAGCTCCCGCTGAGTTTGAGCGGTGTTGTAGGAGGAGCATAGCCAACCAGCCCATGCTGACACTCGGTAGGCCTGGACGCATCAGCGCCGGCTTCCTGGAGGAGGTGGTATGAAAAGTGATCTGAGAGCAGGGAACCAGGAGCTAAGGTAGGGGCGGGAAAACTCCAAGGTGGGATGTATTTCCCCAGGAGTCAGTCAGGGGAGGAAAGGTGCGAAGTGTGGTCTCAAAGGCACCAAGTTGGGACCTCAGAAGCTTCAATGCCATAATAAGGAGCAAAGAGCCAGTGAAGGAATTGGAGTGGGGTGGGGAGTGTGGCATGGGAAACCCAGGGTGGGCCCCTTCCCCAGGCCGGGAGGGTGGCTGCACTGGGCACCTGGTTCAGTATTGTACTTACATAGCCCAGTGACCAATCCGACGGGGAGGCTGGGATCAGAGAAACCAGCAGTGGGGCTGGACCCAAGACCAGGGCCCTGGATCCCAAGAACAAGGAGAGGCACAGAAGGGCATTCCCTGGTGGCCCAGTGGTTAGGACTCGGTGCTCTCACTGCCCTGGCCCAGGTTTGATCCCTAGTTGGGGAACTATGATCCTCCAAGGTGCTCGGTGGGACAGGAAAAAAAAGAGGCAGAGAGATGATAGTCTGGTCTCTTGCTAAGGCCTGCAGTGAGGGAGGGGAGGAGGAGCAGCCTCAGGCGGCCTGGCACAGGCCAGGTATTCCACGGATGCCCTTTTGCCCTGCAGGGCCCTCTGTGCCTACGTGGTGCACAGGAATGTGACCTGTGTCCTACAGGAGGGAGCAGAGAGCTACCTAAAGGCTGAATACCGGCAATGCGGCTGGGGGCCCAAGTGCCCTGGGACAGTCACGTGAGTGCACCCCCATCCCACTCACTCAGGATCCCAGGGCTCAGGCTCCAGGCCTGCCTTCAGTGGAGGGCAGCAGCCAGCTCCACCAGGGCTGCGATTCCTGGGACTCCAGAGGGCCTTCCCTTGAGCCCACATGGGCGGGAATAGGGCAGGCTCAGGCTGGAGCTCACAGAGGGTCCCAGGGGAGCAGCAGCACAAGGCAGAGGCGAATGGGGACAGAGGAGAGCAGAAAGTCACACTGGCAATGGCTGATTCCAGAGGGGGGCCCTGGGCAGACCCAGGGAAGGTGGTGCTGACCGTGGAGAAGGCAGGCCAAGGGTAAGAGGCTGGGAGCCCAAGATCTGGGGCTTCAGCCAGATGGGTGGGCCGAGGATGTGTTGCACGCAGGTGTGACACACAGGTCTGTACTTGGAGATGTTCAAATGTGTGTCTGAAAACAGACCTGTTTGCTCCCGTGTATCAGTGGGTAAACAGGAGGGAGTCCCCGTGGGGAGCACTCCCCTGCATCCCTGGGCCTCTCTGCTGTGCTCAGCATCAGAGGTGCCCTTCCGCCAGCCTCCGGGGCAAGAGCCAAATTCTCTGAGCTGGCCAGGGGGGAGGGGAAGGAAGTAAGAGGCCTCCCAGGTAGGGAGTGGCCCCCAGGCAGTGTGGGGCTGTCTGGCTCAACTTCTCTGCCCTGCCTCTAACCTACCCAGAGGGGAGAGGCTGGGTTTTGTCAGAAGTTTTCATGGTGCTGCCAAAGCCAGAGTTGGAATTTCCAATGGCAGGGTGAGCCACAGGGATTCCAAGTGGTCTGGGGAGTCTGGGGGCTAAGTTCCCACTAGTCTTTGGCCCCAGCAAAACAGCGTGGGGTGGGGCTTTGACCTGCCCCTTCCCTAAGGCATCTGGGAGCCTCTGGAAGGCCTGCTGCCACCCCTTTGCCTTGTTAGCACAGACAAGAGGGAGATCCTGGCAGGGCAGTGAAGCTGGGAGACGTCCAGCCCTTCTGCCAGTGTCTTGAGAGCGGCCCTGGGTCCCAGCATGGGGCAGGGACCCCTGCCCACAGACACAGAGCCCTGCCCTCTCCCACCCCTGGGCCAGGTACCGCTCAGTGCTCAGACCCAGATACAAGGTGGGCTACAAGACAGTGACGGACCTCGCCTGGCGTTGTTGTCCTGGCCTCGCTGGAGAAGGCTGTCCCGAGCACCTCACGGACCATGGGGCCACACCACCTCAGCCGGAGCCTGAGACCCAGAGTCCCTCGGGGCAGGTGGGCCCGGGCCCCAGGCCCCTTCCTTCCAGCAGAGTGGCCCCAAGCCCTCATGGTGAGTCTGCCCACGGAGACCCCCACCAAGGTGATCAGGCTTCTGGGGACTGACCCAGGCCGGTGGAGCCTGAGCCGGGCGGGGGAGGGTGCATCTCACTCGGTGTGAGGGCAAGCCCCCCAGACCCCGCCTGCTACAGCTGGGGGGGAGCCATGCCCAGCAAGATCAGCTTAGAACAGAAAATCTCTCGGCGTCTGGGCCATAGGACAAGCTGAGTGAGCCAGGCCAGTGATACTCCTGGGGTTCTCGCCTCCTCTTTCCCAGGAAGGAAAGGCCCAGGACTGTTTGGTGAACGGCTGGAACGCCTGGAGGGTGACGTCCAGCGCCTGGCACAAGCCTATGGTACCCTCAGTGGCCTGGTGGCCAGGCGTGACGACTCCAGTAGGATGACTGGTGGACCCAGGGCTCCTGCCACCCCTGTGGGCTTTGGGGTCATCCCTGAGGGCTTTGTGAGCCCCCGAGACAGAGCTGGAAAACCGCTCAGCCCGCCCCTGGATGAGATCCTAAGCAAGGTGACCGAAGTGAGCAACACACTCCGGACCAAGGTGCAGCTGCTGGACAAGGTGCACGGGCTGGCCCTTGGCCACGAGGCTCACCTGCAGCGGCTGCGGGAGGCACCCCCGTCCCCCCTCACTTCCCTGGTGCTGCTGGACGAGTACGTGGACCGACGGCTACACCGGCTCTGGGGCAGCCTGCTGGACGGCTTCGAGCAGAAGCTGCAGGGCGTCCAGAGCACGTGTGACCTGCACGTGCAGGAGGTGCGGCAGCAGTGTGAAGAGGGCCAGGCGGCCAGCCAGAGGCTGCACCAGAGCCTCGATGGCCGAGAGCTGGCCCTGCGCCGGGAACTCTCACAGCTGGGCACCCGGCTGCAGGGCCTGAGTGTGGCTGGCGGGGGCAGCTGCTGTGGGCAGCTGGCCTTCATCAGGGCCCGTGTGGACAGCCTTGAGAGGAACCTGCAGGCCGTGATTGAGGCCCACCGGGGCCGCGGTGCCCCCGATGGGGATGACCTCACTCGGCTGTCTGCCGCCATGCTCGAGGGGGGCATGGATGGGCTGCTGGAGGGCGTGGAGACCGCCAATGGGACAGGGGGTGGAGCCCGGGGCTGCTGTCTGGGGACGGAGGAAGGGGGCTGGGGCGCGCGAGGCTTCCACACCACGCTGGAAGAGCGTGTGCAGAGGCTGGAGGAACGCCTGGTGACGCTGGCCGGGGAGCCGAGCCACGACCGCGCCCCTCCAGGCAGGCCGGCTCGGCCTCTCGTGCAGACGGAGCTGGCCGTGCTGGAGCAGAGGCTGGTTTCGCTGGAGACCTCGTGTACCCCCAGCACCACCTCCGCCGTCCTGGACAAGCTCAGGGCCGAGGTGAAGGCCTGGCAGAGCCGGAGTGAGGCCCTCCTGCGCCAGGTGGCCAGCCACGCGGTCCTGCTCCAGCAACTCAATGGCACCGTGGCCGAGGTCCAGGGGCAGCTGGCGGAAGCAACGGGCAGCTCTCTCCAAGGCGAGATCACCCTGCTCAAGGTCAACCTGAACTCTGTGAGCAAGTCACTCACGGGCCTCAGCGACTCCGTCAGCCAGTATTCCGATGCCTTCTTGGCCGCCAACACGTCCCTGGATGAGCGGGAACGCAAGGTGGAGGCCGAGGTCCATGCCATCCAGGAGCAGGTCAGCAGCCAAGGCTCACGGCTTCGGGCCGATCACAGGCAGGTCCTGAGCCTGCGGGGGGAGCTGGAACAGCTCAGGGCCAGCATGGCCGAGGTGGCTGGCGGGCTGAGCCGCTGCCAGGACACGGCCCAGGAGCTCCGGCATGCGGTGGGACACTTCGATCAGAGGGTGGCCCAAGTGGAAGGTGCCTGCAGGAGGCTGGGCCTACTGGCTGCGGGCCTGGACAGCTTGCCATCCGAGTCGTCAGGGCCCAGGGAGGGCCTGTGGGACCATGTGGACCAGCTGAATCGCACACTGGCCCAGCACGCCAAGGACATTGCCCGCCTCCAGGATGACCTGCTGGACTGCCGTGCCCAGCTGGCTGAGCGGGTGCGGCCAGGGCAGGCTAATTAGGTGGGCTGGCCGGGACCCAAACCCCCTCAGATCCCACCAACCCTGGGAGCTGACCCTCCCCGCCGCCCCAACACCAGAGCCCAGCCTTGCCCAGCGGTGTCTCCTAGCCTCCCCTGGGCAGCATGGATGCCATTTCGGAAGGGTTTGAAGGAACAGTCTTGGTCCAGCCTCACCTGACCGTCCAGGCACCGAAACCCACCCTAGGAGTTGCACCAGCTGGACGATTTGGGATCACGGTCAAGGCTGGTACTTCATGCCTCGAGGCCGGGGTGGCCCTAAGAGACCTCAGCATCTAGTCTGCAAAGTGTTGTTTTCCAGACACCCCAGCCGGCAGCTGAGCACAGACCTCCAGGTCCCCACTCAGACCACGGTCTCTGCGGCTCCCTTGGCTCAGAGATGACAGCTCCAGGCCCGCGGAGGCTTCTGGCCACCCTGTCCCTTTGGCTTCTCTTCTCCACCATCTGGGCTCAGTTTCTTCAGGAAGGCGGTGCCCGTTGGCACGGTCCTCCTACCTGGCAGCTTCATGGATACTGTTTCTGAACCGAGGACTAGAGGTTTCCACAGCCCGCCCCCTGGCTCCTTCAGGACAGAATGGAAACACAAGGACTCGGCGAGAGTACTCTTTATTCCTTCTGATCCTCCCCCTAAGGTGAGGGCTTAGGCAGCTGTGTTTTCCTGGCGGAAAGGATGTTTGGAGGCCCCTCCCACTGTAATTTATCCTTTTTTGCCTTCCCTTCCCCAACGATGTTTCTAGGGTACTCTGGTCTCCGCTTGGTCCCCTGCTTTCCATATGGGGGAAAATCCACCCCCCACCCCAGGTTAGAGCCTCCCTCCAGAGGGCAGCCCTCACAGACGTCATGGCCCGAATGAGGCCAGACCCTGGGCAGGAGGCCACGGCTGGAGAGCAAGGGCTCCAGGCCTAGTTTCCAACATCCTTGGAAAACCCCAGCCCTGCGCGGATGTTCACAACGGGGTGAGAAATTCAGGTATGACAACATGAGAACACAAGCATTTGTCTGGCTCACATACCCTGTGGAGACCCATCCCTGCTGAGGCTTCTGGCCTCGGTCCCCCGCAGGGGCCTGGGCGCCCCCGTGTTAGCTCGCAGCCCCACCTTCTGCCTTCCTGATATTTGGTGTTCTGCCCTCCACTTTTGTGCTGGTGGGGGTGTGGGTGGGTAGGGCAAGCCTGGATTAAAGCTTTTAGCCCATCTAAAGGTCCTTTCTTCCCCAAAGGTGGTAGGAGGGATGGCGGCAGTGGGGTGTTGGCCCTGCTTCCCACAGCCCCTCGGACAGAAACTCATGCCGCAGCTGTGGGGATGGTGAAATGACCAGCAAGGGCTGGGCGGGGAGCGGGCCAGGCAGGTCATCCCCTGCCTGCCCTGGCAGAGTCTAGGGCTGTGTCCTCAGTGGAGGTGTGGGGAGGGGCCGAGTGTGTGGCATCTCCCTCCCCAGAGGCTGGGGGGTGGTCCTAGCGCCTCTGGGGTCTGGATGGGCTGAGACACCAGGGCACCAGCAGGGGACCACAGTGACTGGCTGGCTCCAGAGCTGTGGGAAGGGGCCAGGGCTATGGAGGATCTGGCTTCAGAGGGCACAGTGCAGGCTCCCCAGAGAGGGCTCGAAGACAATTGCTTCCCTGGATGGTTGGCTCCTCTCCTGGGCATACAGGCCTCAAGCCTCAGAGGGGCCTCTCTCTCATCTCTGTCCTGTCAGGAGTTGAACCCGGGTCCCGGGTGAGAGGGAAAGAGACATCAAGAGTGTAGAGTCCCCGCAAGGACCCAATCATTTCCTGGCTACAGGGCAGGGCCACGCCGAGGCCTGGAGCAGTGGCCCCCTTGCCCCCTGACCGCAGCTCAGCTGGCCAAGACCCAGGGATAGGAGAGGCCATGGCCAACTCCTCTCCTCCCCTTCAGCAGGTTGGCCAAGTGGGCACCCAGCTTTCTGACCCCCACGCCCTGGGACACAGTCAGTTCTGGGCTAGCCCATGGTCAGCGGGCAGCGGAGGCAGGCTCAGGCCAAGGCATTGAGGTCCACGGGGGCCAGAGGCTCCCGCCAGTAGCAGAAGTTGCTGTATTCAGGGTGGGCCAGGTCTGTGCTGGGGCCGCGGGCCACAGGCGGGAAGAGGAGCTCGACCACCTCGCTGAGCCGCTCGTACCTGCAGGCAGAGATGCAGGTCTCCATCACAGCAGGTGGAGACCCTGTGTTCTGCCTGGGAACCCTGGACCTGGGGCTGGGGGGGATGGGGAGTGGTCCCCAGGGGCAGGTAGGCAGGTGGCACTGGGCCCTGGGGAGAGGGCTGGGGCGTGGGGGCACATGGCAGGGCCTCACGTGGACTTGTGGTTCTTTATCAGCTCTTGGCTGAGCTCTCCCCGGGGGTTGACCGTGAAGATGCGGCAGGCAGGCAGGCCGACCTGCTGGTAGGCAGTGACATCCTACAAGGGACGAGGAGGGGTCAGGGGGCCGGGGGGGCCAGGAGGGGTGGAGCCGGTAGCTCAGCGGCCCCCTGCTCCCCAGGGAGGGGACACTCACATTGGGCCTGTTCCCAAAGGCAGCATAGAAGGGCTGTTCCTGGGGCAGAAAGAGCTGCTGCACATCACTCAGGCAGGCGATCTTGAACACCTCCGGCTTCCTCTCTATCACCTCCCTGCGGCAGCCAGGGCCGTGGGCAGGGAGGAGGTTAGCGTGCGACCAGATGAGCAGGGTCAGGGAATGGCTGCAGGGTGTGACCCAGAGGATGCCAGAGCGAGGCCTGACGCTGGCCCAGCTGGCCCGGGCTGGCGGTAGGCCTGCATATCCCCCCGCCCTGCCCCGCCCCACCCCAGCAGTGGGCTTGCGGCCCACAGGGCAGTTACCTGTGCAGGGCAGAGAAGAGGCTGCTGGGAGACAGCAAGATGGGGCCCTTAGGGAGGCCGCAGCCCCCCTCGCTCACCCACTGCAGGTACCCCTTGGTGAGGTTAGCCATGCCGATGGCCCGTGCTGAGCAGTACAGGAACTTGTACCCATTTCTGGGGGTGAGACACAGAATCAAAAGACCGTCCCAACCCACCTCATCTTTGTGGGTTCGATCAGCTTAAGAGCAACCCTGGCATCTCTGCCGGGAGGGGCTTAGGATGGCAGCTGAGCCAGGCCCGGGAGGGAAAAAGGACATGCACAGAGTCCCAAGGCCCAGGTGGACCCAGGCCTGAGGCGAGGACTCAGGCCAGTCTGTAGGCTTCATCTACAGACTGGCAGGAAGGCCAGCAGGTAGACTCAGGCCCCAACCCCAGCCCCATGAGATGAACCTTTCACAGAGCTGAGGGCCAGCAGGTCTCCCCACTCAGGGACCTGCCCCAGGCTCCTCCTCTGTCCTGGGTCCCCAAGCCTGGGTTCCAGGGGTGGAGGCCAGGGTGGCCTCAGACATCTCATCACTCCCTCCCTGGGGCCCTGCCCAGCCCAGGCACTCACAGGTGGATTTTGTGGTAGAGACTGGTGATGCCCTGATGTGTCCAGTCTTTCCCCAGTTGGGGCAGAATGTGGCCCAGAGCATCTGACCTAGACCCACAGAATAAGTACCCAGTTACTCAGAGACAGTCCCACATGGCCCTCCAGCTCAGTGGGTGTGGCCCAGTGGGCCCCCACCTCCACGCCCAAATAGCCCGCTGGGAGGGCGGGCCCCTCTCTCCCTTGCCCCCTCCCCTAGCACAGAGGGAGGCGTGTCCCCAGGCCCTCCCAGCCCACGGCTGACCCCGCCTCACTTGGTGATGGTGCCATCGATGTCGGAGATGACCACCTTGTCGTCCCACTTCCACAGGTAGATGGTGGCCCTGCAGCGGCAGGTGCCNGGTGGGCCTGCATATCCCCCAGCCCTGCCCCGCCCCACCCCAGCAGTGGGCTTGCGGCCCACAGGGCAGTTACCTGTGCAGGGCAGAGAAGAGGCTGCTGGGAGACAGCAAGATGGGGCCCTTAGGGAGGCCGCAGCCCCCCTCGCTCACCCACTGCAGGTACCCCTTGGTGAGGTTAGCCATGCCGATGGCCCGTGCTGAGCAGTACAGGAACTTGTACCCATTTCTGGGGGTGAGACACAGAATCAAAAGACCGTCCCAACCCACCTCATCTTTGTGGGTTCGATCAGCTTAAGAGCAACCCTGGCATCTCTGCCGGGAGGGGCTTAGGATGGCAGCTGAGCCAGGCCCGGGAGGGAAAAAGGACATGCACAGAGTCCCAAGGCCCAGGTGGACCCAGGCCTGAGGCGAGGACTCAGGCCAGTCTGTAGGCTTCATCTACAGACTGGCAGGAAGGCCAGCAGGTAGACTCAGGCCCCAACCCCAGCCCCATGAGATGAACCTTTCACAGAGCTGAGGGCCAGCAGGTCTCCCCACTCAGGGACCTGCCCCAGGCTCCTCCTCTGTCCTGGGTCCCCAAGCCTGGGTTCCAGGGGTGGAGGCCAGGGTGGCCTCAGACATCTCATCACTCCCTCCCTGGGGCCCTGCCCAGCCCAGGCACTCACAGGTGGATTTTGTGGTAGAGACTGGTGATGCCCTGATGTGTCCAGTCTTTCCCCAGTTGGGGCAGAATGTGGCCCAGAGCATCTGACCTAGACCCACAGAATAAGTACCCAGTTACTCAGAGACAGTCCCACATGGCCCTCCAGCTCAGTGGGTGTGGCCCAGTGGGCCCCCACCTCCACGCCCAAATAGCCCGCTGGGAGGGCGGGCCCCTCTCTCCCTTGCCCCCTCCCCTAGCACAGAGGGAGGCGTGTCCCCAGGCCCTCCCAGCCCACGGCTGACCCCGCCTCACTTGGTGATGGTGCCATCGATGTCAGAGATGACCACCTTGTCGTCCCACTTCCACAGGTAGATGGTGGCCCTGCAGCGGCAGGTGCCCTGGTACTGCGTGGTCACACTGAAGACCACGTCGTTGGCACCTTCTTGCAGGTTCAGGCGGCGCTGGGGTTGGACAGGGGGAGGGGGGCCGTGGCTCAGCCGGACACTGTCCTTCCACCACCACCCCCACACTGTGGCCTTGCCTCTCCACAGGCCTCTTTCTCCTGTTCCTCCCAACTCAGGAACGTTCCTGAGTGCATCAGAGGCAGCCCTGTGGGCAGAAGGTGGCCACAAGGAGTCGAGGCGCTGCTGGTGGGGCCCATACGGCGCTGGGCACCGGAGCTTTGAGATGAAGCTCATGGACCAAGCCTGGCCCGTGACCCTGTCCAGGTTTCTCAGGGCAGCCTCGGGGCCGACACTGCTCTGGGCGGAGACATCCCACTCTGCAGAGGGGGCTCTGAGGGGGTCTTCACCAGCAGCCCCCTGCCTGAGCAAGGGTACCTGTGACATCTCCCCCCGAAGAGAGACCTAGCCCTGCCCTTGGTCCAAAGAGAAGAATCGGTCACAGCTTGTGACCTGGCTGATCCCCGAGCTGGGTATGTGCCGCTGGGAACCACACAGATAGCAGCTACTCTGTGCCAGGCTGGCCAGACCCTGCTGGGCACCTGCCTGGCCCGAGTCACACTTGGGAAAAAAACATTCTTGTTACAGGAGCCACAGAGACTTGGGGGCCTAGGGTTGCCAGAGTCTTTGAGAGGTCATCAGCGTCTGATTTCCCGTAGCTTCCAAAGGCAGACCCAGAGCCAGCCAACCCACTATGCTGCTGCTGCTGCTAAGTCGCTTCAGTCATGTCCGGCTCTGTGCGACCCCATAGACGGCAGCCCGCCAGGCTCCCCATCCCTGGGGTTCTCCAGGCAAGAAGGGAGGGACGTGTTTCTTTCTAAATTGCTTTTGGCCATGCTGCAGGGTGTGTGGGATGTTGGTTCCACTACCACGGATGAAACCTGTGCCTCCTGCATTGGAAATGCAAAGCCTTAACCCCTGTACCACCACCAGGGAAGTCCCTGCAGGTAGAGATTTTAAGATTCTATACATAAGAGGGNTTCTTTCTAAATTGCTTTTGGCCATGCTGCAGGGTGTGTGGGATGTTGGTTCCACTACCACGGATGAAACCTGTGCCTCCTGCATTGGAAATGCAAAGCCTTAACCCCTGTACCACCACCAGGGAAGTCCCTGCAGGTAGAGATTTTAAGATTCTATACATAAGAGGGGGCTTTTCTAGACAGAGTGTCCACCAAAGAATGGACTTGTCTTCTCCCCCGCCTTTGTCCAGGGGTGGGAAGCAGTCCTGGCTGAGATGCCCCTGCGAGGTGGCTGCCAGAGAATGGTGTTGCTAACCCACCAGTTTCTTGTCCTTTTGGGGAGATCAAGGCCAGACGCCCACTTGGCTTGAAAAGGGACATTTTCAGAGTTTTCTGTCTGTCACTTGGGGTGTCTTTACCTCTCATATTTCTCTAATAAACTAAAAAAAAACTAAAAAAANTCCCCCAGACAAGGCTTTCCCTCCTATAAGCGCCCACCCCTCACCCAGGTCACAGGGAGCCTGCCACATGTCCCTGCACCTCTAGGGACCCCTCCCTCTAGGGACGGCCCATTTAGGGGTTGGTGGCAGGCAGCAGGACACAGGCCGGGGGGGTCTCCACCCAAAAGGGTGACTCCACAGAGCCAGAGCGGAGACACGGGGCGCCCAGCCCCCAGGGTGCTCTCCATGGTCAGAATGCTGGTACTTGCTTCAGAAACAGTGAACTGAGAACTCTGTCCTGGCCAATCCCACCAGCCGCGGGAGCAGTCAGCCCATCCTCGATAACCACCCCCTACGCCCCCACCCAGCCTTGGACGTTCTGGGCCACTTCAGACATGAGAAAAGGAAGCAAGGTCAGCTGGCCCCTGGGGGAGAGGGGATGCCCCACTCCTTCATAAGGTAGCCCCTTGTCCAGGCCAGTTTTCTGGGTACCCCTTCCAGCTCTGCCATTTCCTGCCTATGAGACCTTTTGTGTATGTAGGTTTTCCCATCTGTGAAATGGGGACATGTCCCAGGAAAAAGAAGGGGTGTAGAAGTGATTGCGGAATGACAAAGACCCACGGCAGGGGAGGGGTGCTGGCTCTATCCACCCCCTATGGCCATCCTCCCCAGCTCCTGCTCCAGCTGCAGAGCTCCAGCTGCAGAGCCCCAGCCACGAGACCCGACTTACCCCCGCTGCTCCCGCGCTGCGGCTTTCTCCCTCTGGGTGCTGCACTGTGGGGGGAATATCCATCTAGTGAACTCCCGCCCACTGCCCATGTGGGGCCCGCCCTGGGACCATGATCACCCACCTCCTTGGCTGGGAAATCCCTGCGTCGCCAGGAAAACCACCACCGGCCTCCCTTCCGGGGCATCTTCTCCTTCTCCAGCTTGTCCACAGTGCTCTGCGGGCAGAGGAAGGCCCCAGGCGTTTTCTCCTGCCCCACACAAGCCCACCTTACCTTGCCCTGGGGACCCCCATGAACCCAGAGTCTAGGGCTGACCCTAGAGCAAGGTGCTATCTACATGTGGGGGCTAAAGAAGCCTACTCACCCCCATCTTGGGATTCTGAGCAATGACTCTAGGAGATAAGTGTGGGAGAACAAAGGCCACTTCTGCCTGCCTCCACCCCACCCCAGCTAGAGCTGATCCCCCAGCTCTAGCCCAGCCTTGGCCTGGCCTCCAGATCTCATGAATCAAGATCTACTACCATCAGCCCTCCTCTAGTGGCTGAAGGCAGTGCTTTGGGAGTTTCTCAAGATCTGGTTCTCCCTGCGTAATGCCACCAAGTGGCGGCGGGGACAATCTCTAGTCAATACCACCCTCAACCTCCAAGACCAACGTGGGCAATTCCTAGGGTTAGTGATCTATCCCCTGAGCAGCCTCCTTCTCTGCACACGTGACCATCATTGGTCTGTTGGGGACAGCACGACCCTGTGAAAAACTCTGATTATGTTTGTGCTAGGTAATCCCAGGGATAGCTCAGCCCAGGCCCACCTAGGAGATTTATCAGCTTCCTGCAAATACAGAATGGAGGACCCAAGTCAGGATGATAAGTGCCAGGGTGTTCACCTGGGCAGGGAAGGGGCTGGGGCTTCCCAGGTGCCACTAGTGGTAACGAACCAGCCTGCCAATGCAGGAGACGTAAGAGAGGCGGGTTCAATCTCTCCCTGGGTCGGGGAGATCTCCTGGAGGAGGGCATGACAATCCACTCCACTATTCTTGCCTGGAGAATCCCATGACAGAGGAGCCTGGCGGGTTATAGTCCATGGGGTTGCGCAGAATTGGGCATGATGTAAGGGGCTTAGTGCCCACCACTTGGGCTGGTGGAGCTTCTCCTAAGTTGGTCCTGAGTTTGTCCGGGTTAAGGTGAGGAGTCGCAAGGAGTTGGACACGAGTGAGCAACTGAACTGAACTGAACTGAAGGTGAGGAGAGCCAAGCGGGAGAGCTGGGGGAGACCCTCTCCCTTCCCACAGGCTCTGGGGTCCCAGCTTAGACCTACAGCCAGCCAGAGGGCAGAGCTGAGCGGCACCAATGAGAAGCACCTGCTGTCAACATCCGGTCATTCGGGCAAGCGAACCAAGCTAATAAGGATGGGCCAGACAGGGCGAGGCCCTGGACGGCTACCGAGAGGCAGAAGGGCTGGGTGCAGGTCAGCCCTGTGCAGGGTGGAGGTTCTGGGAGGGACTACAGAGGCTGGACCTTCCACCTCTGAGCAAAACCCCTGCTGGAGGCTCTCAAAGCACCCCAGACCGCTCCTTCCCACTTCTCACAGTTGAACTGTATACTCATTTGACTGAGTCTCTGGTTAAGTATCTCCCTATGAGGGTGTGACTCTCCCTGGTCCAGGCCCGGCACATAGTAGGTACTCAACAACTATGTGCTGATAAAGCAAGACCCCAAGCCCAGCCTGGAGAGGGTCTCTGGGGAAGGTGAGGGGTGGGACCTCCACCTCCCAAGACTGTCTCTCAGATCCAAAAAGCTCCCGCTGAAGGCACGTCCCTGTTGCCTCTGGTTTTCCCTGAATTCCTCTGAAGTCCAAATCCATTCCAAATGGACTTATCCGTGGCAGGAAGCCAGGGAAAGGGGGATGCTTCGCCCACACTGCCTGGGGCAAGGTTTCAGGGAGCCTGAGTCTCTCCTCCCCGAGTGGGTCCTGCCGTCCATCAGCCCCAGGCCCATCTCTGCCCACCCTCCCCTTCCTTGCCAAGGGGCCCCTTCCCCCAGGAGATCTGGGGGGAGCTCCAACCATTACCTTGGGCAAGTTTTTCTGAAAGGCTTGCAGGGACAGAATCATGGGGGCAGCTACAGCCCAGTTATAATGCCTGCAGAGACAGGTGGGGTGTCAGGGCCGTGGAGGGAGGGGCGACCCAGCGGCCCAGTTCCAGTACCCACTGCTTATTGATCTTCACCACCAGGCTCGGGTCGTCCAGGAGGCCAGGGTTTTGGGCGAGGTCCTTGTAGGAGACCAGGTGCTGGCTGAACTTCTCTGGGCGCAGAGGCAGAGAGCGAGAGGTGAGGCTGATGTCCCGTGTGGCCCACTGTCCCCACCCCTCCCAGCTGCCCCATCTCTGCCCCTGGGGCCTCCTGCAGCTCAACCACAGCAGGGCTCCTGGCTCCCCAGGGCTCTGGCGTCTGCTGGTCCCATCCCAGGCCTTCCTGGAGTCACAGCTCGGCATCACTTAACATTGGCTTCACGGGGTCTTGGGGACACCCAGCACTTGCTGGCCGAGGGTGGGCTCCACGAAGCCTCGTGCACACCTCCGCTGTCCACCCTCGAGGGTCTTCCCTCCCTTCTCTTTTCCCCTGGGCTCAGTGACAGTCCTAGGGAGGGCAGGGGCCACCGCCGCGCATACCCATGGAGATGTCCCTGCTGTCGGCCAGGCCCCCACAGAGGGACAGCGCCACTGTGTCTGCTGTGTCCACAGCTGGCTCTGGCTCCTGCTCGGGGTTGCAGTCCCCCAAGGGCTTCAGGCTGTCCGGTGCACTCCGCTTCCCAGCCCCCAGCCCACCGTTGCTGGGGACGAAAGGACCAACAGGGACATGAATAGGAGGCGGCGGCTGGGAGGAGGGCCTGGGCCCTGCTAGCCGACCCCTGGCCCCATCCATGGGCCTCGATCCCAAGACACCCTGGAGCCCAGAACCCGGGCACCTCTGGGGGAAGTAAAGGGCTGCGTTCTCTGAGTCCAGGGAGGGCAGGTCATCCAGGTAGATGTCACTGGGGCCCAGGTGCTGGCTTCTTTTCAGGGAACCTGGCGGGAGAGGCAGGGGCATCTGTCGGCCTAACCCAGCGAGGTGGACTCTTGGGAGCACTCTGCGTCCCCTACCCCCGAGCACCACAAGGTGGCACTGTCTGGTCCAGGGTTAACCGTCTGCAAGGCTGAGAAGGTCCCAGGTTTGGTGCACTACGGTAGCTGCTGACCACACGAGGTCGTGGGGTATACTTAAACGTGGCGTGATGAGATCTTAGTTCCCCAAACAGGTACTGAGTCCTTGCCCTCTGCAGTGGAAGTGGGGAGTCTGTACCACTGGACCGCCAGGGAAGTCCTCCAAGTGTTACTTCATTTTAATTAATTTTAATTTGGGGATTCCCTGGTGGCTCAGGCAGTAATCTGCCTGCAGTGCAGGAGACCACGGTTCAATCCCTGGGTCAGGAAGATCCCCTGGAGAAGGAAATGGGTTTCCCACTCCAGTATTCTTGCCTGGAGAATCTCATGGACAGAGGAGCCTGGCAGGCTACAGTCCACAGGGTTGCAAAGAGTCAGACACGACTGAGCGACTAACACTTTTAATTTAATTTTAGGCACATGTAGCCAGTGGCTACCCATGTGGACAGCTCAGGAGCCAATTTCCTCTCTTAACACTCTCCCTGGCCTCACTTAAGATACACCACCTGCCTTGGTTCCTAGACACGAAGCCTCTCTCCCTCCTCATCACCATGCTGTTTCCTCTGCCCAGAATTCACTTACCCTAGTCCTCACTTGGCTGGATCTTTATGGGCCACATCTCAGCTCAGGCATCACCCGCTCAGAGAGGCCTTCCCCAGGCCCATGATTTAAACAGCCCCCATCCCAACCAATTATTTTGTCTGGTATGCACCACGTTATATTCTCCCTGCTTTACGCCCATGTCATCTGTCTGCTCCACGGGACTGTGAGTCCCACAAGGAGGGCTGGGCCAGACACAGTGCACACAGTAGGTGCTTAAATGTGCCTGAAGTCCCGGAGTCCACTCAGGGGATAACCTGAGGCCAGGGAAGCAGTGGGAGGGGTCTGGCCATCACTTACCTTTCCTCTGGGAGACCCCCTCTGGCTTCCGGGTGTGAGCAGGGTCTTCCAAAGCAGCCCA
>SJYW01034389.1:1701184-1713976 GCA_006410735.1 Raphicerus campestris | reverse complement strand
CTCCAGGATGACGGGGCTGTCCAGGGTGTCGTCCTCGCTGCTCAGGGCTTCTGTCTTCTCCCTGCGGGCGGACCAGCTCTCAAGCCACTTCCCCCAGACAAGGCTTTCCCTCCTGTAAGTGCCCACCCCTCACCCAGGTCACAGGGAGCCTGCCACATGTCCCTGCACCTCTAGGGACGGCCCATTTAGGGGTTGGTGGCAGGCAGCAGGACACAGGCCGGGGGGGTCTCCACCCAAAAGGGTGACTCCACAGAGCCAGAGCGGAGACACGGGGCGCCCAGCCCCCAGGGTGCTCTCCATGGTCAGAATGCTGGTACTTGCTTCAGAAACAGTGAACTGAGAACTCTGTCCTGGCCAATCCCACCAGCCGCGGGAGCAGTCAGCCCATCCTCGATAACCACCCCCTACGCCCCCACCCAGGCTTGGACATTCTGGGCCACTTCAGACATGAGAAAAGGAAGCAAGGTCAGCTGGCCCCTGGGGGAGAGGGGATGCCCCACTCCTTCATAAGGTAGCCCCTTGTCCAGGCCAGTTTTCTGGGTACCCCTTCCAGCTCCGCCATTTCCTGCCTATGAGACCTTTGGTATATGTAGGTTTTCCCATCTGTGAAATGGGGACATGTCCCAGGAAAAAGAAGGGGTGTAGAAGTGATTGCGGAATGACAAAGACCCACGGCAGGGGAGGGGTGCTGGCTCTATCCACCCCCTATGGCCATCCTCCCCAGCTCCTGCTCCAGCTGCAGAGCTCCAGCTGCAGAGCCCCAGCCACGAGACCCGACTTACCCCCGCTGCTCCCGCGCTGCGGCTTTCTCCCTCTGGGTGCTGCACTGTGGGGGGAATATCCATCTAGTGAACTCCCGCCCACTGCCCATGTGGGGCCCGCCCTGGGACCATGATCACCCACCTCCTTGGCCGGGAAATCCCTGCGTCGCCAGGAAAACCACCACCGGCCTCCCTTCCGGGGCATCTTCTCCTTCTCCAGCTTGTCCACAGTGCTCTGCGGGCAGAGGAAGGCCCCAGGCGTTTTCTCCTGCCCCACACAAGCCCACCTTACCTTGCCCTGGGGACCCCCATGAACCCAGAGTCTAGGGCTGACCCTAGAGCAAGGTGCTATCTACATGTGGGGGCTAAAGAAGCCTACTCACCCCCATCTTGGGATTCTGAGCAATGACTCTAGGAGATAAGTGTGGGAGAACAAAGGCCACTTCTGCCTGCCTCCACCCCACCCCAGCTAGAGCTGATCCCCCAGCTCTAGCCCAGCCTTGGCCTGGCCTCCAGATCTCATGAATCAAGATCTACTACCATCAGCCCTCCTCTAGTGGCTGAAGGCAGTGCTTTGGGAGTTTCTCAAGATCTGGTTCTCCCTGCGTAATGCCACCAAGTGGCGGCGGGGACAATCTCTAGTCAATACCACCCTCAACCTCCAAGACCAACGTGGGCAATTCCTAGGGTTAGTGATCTATCCCCTGAGCAGCCTCCTTCTCTGCACACGTGACCATCATTGGTCTGTTGGGGACAGCACGACCCTGTGAAAAACTCTGATTATGTTTGTGCTAGGTAATCCCAGGGATAGCTCAGCCCAGGCCCACCTAGGAGATTTATCAGCTTCCTGCAAATACAGAATGGAGGACCCAAGTCAGGATGATAAGTGCCAGGGTGTTCACCTGGGCAGGGAAGGGGCTGGGGCTTCCCAGGTGCCACTAGTGGTAAAGAACCAGCCTGCCAATGCAGGAGACGTAAGAGAGGCGGGTTCGATCTCTCCCTGGGTCGGGGAGATCTCCTGGAGGAGGGCATGACAATCCACTCCACTATTCTTGCCTGGAGAATCCCATGACAGAGGAGCCTGGCGGGTTATAGTCCATGGGGTTGCGCAGAATTGGGCATGATGTAAGGGGCTTAGTGCCCACCACTTGGGCTGGTGGAGCTTCTCCTAAGTTGGTCCTGAGTTTGTCCGGGTTAAGGTGAGGAGTCGCAAGGAGTTGGACACGACTGAGCAACTGAACTGAACTGAACTGAAGGTGAGGAGAGCCAAGCGGGAGAGCTGGGGGAGACCCTCTCCCTTCCCACAGGCTCTGGGGTCCCAGCTTAGACCTACAGCCAGCCAGAGGGCAGAGCTGAGCGGCACCAATGAGAGGCACCCGCTGTCAACATCCGGTCATTCGGGCAAGCGAACCAAGCTAATAAGGATGGGCCAGACAGGGCGAGGCCCTGGACGGCTCCCGAGAGGCAGAAGGGCTGGGTGCAGGTCAGCCCTGTGCAGGGTGGAGGTTCTGGGAGGGACTACAGAGGCTGGACCTTCCACCTCTGAGCAAAACCCCTGCTGGAGGCTCTCAAAGCACCCCAGACCGCTCCTTCCCACTTCTCACAGTTGAACTGTATACTCATTTGACTGAGTCTCTGGTTAAGTATCTCCCTATGAGGGTGTGACTCTCCCTGGTCCAGGCCCGGCACATAGTAGGTACTCAACAACTATGTGCTGATAAAGCAAGACCCCAAGCCCAGCCTGGAGAGGGTCTCTGGGGAAGGTGAGGGGTGGGACCTCCACCTCCCAAGACTGTCTCTCAGATCCAAAAAGCTCCCGCTGAAGGCACGTCCCTGTTGCCTCTGGTTTTCCCTGAATTCCTCTGAAGTCCAAATCCATTCCAAATGGACTTATCCGTGGCAGGAAGCCAGGGAAAGGGGGATGCTTCGCCCACACTGCCTGGGGCAAGGTTTCAGGGAGCCTGAGTCTCTCCTCCCCGAGTGGGTCCTGCCGTCCATCAGCCCCAGGCCCATCTCTGCCCACCCTCCCCTTCCTTGCCAAGGGGCCCCTTCCCCCAGGAGATCTGGGGGGAGCTCCAACCATTACCTTGGGCAAGTTTTTCTGAAAGGCTTGCAGGGACAGAATCATGGGGGCAGCTACAGCCCAGTTATAATGCCTGCAGAGACAGGTGGGGTGTCAGGGCCGTGGAGGGAGGGGCGACCCAGCGGCCCAGTTCCAGTACCCACTGCTTGTTGATCTTCACCACCAGGCTCGGGTCGTCCAGGAGGCCAGGGTTTTGGGCGAGGTCCTCGTAGGAGACCAGGTGCTGGCTGAACTTCTCTGGGCGCAGAGGCAGAGAGCGAGAGGTGAGGCTGATGTCCCGTGTGGCCCACTGTCCCCACCCCTCCCAGCTGCCCCATCTCTGCCCCTGGGGCCTCCTGCAGCTCAACCACAGCAGGGCTCCTGGCTCCCCAGGGCTCTGGCGTCTGCTGGTCCCATCCCAGGCCTTCCTGGAGTCACAGCTCGGCATCACTTAACATTGGCTTCACGGGGTCTTGGGGACACCCAGCACTTGCTGGCCGAGGGTGGGCTCCACGAAGCCTCGTGCACACCTCCGCTGTCCACCCTCGAGGGTCTTCCCTCCCTTCTCTTTTCCCCTGGGCTCAGTGACAGTCCTAGGGAGGGCAGGGGCCACCGCCGCGCATACCCATGGAGATGTCCCTGCTGTCGGCCAGGCCCCCACAGAGGGACAGCGCCACTGTGTCTGCTGTGTCCACAGCTGGCTCTGGCTCCTGCTCGGGGTTGCAGTCCCCCAAGGGCTTCAGGCTGTCCGGTGCACTCCGCTTCCCAGCCCCCAGCCCACCGTTGCTGGGGACGAAAGGACCAACAGGGACATGAATAGGAGGCGGCGGCTGGGAGGAGGGCCTGGGCCCTGCTAGCCGACCCCTGGCCCCATCCATGGGCCTCGATCCCAAGACACCCTGGAGCCCAGAACCCGGGCACCTCTGGGGGAAGTAAAGGGCTGCGTTCTCTGAGTCCAGGGAGGGCAGGTCATCCAGGTAGATGTCACTGGGGCCCAGGTGCTGGCTTCTTTTCAGGGAACCTGGCGGGAGAGGCGGGGGCATCTGTCGGCCTAACCCAGCGAGGTGGACTCTTGGGAGCACTCTGCGTCCCCTACCCCCGAGCACCACAAGGTGGCACTGTCTGGTCCAGGGTTAACCGTCTGCAAGGCTGAGAAGGTCCCAGGTTTGGTGCACTACGGTAGCTGCTGACCACACGAGGTCGTGGGGTATACTTAAACATGGCGTGATGAGATCTTAGTTCCCCAAACAGGTACTGAGTCCTTGCCCTCTGCAGTGGAAGTGGGGAGTCTGTACCACTGGACCGCCAGGGAAGTCCTCCAAGTGTTACTTCATTTTAATTAATTTTAATTTGGGGATTCCCTGGTGGCTCAGGCAGTAATCTGCCTGCAGTGCAGGAGACCACGGTTCAGTCCCTGGGTCAGGAAGATCCCCTGGAGAAGGAAATGGGTTTCCCACTCCAGTATTCTTGCCTGGAGAATCCCATGGACAGAGGAGCCTGGCAGGCTACAGTCCACGGGGTTGCGAAGAGTCAGACACGGCTGAGCGACTAACACTTTTAATTTAATTTTAGGCACATGTAGCCAGTGGCTACCCATGTGGACAGCTCAGGAGCCAATTTCCTCTCTNGAAGAGTCAGACACGACTGAGCGACTAACACTTTTAATTTAATTTTAGGCACATGTAGCCAGTGGCTACCCATGTGGACAGCTCAGGAGCCAATTTCCTCTCTTAACACTCTCCCTGGCCTCACTTAAGATACACCACCTGCCTTGGTTCCTAGACACGAAGCCTCTCTCCCTCCTCATCACCATGCTGTTTCCTCTGCCTAGAATTCACTTCCCCTAGTCCTCACTTGGCTGGATCTTTATGGGCCACATCTCAGCTCAGGCATCACCCGCTCAGAGAGGCCTTCCCCAGGCCCATGATTTAAACAGCCCCTGTCCCAACCAATTATTTTGTCTGGTATGCACCACGTTATATTCTCCCTGCTTTACGCCCATGTCATCTGTCTGCTCCACGGGACTGTGAGTCCCACAAGGAGGGCTGGGCCAGACACAGTGCACACAGTAGGTGCTTAAATGTGCCTGAAGTCCCGGAGTCCACTCAGGGGATAACCTGAGGCCAGGGAAGCAGTGGGAGGGGTCCGGCCATCACTCACCTTTCCTCTGGGAGACCCCCTCTGGCTTCCGGGTGTGAGCAGGGTCTTCCAAAGCAGCCCAGCTCCAGGATTTGGATGGAGGACGGGGCCCCATGTCCCCCGAACTCTGAGTCTTGGTTTCCTCCCTCTCAGGGGCAGAGAGAGGGGGACCCGCCAGAGCAGGCGCCTCCGTGTCAGGCTGAAGAAGGTCAGTGCCAGCCCCTCTCTGCAGGGTTGGGGGTCCTGGAGGGTCCATGCCAATCACAGAGGTGGAGGGGGTGCTGGGTGCCCCCTGAGGTGGAGAAGCTGTCCTGGAGCTGGCATCAGCGACCACCGAGGACTCGGGCCACTCAGCTTTGCCGACCTTCAATCAAACAGACAGGGGACGATGGGGACGGGGCAGGGCCTGCTTCCCACAGCCTGCAAGGCCTCAGGGAGGCGGGCCAAGTCTCAGTCACTCCAGTCCTGACCCACAGGGGCCATGGAGCCTCTAAGAGGTAAGGCTGGGGGGCTGACACAGAGGGGACTCACCTTTGGCAGCCTCCCCCAGGCCCACTGCACGTGGGACTCCACTCTCAGGGGACTGGGTTCAGGGGTCCGCAGTTCCAGCTCCGAGTCACTCTTGGGAGATGTTAGCTCACCTGGTGAGAGGCTGCAGGAAGCAAGAATTCAGGGGCCCCCAAGCCAGCCGGCTACCCCCTGCCGCCCTCTCCAGCCTGGGAAAATTTTTTTTTGGTAACATGTATTTATACCTGTGTTGGATCTGGAATATATAAAGAATATATAAATATATAAAGAACTCCTGTAAATCAACAATAAGAAGGCAATCCAGTTTTAAAAAAGAGAAAACAACAATGAGCAAAGTTGTGAGTTCTTTATCTTGGGCTGTGTGCCACGTGAGATCTTACTTCCCCAACCAGGGACTGAACCCACACTCCCTGCATCGGATGTATACAGTCTTAACTACTGGGGCACCAGCAAGTCCCAGGTTGTGACTTCTTAATGGGTTTAGGGGTTCCATTAAGGGTGTGAAAAGGCTTTAGAACTCGAGGGGGGTGATGGTTCTGCAATATCGTGAGTATACTAAATGCCACTGAATTGTGTCCTTTAAAACGGCTGAAGATGAGTTAGTTGCTCAGTCGTGTCCGACCCCATGTACTTTAGTCTGCCAGGCTCCTCTGTCCATGGGATTCTCCAGGCAAGAATACTGGAGTGGGTAGCCATTCCCTTCTCCAGGGGATCTTCCCGACCCAGGGATCGAACCCGGTCTCCTGCACTGTCAGCAGATTCTTTACCGCTTGAGCCACCAGGGAATTACTTTAAATGGTTAAAATGATAAATTCTCTGTATTTTTTCTTTTCAATTTTTTTTTGCTGCACCATGCAGCATGTGGGATCCTGGTTCCCCAATCAGGGATCAAACCCATGCCCCCAGCCTTAGAAGTGTGGAGTCTTAACTACTAGACCACCAGGGAAGTCCCATGTGTATTTTACTGCAATTAAAAAAAAATGGGCAAGACAGTTGAATATCAACACTTTACACAAAAGATATACAGGCTGGTAAATGCAATAAATATGTTCTGTATCATTACTCATCAGCAAAATGTACGTGGAGACCCCTCTGAGACCTTGGCTTGGAATCTCTGCCTGTGGCCCACCTGGATGCTCACCTGGCCTGGGGGTGCCACTCGCCGTCAGAGTAGGGGTAGATGTCCTTGGGCTCTGGTGAGGACTCCCCTTCTGGCTGGATGCTGCTGAGGGGGCCACAGGAAAATAAATGGTCACTGACAGGACAGGTACCCTGAGCAGGGCTTGGAAGCCTGGACATCACTGAGGAAGTAAAGCAACTAAAGCCCAGAGAGGTCAAGGACCTGGCCCAGGGTCACACAGCGTCAGCAGAGGAAACTGAGCTTGAACCCCAGGTGGCGTGCCCACACCCTCAGCCCCGTACATACCCTGGGGGCTCCAGCCTTGGCTTTTCCAGCAGGGATGGCTCACTCCCAGCGCCCGCCTCCAGCTCCTCTGAACTAGAATCAGCCGCCACCGCGCCCTCCTTCCGCTTGGTTTTCCTCCTGCGCCGTTTCTTCTTCCGCCCGCTGGAGGCCATGCCCGCGATGCTGGCGTCAGGCTCGCTGGTGGTGCCCAGCTGGGAGTCCGAAGGGAACCCCGCCAGGCCCCCCCAAGGGATGGGTGATGTGCACAGGCGGGGAGGCACGTCTTCCTGTGGAGCAAAGCAGGGGCAGAGCTCAGCGGGCGGGAAAATAGGCCTGGAGGCTGGACAGGGGCAGAGGTCGCATGGCACTCACTGGCCTCCGAGTTCCTCATGGAAGTAAAGCACCCCCAAACCCCAGGCCCTGTCCAGAGGGGTCACTGGGGAAGACGCGCTCACCTCATCGCTCTCCAGCTCCTGGACAAAGAAGGCCTCCCCGCTGTCCCCCAGCTTCATGTGCAGGTCCACCGGCTCCCCGTTGATCTCGATGTCCACCTGTAATGGGCTGTGGTGGGGCTGGTGTCCCCGCTGTCGTCCTCCACTCCCACCTCCTGTCCACTGGCCTCCAGGCTGGTCCTGGGGACTCAGGCTCCTGCTGCCCCAGCACACTGCACTTTCTGGATCTCTCTCTTCCCTCCCCACCTTGGGGTGCCCCCCTGACCCCCACTCCGAGGGTCTCTGCTCACCATCTCAATATTCTTGCTTATGCCTGGGTTTCTGTGTTCCTCTCTCTCCCACAGCCCATCAGCACAAGAACATGATTTTTTTTTTAAACTTTTTGGCCACCCCATGTGGCATGTGGGATCTTAGTTCCCTGACCAGGGATTGAACCCATGTCCCTGGAAGGATGTACTGGAAAGATGGAGTCTTAACCGCTGGACCACCAGGGAAGTTCCAGAACATGATCCATCTTGTCACTGGTAGTCCCGAACACAGGAGCGCACCCGAACAGTTGTGCATGACATGAACAGTGTTAATAATGACCCTTTCCTGGGCACTCTCTAGAGTGTGTTATATAGACCATCTCATTTAATCTTCACAACCACCTCTGGCCATAGCTCCCATCATCATCCCCACTTTACAAGGAGGAAAATGAGGCTCAGAGGGGTGAAGTTATTTTCTGGGAAGTAGCCAAGTGAGGCTATGAACTCAGAAAGTCTGAGGCCACAACCCAAGCCCTTAACCAGTCAGCTACACCATCTCCCAAAAGTTTACACTCTCCTATTAGGATTTGGGAAAGTCACCCCATTGGGAAGGGGGTCTGGGCTCACCAGACCAGAACTCGGAAGACGGAGCCGGTCTCCTAAGGGGAAGGAACTAACTTGTGAGTAACTCCCCCCACCTCTCCCCAGTGAGCCCCAAGTTCATCATCAGGGAGATGAGAATGTACCCATTCACACGAGTGAAGTGACTTACCAGGAACACACAGGTAAGGTCTGAGGAAGCTGAAGCTGGTCTGATGGCTCCAGTATGGAAGCCTGCCCTGATATGCTGCTTGCAGGGGAAAACAGGAACCCTCCTGGACCCAAAGCCCCAATCCAACCCCAAGAAAATACAAAAGAAGGGAAGCCTGCCCGGAGGACGTATTGCCACCCCAGGGAGGTCTGGGACCTGTTCTGGCTCCCAGAACCCACTCCCCACCCCCAGGGGGGCCCTCTCCTGCCCAACACTTACCACCTTCTCCCGTGAGCGCAGGACGCCCAGCTTGCCAAAGCGCACGTGGAAGGGCGAGCATCGGAAGGAGCCATCCACCTGCCTCACCACCAGCACGTCGATGCCCCCGCTCAGTGTAGCCGGGTTCAGGCCCCGGTACAGGCCCTTCACCGTGCCGAACACGGTCTCTGCCAGCTGCCCCATGTAGTTCATGGCTGTGCTGGTGAAAAAGTGGAAGTGCTGGGCCCACCCCCCTTCATGGGAAGGCCCTGCAGCCTGACCCCCCGGGACCTACCTCAGCTTCCAGCGTGTGGTCCTGGTGGTCCTCGGAGTGCCTCCACAGACAGGCAGCCCTGATGGGCTGGGAGGGGCGCCTGAAGATGTGGGTTCTGATCCCAACTGGCCTTGGGGCTCCTTCCCTTCTCCAAGTGTGCTGTTCACTCTGTCAAATTGGGGCACCGGGTAAGGCCATCCAGGGCGCCGCGAGCCTCTAAATGCCATGAGTAAGCATGACCACACTGCTCAGTGGCAGGGCTCCTGTCGTCTTTACGACAACCTGCCAGGCTGGCCGAGCGGGTCATTATCCCTGTTTACAGACAAGCCAGGCTGAGGCTCAGACAGGCGGAGTGACTTGTCCACAGTCTCACCACTCGTCAGGAGCCAGGATTTGCTCCCAGGCCTGGGTGGTTGCAGAGCCCTTGCTGTGAACCCCTGGGATGGCCTGACCGTAGGGGCAGGGAGAGAGCAGGCACCCCACGTTAGGGTACAGTGACGGGCAGCCCCATGGGTCACATGGGACAGTCCCAGGCAGAGGGGAGAAGGGGACCTCAGTTTTCCCATCTGAGAAATGGGTTGCTTGCTGCCTCCTGGTCCTAAGAGTTAAAAGGAAACTTGCTGGGCCATTGTGGCTAATGTGTGGGGGACCAAGGGTGGAGGTAACCCTGGTACCCAAGGGTTGGCTCAGTTCTCAGATGCTTGCAGTAAGGCATCCCCCACAGCTGGGCCCAAACTACAAAATTTAAAGCCCAAACTCCCAAATTCTTCCCAGTTTCCCTGGGACATGTGGGAAACCCATTCATAGCCACGACCTGATCTCAGTGTCTCTAAGTCATAGTTCTCAGCCATGACCCCACTCCTCAGACCCGCATTCAGGCTTTGGGCTGGCCCCTGGCCATTACAGCTGTTCCTTCTTCTCCCAGCTAAACTGGTCCCTCTGGCTCTCACACCAGGCAGAGCTGGGTCAGCCAGAGGCAGGAGCCGCAGCAGCTGTGGAGCAGAGCCAGGGCCAGCATGACAGCCACCTCCACCCTGGCCGGGTGCCCACCCCGCCAGCTTCAGCTCATCGCCCCTTCCCTGATGGCCAATGGCAGTGGGCTACACCCTTCTGGCTGCCGGGACCCAAACCATCCCACCTTCACAGGGCACTTCCTTCTGATCCTGTATCCTCCAGGCAGACCTGCCATGCAAGATCACCCGTCAAACAAGTCAAGTGACTTATCTGAACCCTATGAAGCTAGCAGGCTGGAGATGGGGGGAGGGAGTGATGACTCACATCCTGGTTTCCTGATTCCATACCATGGTTCCTTCCCCTCCATGGTCCCCAAACCATGCCATGGTCATCTACAGAGGGCCGCCCTCTCTGCACAGCCCTGTAATGCCTCACCAAAATCCCAAATGTGCTGTTCCAGGGCCCAGCATCACCTGGGAGCTAGTCAGAAACAGAGAGCTTCACAAGCATAAGGTCCCATGAGAATTGCTAAAGTGAAAAATTGGGATAAAATGAAACTCTTTGGACCCCTAAAATGTCACTCAAATTGAACACATCTTTTACCTGCAAGGCACACCTGCCGTGTGGTAGGTGAAAACTCCCACTTTGGTTTCTCCATCCTTAACACTACAGTACAAATATGGGAGACCCACTGACAAAGAGAGACATGTGGTGGGCAGGGCTTTAGATCACTGAGCCCAGGAAAAGCAGAGAAGACTCCAGAAGCTTCTAGGAATATAAAGCAGCAAGCATTGGCTTCCTCAGCAGCAGAGTCCAGCAGTTAAGAATCCTGCATTGTCACCTGGCAATGCAGGGGACAGGGGTTCGATCCCGGGAAGGTTTCACATGCTGTGGAGCAACTAAGCCCATGCATCACAATGACTGAGTCAGCGCTCTAGAGCCCGGGAGCTGCAACCACTTGCACCCTAGAGCCTGGGTACTGCAACGAGAGAAGCCACCGCGACGAGAAGCCCACGCACCACAATGAAGAGTAGAGCCCACTCAAAACTAGAGAAAGCCTTTGCGGCAAGCAAGACCCAGCACAGCCAAAAATAAATCAAAAAAATTTTTAAAGGAGCAAAAGCAGGGGAGGGGCACCCCGGGAGTTGGGGCAACGTTCTGCCCTGCACAGAGCAGAAGAGCCGGGGGTGGGTGGGCAGGGAGCGGGCGGAGGAGGCAGGCTCAGCTCCACCTGCTCCTGGGTTTCTCAACTTTACCACCACTGCTGTTTGGGGCTGGGATAATTCTTTGTTGTGGGGTTGGTGGGCGGCTTGTAAGACGTTTAGCAGCATTCCTGGTCTACCCACTAGATGCCAAGTGGCACCCTCCCTCCTAACAACCAAACTGTCTCCAAACTTTGTTAAATGTCCCCTGGGGGACAAAACTGCCCCCAGCTGAGAGCCACTGAGATAGGAGAAAGCTGAGTGGCAGAGGGGGCAGCCAGGTCCTCCTCTGATCCACTCGTGGGATGTGGTCCAGCAAGTAACTTGCTGGCCTCGGTTTCCCCTTCTATGAAACTCGGCCTGGATTTCTCAGACCTTCTCAGCTCTAATGTCATGGGAGCCTAGAATTAATTCCTCTCCTCGCTCCCCTGCTCATGAGCGAATGTCCCACCTCTGTCTGCTCAGTATTTTGGAGGGGAGGGGGAGAATCTTGTGAGTCAGGCCCTGAGCTCCCTCCCCTCTACCTGCACCCATTCCTGAAGACACCTCCTGTCTCCGGGACAGCTCTGCCTCCTTGGTCGGCTCTGGATGGAGGAGAGCTCTGCTCAGCTCCCCTATACTCTCCTTTACCCCCAAACTCACAGATCTAAAACCAAATATGTCTCCTTCCCCTGGGAACTTGGTCAGCTGAATTCCTCTAAGGACTCATGGCTACCCCTCCCTCCAAGGCCTCTGAAGCCTATTCCCCAATTTCCTGCTCATCTGGCCCCCTCTTTCCTGCTGTCCTAGATCGAGGCTTTATGACCAATGCCCAGATCCTGGGGGGCAGCAGGCAGTGTGGTTAAGGCACCAGACTTGTCTCTCTGACCCTTACTAGCTGTGACCCTGGGCAAGTCACTTCATCTCTGAGCCTCAGCTGCAGCCTCCTAAATGGCAATAACACAGGGATGCCTGAGTAACTCATGACATAAATGGTATCAAGCAGCGACAGGCACTGAACGCCCAACCACACCACCTATCAGTTGCAGCATTGTTTTTGGAATCGTGACAGTCCTCACTTACTCAGGCTGGTGCTGAGGGCAGGACAGGTCAGACTCCAATACACGGCCCCTGCCCTGAGTTGACAGTTCAGACTGAACTTGGCATTCAAGGCCCTGCACATTGGTGGCCTCGCTGTTTGCTCCAGGCAGGCCTCCCAGGGTGCCCAGGCCTCAGAGTCCACAAACATCCACACGCCACCCCACCCCACCCCACCAGGCCTGCACACAACCCCACCACAGGAAAGGCAGAACAAGCTGCTGGGGTGTCAGCCTTCAGCCTCTCTGGGCTCCCAGATTCAGGGATGGTGGTGGGTAGTGCTCTGTTTAGGACCAGAGGGTGTCGGAGGGTCATCCCAGCTCCAGCTGTGCAACAGAGACAGTTCCACCCAGGATCCCTAGCTGCCGCCACAGCTGCCGCCTCTGACCTGCCCAGTCTCAGGGCTGGCGGGGCAAGGGTCAGACCTCGTCTTGCAACTGAGGACACTCAGTACCAGAAAGGGTGGGTGTCTTCTCTAGCGTCACACAGTCTGCCTGAGGGGTGAAGCTGGGGGTGGTGGTGAAAGTTTTCCCCAGAGAGGTTTTTATATCTCCTTCTCTCCCGATCCCCCATTCTGGATGTCCCGGGATCCCGGAGAAGCTGAGTCGGGGAGAGGGAAGAAGTGAGGCCCGGCTCCACCACCCCGGAGTTTCTCTTCGCATATCTGGAGAGGGACTAGGG
>SJYW01034389.1:1668177-1701166 GCA_006410735.1 Raphicerus campestris | reverse complement strand
TCTGTTTTTATCTGTGTCATGTGGACGTATAGTATATTTATTCATGAGACCTTCGTACAGCCTCAGTTTTAAAAAGGGTTACAGTAGTTTCCATTTACCGATTCTCTTGTATGCTGTTGTTTTGATGTGCTTTATTTGCAGTAACTTCGTATTGCGATATTTCAAAACTAAGAGAAAACGCGTCCTAAAACAATTGGTATTTTGCCGGATAATTCTCAACCACGGGGAAAGAGCCAAGAGCGCACTTCATTAGCTGGAACAACTTATTCGGGCTTAATTTGTTTCTAAGAGACACACAGTGGAAAAATCCAGAAGCGGCATAGTAGTAGAAGAGTGTTAGGAAATTAATGAAAAGAACCCTTCTATTGCTGCCTTGGAAAGATGGTATCAAAGTTGTTCTAGAGCCCAGTGCTTCTATGTAATGATAAACATATTAACCAAGTTGGTTTTGTGACCTTGATATGTGGCGTGATGCGTGTGCTTGATTTGTGTAGTGCTTTGTAACAGGGAAACATTTCGTGGGAAGCAGGGTAATTTGGGGGAGAAAATGGTCCTTTTTTTTTTTTTTTTTTGATCATATTTAAGTAAGATTTCAGACCAGGGCATTCTGCTGGTGGAGGTGTTTTTAAATTTTCTACGATGACATCAAAAATTACACAAATAACTCATGTTTAAGGCAGAAAACTAGAAGGAAAAAAAAAACAACTACAAAGCTTAAGAAAAACGCCATCATCCCACAAACCATAGTAAACCACCCTTTCCTATTTATCCCTTTAGTCTTTTGTTCCCATATGTAAGTACGTTTTTTCTTACAGAAATGCTACTGTACTGTAAAATTATGTTATGGTCTGCTTGTTAACACTTACAAATAGATTGTGAGCCGTACGTCTTGTTTTTGTAAGAACTTGTTCCTTTTCTGATCCTTTTAAAAAAGAGGTTAGAATCTTTGCTTAGAGTGCTCCAACAACTTCCCATCTTAAAGTGAAATCTGAAGTCTCTGCTGTGGCCTTTGAGGCTGCCTCCCTGTCCTCACTTCCAGCCTTGCCCGACAGATCTCTTTGCTATTGCCTAAAAACTTCAAGCAAACACCAGCCTTAGCGCCTTTGCATTTGCTGTTGTGTCGGCTTGGAACCCTGTTCCCTGGATACCCTGGTTCTCGCCTCAGGTCTCTGCTGCAGTAGAAGCTTCTAGTGCCTCTCCCTGACCACTCTGGAAGACCCACCTCATCTCCCTGTCCTCCTTAATCAACCTTGCTTTTTTTTTCATGGTACTTAACACTACTTGGTAAATACCAATTTATTTGTTGGTTTGCTGTCTCTTTCCCCCCATTAATCTGTAAGTGTGAGGTTTTTTTCATTGATATATCTTCAGAGCCCAGAACCTGACACATGATGGGTGCTTAATCAGTATTTGCTGAATGAACGAATGAATGGATACTCATTATTCATCCATTCATGGGACCTTCCTGGAAGCCTCCTAGGCTCTTAGATAGCCATATCATGAAATGGGATAACAATCCTTTAAAAGTTAGGATAGGCCTTTCCTTTACATATCTGAGGTGAAGAATTTCATGGTGTGAGGCTTATGGTCTTAAAAAGAATCACAGTCTTGATTTAACTTGCACAATTAAGGGAAGGAAGAGTTTTGTTTTGGCCACTGTTGCTGATTTTTCTTCTTATGCCCTGGAAATCTTTGAAACATTTCAAGTATTCCAGTGGTGTTGACAGCTATGATTTTGGTTTGGTGGTTCTTAGTGATAGTTTTAGCCTCAAGAGCATAATGAGTTTTTTGTATCAACAGATACCCAGAGATTATAGCTTTATTGCATTTTCATCTGAGGAGTAGCTGTTATATTTACTTATTTTCCTGGCAATTCTATCCTTTTCAACTCCCTGCTTATCAGTTTTTGGATGGTCTAGCAGGTAACTTAAGGTTTTTGTTTTTTAAAAAAAAATTTAAAAATAAATCCTTTGATCTCTTGACCGTTTTACATTTCTCATTTGACTCTTGAACTGTTTGAAAGTACCAGTTTCATCTTTCAGGACAAAATGACATCTGTAGTAAAACATACAATTGCATTTGCATTATAAGGAAGGGGAAATTTGTATATTGAGGCAGAATTTTTACAGAGTAGTGTGAGTGTAAGGTTTTTAAAGCTTTGAATTTCAAGCAGGCAATCTTTAATTTTAATGAGTTTTTGAAAAGAATTCTTGCTTTTGCTCTAAAGGAAAAGAATTCCTTTGAACACAGTCCAAACCGTCAGAAAGTTTTTTTCTGATGCTTCGGATATATTTGGGGGAAGAGATCGTAAATGAAAAATGTTGTTCTTTTAAAGGAAGGCCTAAAGGGAATGTGTTAAGAATTTATTTGTATTTGTTCCACAGGCGTTTACTGAGCGCGTCGTTGGGGCAGCCGTACGAGCACGTTGTGTGGGCTGCAGTGGCACGTTTAGTTTTAGATTACCTGCCTGATTTGTTATCATTGATTCCCTTCTTTCACTTGGCTACCTCCCTTCTCTCATCAGATTCTCTTCCTAAGTGATCTCATGCGTTCCCAGGACTTTATTACCCTCTGGATGCAGATGACTGCCTCAGTCACACCTCCTGCCCAGACCTTTCTTTGGTTCTAGATTGACAGTTTTAGCTCCTGTCTCCCTTCTCTCTCTCTCCTTGCAGACTCACAATGATCTCAAACTTCACATTTGATCACAATTGATCACTCAGTCTCTCCCTCTCAGGCTTCCAGATTTGTATTCCTCATTCTCGATCCCTCAGCCCTCTCTTTTCCTGCCTTCTCCTGCCCCCAGCCTCCCTTTAGTCAGCACTGTCCATCCATTCATTGTTTAGCCGGAGATCCGAAAGTCGACATGGATTTCCCCCTGTTCCTCAGCCGACATCTAGTCCATCAGTTAGGGCTGTGGGCTTGCCCGCCAACACCTCCCCACCACCCCGTCCCCATCCTCCTCATCCGCTACCGTCCTCTCTCAGCTGGGTGACTGCCCCTGCCTGCCACCTGGTCTCCCAGCTTCCACTTCTGCCTTCTGTAACCCATTCTCCCCCTGCAGCCAGCAAGCTTATCAGACCTTGTCCCCTTGAGCGTCCTCTGCCCATTTTGAGACCTCTCACTGCCCTGAGATCCATGTCCGCACTCGGGTGCCAGCCTCTGCCTCTTCTCCACCCTCCACTCCTCACTTACCATGCTCCTGTAAGGTGAAAGTACTGTCGGGTCTGCTCAGAGCCAAGTTCTTCTCTTTCGTATAGCGCTTCCCTCTGCCTGCCACTGGTCCCCAGACTCTTCTAGGAGAAGGGCCTTCTCCGACATCTGGGCTCAGTGAAAATGTCCCTTCTCAGAGGGGTCCCTTCCCGGATCACCCCTTTACAGCAGCTTCCTCCTCATTGTCCTCCTCTCAGTACACATGCATTTCCTGCTTAGCATGTCACCAGAATTCCGGGTATTTCACCCAGATGTTTGTTTCCTTCTTTATGGTCCATTCCCCCAATAGACTGCAAGACCAAGAGGGCAGGGACAGCCTTGGCTTATTTATGGTCCAGTCTTGGCCCCGTTTCTGTGTAGATTCCACTAGCTACAGGTCCTGGATACCTTCGATAAAATGATTGTAACAGCCAACCTTTTTTGAAATTATGTGTCAGGTCCATGGTTAAGTGTGTTCACACATTACCTCTCAACCTCTGGGAGAAGCTACAAAGGTGGTGATGGTTATGACTTACCATTTTTTGTTGTTGTTTTGAGACAATTGATCTTAGAGAAGTAACTTTTGAAGTTACAAAGCTAAGAAAGTGGTGGAGCTAGAATTTGGATCTGTATGGTCTGACTGTAGAATCTTTCCTCTTATTCTTTGCTGCCCTCTGATAAGATTGTAGGAATGAATAAATAAACATTGAACATTCTGTGAGATTAATATTGGGTGGTTTTTCATGTTTGTGTGTCTGAGCACACATTGGAACATAAAAAACAATGCTTGTGTTAGGGTTGTGCATTTCCTGGAAACTTTGTGTTAACAAGCCCTACGCTGAAACATATAGTTTGTGTTCAGGCTTATTTTTTTTTCTTAATAAAGATTTAAAATATCTTTGTCTATTTATTTATTTGGCCATGGGTTTTAGTTGCAGCATGCAGGATCTAATTCCCTGACCAGGGATCAGACCCAAGACCCCTGCACTGGGCGTGCAGAGTCTTAGCCACTGGGCCACCAGGGAGTCCCAGGCTCTGTGTTTTAATTTCACCTCTGCCACTTACTAGCTGGAAGCCCTTGGGCAAATTCCTTAACAGCCTGTTTTTTTGTTTTTCAGCTGTAAACGGAGTGAAATAATATCTTATCTCACAGGGTCATTATAAGTAGCATAATTATACACAAAAAGCAATTAATGTTAGCTATTAATATTATATGAAAAAAAAAAAAGTTAGGAAAAGACTTTTATCCCCATTAACAAACCAGAGTTGGGTTAAGAGTGAGAGACAGACCATAATTAACAGTATTGTTTCACTGACTCTGGTTTTGAGTTTATAGAAATTATCAGGGAATTAACTCTTTGGCTTAGAACTTATAATCATTCTGTATGCAGCTTTTGTTTGTATTTAGTTAAATGCTTGTAGGTAAGAGAGTTTGTTTTCTTCTTTTTCTTTTTAAACTCCTCCCGATCTTAAGATTCTCAGGGTAGAGGGATGCTTTGAGAGGGTGGGTTTTTCTCCCCCATTCACGACTGTTACAGCTTACTTTAGTAATGATTATCACCAGGGAGCTTGCTTTAAATAACCAAGCAAACAGTAAGCCCAGCACAGGCATAGATGGGCTTGGCAGCCCTTACGATGGAATATCTGGGCATAGCTGTGTTTTCTGGTGGGACAGCTTTTGAGCAAGTGTGAGTCTGATGACTTCCATAATTGCTGTGAAATAGAGTTTCGCTAAGAGTAAGTGGGAAGAAGTCAGAGGAAAAGCAAGGAGACTTGACATACAGTCAAGGTCAGGAAGAGGAAGAGTGAACTTGGGCCGATGCCTGTGGCCTCTCGGCAGTGTGCAGGGTTCTGCTGAGGTAGGAGGCTGTGGGTTAGGCACCAGTAGCCTACAGCTGGCTGGTGTCAGGAGCAAATCAGACATCTAGCTGGACTGAGCCAGGGCTAAGGCTGGCTGCAGTGAGCTGCAGTGGGACAGCATAGTGGAGGAACTGTTCCTCCGAGCAGGGAGTGATCAACGTAAGTAGGAAAGGGGGTCCCAGCTGGACGTGGAGGAGAAAAGGGCCGGAGGTGTGGATGAAACCAAGCACTGGGTGTATTGGAGCCCTGGAGTGGAGAGGGACATGTGAGTGGAAGATTTCAGAGTAGGTGCAATTAGTTACCGGACAGAACAGGCGCCTGGGTTTTGCCACGGATGTACATAGCCCAAGTGAAGTGAACTCAGTGAAGGAGGCCAAGTAACTGAGACTTGAGAGTTGTTTGGGTCATCCCTGTGGTTATCCAAGCCATCAAAAGGATGCAGGACGTTTGGGGCACAGAGAAGGAAGGCATGCCACGTCTTGGGTGAATGGTGTACCAGCAATGAGAAGAGGATTGATGGCCACCCTGGAGGAGCCTCAGAAGACTGGGGCATTTTGCCTGAGAGCAGTGGCCAAGCAGTGACCTGAAAGCTTTGTTGGTTGCAGGTCTCTCGGGAAGCAGTCAGCCTTGGCTCAGGTTCATTGTGCTTCTGAAGGCATCCCGATTCCGAGTGAGCAGCATGGGTGACATGTAGTATTGTATTTCTATATCTGGTCGTGGAAATCATCTGAGGGTCTGCGTTAAAAATTCAGCTTCCAGGGCTCCATTCCAGGCCCACTGAATTAGAATTTCTAGGAGAGGGGACTGAGAATGTATATTTGAGCACTCCACTCTCTACATACATACCTGGTAAGTCTTTTTTTTTTTAAATTTAATTGGATAGTTGCTTGACAGTGTTGTGTTGGTTTCTGCCATACATTGGCATGAATCAGCCGTAAGTATACATATGTCCCCTTCTTGACCCTGCCTCCNTTTAGTAATGATTATCACCAGGGAGCTTGCTTTAAATAACCAAGCAAACAGTAAGCCCAGCACAGGCATAGATGGGCTTGGCAGCCCTTACGATGGAATATCTGGGCATAGCTGTGTTTTCTGGTGGGACAGCTTTTGAGCAAGTGTGAGTCTGATGACTTCCATAATTGCTGTGAAATAGAGTTTCGCTAAGAGTAAGTGGGAAGAAGTCAGAGGAAAAGCAAGGAGACTTGACATACAGTCAAGGTCAGGAAGAGGAAGAGTGAACTTGGGCCGATGCCTGTGGCCTCTCGGCAGTGTGCAGGGTTCTGCTGAGGTAGGAGGCTGTGGGTTAGGCACCAGTAGCCTACAGCTGGCTGGTGTCAGGAGCAAATCAGACATCTAGCTGGACTGAGCCAGGGCTAAGGCTGGCTGCAGTGAGCTGCAGTGGGACAGCATAGTGGAGGAACTGTTCCTCCGAGCAGGGAGTGATCAACGTAAGTAGGAAAGGGGGTCCCAGCTGGACGTGGAGGAGAAAAGGGCCGGAGGTGTGGATGAAACCAAGCACTGGGTGTATTGGAGCCCTGGAGTGGAGAGGGACATGTGAGTGGAAGATTTCAGAGTAGGTGCAATTAGTTACCGGACAGAACAGGCGCCTGGGTTTTGCCACGGATGTACATAGCCCAAGTGAAGTGAACTCAGTGAAGGAGGCCAAGTAACTGAGACTTGAGAGTTGTTTGGGTCATCCCTGTGGTTATCCAAGCCATCAAAAGGATGCAGGACGTTTGGGGCACAGAGAAGGAAGGCATGCCACGTCTTGGGTGAATGGTGTACCAGCAATGAGAAGAGGATTGATGGCCACCCTGGAGGAGCCTCAGAAGACTGGGGCATTTTGCCTGAGAGCAGTGGCCAAGCAGTGACCTGAAAGCTTTGTTGGTTGCAGGTCTCTCGGGAAGCAGTCAGCCTTGGCTCAGGTTCATTGTGCTTCTGAAGGCATCCCGATTCCGAGTGAGCAGCATGGGTGACGTGTAGTATTGTATTTCTATATCTGGTTGTGGAAATCATCTGAGGGTCTGCGTTAAAAATTCAGCTTCCAGGGCTCCACTCCAGGCCCACTGAATTAGAATTTCTAGGAGAGGGGACTGAGAATGTATATTTGAGCACTCCACTCTCTACACACATACCTGGTAAGTCTTTTTTTTTTTAAATTTAATTGGATAGTTGCTTGACAGTGTTGTGTTGGTTTCTGCCATACATTGGCATGAATCAGCCGTAAGTATACATATGTCCCCTTCTTGACCCTGCCTCCCACTCCCTACCCCATGCCGCCCCTCCAGGTCATCACAGAGCACCTGCTTGAGGTCCCTGTGCTATACAGCAACTTCCTGCTAGCCATGTATGTGACATATGGTAACATATATATCTTAGTGCTACTCTGTCAATTTGTCCTGCCTCTCCTCTTGTAATTCTTCACACTGAGGCAGGATTGGGAAAGGCGGCTGTAGTGGATAAGAACACAGGAGGCCAACTGCTTGGGTCTGAAGTGAGGCAGGTGCGGGCGAGCCTTAGCCTGTGACTCTTAATAGCTTGCCTTTCCAGGTTTAGCTGATGGCAGAGGTTCTGAATTAAGAGACCCTCCATTAGAGTCTGTCAACCTGGCTAAAGCAAGAAGAGACAGCTGGTGATGACAGAGACAAAGCTCCCTCTACAAAGTCATCCAAAGGATAGCAGTTTGGGGACACTCAGAGAGGAAACAGTCTTGTTTGCCTCTGTGGTCTCTGAATACATTAATCAATCATAATTGCTATCCTGTTCAGCAGGAATAGGTCAAATTATGGTTTGATTAGTTCAGAAAGGTTGAAAAGGAAGTAATGCAGTCTAATTTAGAAAGCTTCCATCCTAATCTTGCATGTTTTAATACTTCAGTTACCAGTAATATTAACTTATGCGACACAGTTCTACCTCTGAGGATACTGGATTAAAACATGCTTTACTCAGTGAAAAGCCAAAGATGAGAGCAGTTATTATCCCCAAGGGGCCGCACACATGACTAGATAGTATCGTGATACCAGAAGGGCTGCCACCCCATGCTTCCAGCTTTTATGAAGAAAGTTCTGTTTGTTTCCATGATAAGCACAGAGACTCCTACAGGAGAATACCTGCTAGAGAGGGAACTTGGGGTTCACCATCCAAGATAATATTTCTTACCTCACAGGATCACTGTGAGTAGCATAATTGCACTCAATAAACCAATGTTAGCTATTAATGTTATATGGAGAAAAGAAGGAGAAGACTTTTAGCCCCGTCAACAAATTAGGGTTTGGTTAAGAGTGAAAGCCCATAACTGACAGTGCTTGTTTCACTGACTCCTGATTTGTTTATAAGAATGATCAAGAAATTAACTCTTTGGCTTGGGATTTATAATCATTCTGTTGATTCTTACCATCCTGGGCTGACTGCTTAGAATCCCCTACTGCTGGTGAGGAGGGTGTGAGTTTGAGCTGCGTGTTTAGAATATTAAACTATACTTAGCGCCTGGTTCGTCATGGCCAAACACTAAAAACTTCGGGAAAACAATGTTGTTGGCCCTGCCAGACAGAAGTAGTTGCTTTGGACCTTGAGCTTGAAACTTAACTTGCTGGATTGCGTGCTCTGTTTCTTATTTCCTCATAGCGCTGTCGGTACTGAGGGGCCTGGCTTTCAAACTTGATGAACTGGGCACCAAATGTGGCACAGTGTCTCGGCTATCTTCCCGTCACTTTGCACGTCCTTCCGCGTGCTGCTCCATCTCCCTGCTGAACTGCTGGCAGCCATCTGCATGCACATTTTGAGACCCAGAAAATGTGGCAATGGAGGCTTAACAATGCCAGCCGTGCCAGGATTTTCTGTTTGCGAGTTGAAATTTTTAAAAAGTAATTCCCTTTTAGGGAAAAAAAGAAAAACCAAACGGGAATTTAGAATATTTTTCCCTCGTAGAAAAACATTGTCTTCTAAAGCTGAGAAATACTGAGCAGAGGCCAAAGAGGGTTAGTGATACTAAATGTGGTCCCTAATAGCACACGTTTCCTGTCCTCCAGAGCTCAGGACCCCTGAAGCCTCTGCTGTGTTAATGGTGCCCTTGACAGCATCTGAATCACTTCAAGAGTACTTCAGTTTGTGAAGTGTTTGTATGCCTGTTGAATTAGGCACTTTGGGGTTAAAAAAAAGTCTCTGGTCTCCAGGAACTTTTTTTTAAGTTAGAGAAGGTGCATCTAAGTCTGTAACCTAAAGTAGATCGTGCACTGTGCTGCAAGGAGGCATAATCACAATGTGGGTTACCAGGCAACAGAGAGGGTACTTCTGGCCGTGGACGGAGGTGGCAAGAGGGCGTTGCAGGGTACTTTCAGGGAATATTTGTCATCAGTCTAGATCTTGAAGGTTGGGGAGAATTTTGAACTCTTCTTGATATTCTGTATTTACTAAGGCATCATTTATTTTAACAAGACTATAGAAATATTTTGGTGCTTAATGAATTAGCTTTCAGTTATCTAAATGACTCATCCAACATGCCTCATGTCTTGATTACTTTGCATAACTTGTCTCCCTAAGTAACATATGAAGCATTAAGGAATGTGATGGCGAAAGGCTCTTATGGAAGCCCTTGAAGGGAATCTTGGGATCGTAGTGGACATCTCACATCCCTGAGGAAACGGAAACATTGTGCCGTGGTGGTGAGCAGGAAATCAGAAGGCAGTGGAGGGCACATGTTTGGGCGTGTCATTTAGGAACTGGGGGAAGACGGCAGACACTCCAGGGGACGTTGGTGAAGACCCGATAGGGAAGGCATGTCTGCTGGGTTAGGAGGCCTCTTTTTGTTTTAATGACTTCTTAAGGAGTCTTTTTTTTTTTCATTGTTGTCCTCACTGGGTCTTCGTTGCTGTGTGCGGGTTTTCTCTGGTTGCACAGAGCGGGGACCACTCCCCGTTGCGGTGCTCAGCTTCTCACTGCGGTGGCTTCTCTTGCTGCAGAGCGCAGGCTCCGGAGCCTGCGGGCTTTGGGAGTTGTGGCGCATGGGCTCAGTTGCCCTGCAGCATGTCAGATCTTCCCGCATCAGGGATTGAATGTGTCCCTTGCATTGACAGGTGGACCCTTAACCTCTGGACCACCAGGGAAGCCCTCGAGGCCTCTTGAATACCCTGATAAACTGAAGGTGGCCAGCTCCTCCTTGTTCTCCCTTGATCTAGTGGGAGTGAGCACAGGGTTTTATAGAAAGGCTGTGAAGCCATGCCCAGAATTTCTCTTCCTGCCCCAAGCCCGTGTTCCTTGTTGCTTGTTCTGCCTCAGACCTGCATCTTCGTGCTACAGATTCAGTCATATTGCTGTGCATCCCTCTGAATGAATTTTGCTCCTTTAGCAAGCCCATTTGTTGCCATGGTAAGTTAGTGACAGCTGGATTGTTGTACCAGCCGTGCAAACAATTCTACTATGCCAGAGACCTTGCAGTTTTTCCTTTCCCATGCGAAGGCTCTATTTTCAATCTTCCACTTGCTCCATCAGACCAACACTTAATTTTCTAGGAAGCTGAAAAACATACTTCTTGCTACCTTATGTGCTGAAATGGGGCCCTGGCTCAGCATTCTGATCCCCTTGGGAATAAACACATTGGGTTTTGAAAAGATACTGTTTTCTTTTTCCTTTGTTCCTCATGATGCCAGTAGTATTTTAAAAGCCAAGGGATTTGGCAGTGCACTGTGCCCCATCCTACTATCAAGGTGACTAAAGCAACTCTGAGAGGATAAATTCAGTTGTTCACCAATGATGTATTTTTTGTCTACTGTGTGTCAGGTATTGTGCAAGACCCCATGGAGGAGCAAAAAAAAGTCAGACGTGGTCTCTCTGTGGCCCCATGCCACTGAGGGTCTGCAGGCCCCATGGCCAGGAAGCCAGGATAGGTCTGTGGAGTAATGATAGGTGGGGGCAGAAAGGCCTGGTTAATCTCACTTTTGCCTTTTACCAGTTATGTGATCCTAGGCATTTGCCCCTCTTTCCTGTCAGATAGAATAAAACACATTTTAAAAAGGTTTATAAAAGTCTTATAAAACTTAAATGACAGTACATAAATAAGAATTTGAAAAGGTCAAGTTACATGTATGCACATATAGGTAGAGGAAATCAGCCTCTGTCTTGTTCAGTAGGAATAGCTGATGGAGAGTTTCCACAACTCCTTGGCTTCAGAAAATGACCAAATACAATATTTGGACTAAATATTATTAATATTTCACTAATCTAATGTTTATTAATAACAAGACAACCAGCTGTTGGTGCCTGAAGTTAACATGGACTACTTAGTCACCCCTGCACATATGATCACTTAGGCGTGTCTGACTCTTTGCGACCCCATGGACTGTAGCTCGCCAGGCTCCTCTGTCCATGGGATTATCCCATTGAGAATACTGGAGTGAGCTGCCATTTCCCTGACTCCAGGGAGCCTGTTTGAGTCCAGGACTGCACACCCACTCAGGCTGCATTTCCAGCCTGCTGATCTTCCCTGCAGATTTCAGACTTGTCAGTCCCTTACCATCATGTGAGCTGGCTCCTTCAGTATATCTCTTAATTTGTATGTGCACACACACACACACACACATATTGTGAACACACACACACATATTGTGTTGGTTCTGTTTCTCTGGAGAACCCAGATTGCTACAGTACTCAACAGGTGTTGTCATTATCAATGCAGAAAGAGTAGGAACAAGTGTGGCAAGCAAGGTGCTGAGTGTGGTTTTAGCCATGCTGAATTTGAGGGGCCTGTGGAATCCATAGGGAGATGTGCGTGCGTGCGTGCTCAGTCATGTCCAACTCTGCAGCCCTGTGGACTCTGGCCTGCCAGCTTTCTCAGTCCATGGAATTCTCCAGGCAAGAATACTGGAGTGGGTTGCCATTTCCTCCTCCAGGGGATCTTCCCAATCTAGGGATCAAACCTGAGTCTCCTGCATTGGTAGGCAGGTTCTTTACCAACTGTGCCACCTGGGAAGCCTCCAAGGAGATACCAGCAGGGAAGTGTAGCCAGGATGTGAAGCGCTCACGCGAGAGGTCTGGACTGCAGAGATGTAAGATCGGAAGATATTTGCATACCAATTGGGAGTATGTAGCTGTCAGTTGAAGCTGTGTGTGTGGTCATTTCAGAGAGAGAGCTGAGTAAGGTAAGAGGAGAATCAAAATGGAGCCATAGGAAACAAGGACATTTAGGGGAGAGGCAGAGGAAAAGAAGCCGGAACCAAGGAGGAGCAGACACAGACGAGGAAGGAGCAGAGAGTGTGGTTTGTGGAAATCAAGGCAGAGAAATTTCAAGAGTGCAGCACTGTCAAGTGCCCTAAAAAGGCCAAAGGAAATGTTGCTGTCCATCCACTGAGCCCAGCTCTTCGGAGGTATCATTAGAGGTGACCGTTACAGTGTCATAATTGATTAGAGCCAGTGGAATAGAGCAGGGGTCCCCAACCTCCTGGATCTCATGCCTGGTGATCTGAGGTGGAGCTGATGTAGTAATAACAGAAATAAAGTGCACAATAAATGTAATGTCTTTGAAGCATCCTGAAACTCTTCCCCTGCTCCAGTTGGTGGGAAGACTGTCTTCCATAAAACGAGTCCCTGGTGCCCAGAAGGTGGGGGACTGATGGGATAGAGGACCAGGTGATGAAATGGAGATCTGGACCTACCTCTTAAAGGAGATCAGTGATGAAGTATGAGGAGAAGAGGGGCTGTGGGCTTCCTGAGGAAGGGGTGATTTTAGGATGCTAGGGATTCTAGCATCTTCAGAGGCTGAAGAGACAGAGCTCGGAGGAAGGACGAAGGCCGGGATTCAGGGGAGAGAAAGGACAAGTGATTGATGAAGGTGTCCTCCGTGGATGGATGCGCATGCACAGGGGCTGGTCAGCAGCATTACCAGAGGAGGGCTGCCTCTGGCATTTGGTTTGGGAAGGGGAAGGCCATGTGGGGATACAGGTGTGTCTATAGGAGCTTGGGGCCAGAAGTTCTGCCCTCATAAAAGCATCTAGTTTCTTTGTGAAGGGGACCCTTGGCAACAAGTGACAGCCAAGGGAGAGCGTGTGCAGAAAAAAGTCTTTGTGAAAGTGGAGGCTGATTATTGTTCCCCCTTGTCTATTGTATGAAAGTTAAACTCCACAGCCTGATGTTTATAAAGTCCTCCACAGTCAGCCTTTAGCCAATTCTGCCAGACTCCCTCCCTATCTTCCTTTGTTTTATTCCAACACCCTTGTGTACTCCAGCTGAGAGTCTCTCTGCTGTAGCCCTGGAGTGTGGCTCTGAGAGGCTGGATGCTGCAGGGGAGACGCGAGTGGACTGTGAGTCAGGAGTCCTGTGGTCCAATCCTGGCTCCTCCGTCTACTAGCAATGGGACCTCGAACCCAGCTTAACTTCTCTGTCTCTTTGTTTGCAAACTGTTAATTATGACAGCACTGATGATACGTGGTGCTGATGATTGTTGTGTCAGATGAGAAAACATGTTTCAAAGTAATCTGAAGAGAATTGTTCAGTCACTAAGTTGTGTCCGACTTTTGCGACACCATGAATCACAGCATGCGAGCTTCCCTGTCCTTCACCATCTCCTGGAGTTTCCTCAGACTCATGTCCATTGAGTCAATGATGCCATCCAACCATCTCATCCTCTGTTGCCCTCTTCTCCTCCTGCCCTCAATCTTTCCCAGCATCAGGGTCTTTTCCAGTGAGTCAGCTCTTCACATCAGGTGGTCAAGGTATCAGAGCTTCAGCTTCAGCATCAGTCTTTCCAATGAATATTCAGTGTTGATTTCCTTTAGGATTGACTGGTTTGATCTCTTTGCTGTTCAGGGGACTCTCAAGAGTCTTCTTCTCCAGCACCACAGCTCAAAAGCATCAGTTCTTTGGTGTTCAGCCTTCTTTATGGTCCAGCTCTCAGATCCATACATGACTACTGGAAAAACCATAGCTTTGACTATAGGGACCTTTGTCAGCAAAGTGGTGTCTCTGGTTTTTCATACGCTGTCTAAGTTTGTCTTAGCTTTCCTTCTGAGGAGCAAGCATCTTTTAGTTTCATGGTTTGCAGTGATTTTGGAGCCCAAGGAGGATAAGGAGCATGTAAATGAAACTGGTTTCATAGACCACGAGTGATCCTAGATTCAGGCTTCTGTGTATAAATTTTCTTCTTTACCACTAGAATCCTCCCCCTTGCTCTCAACTATCTAAATTCAGCCTGTATTATCTAAAGAAATGCTAGTTCTTATAATAGATAAACTCTGCTGAAATCTCAATGGCTTAAAACATTTTTGAAGCGACTTAGCATCATCAACAGCAGCATGTTCTTTTTAAATCCAGTCAATCATGGCGATGGGGGGACCCAGACTGATGCTCTGCCATCTTCAAACCACGGTTTCCATGGTTCCTGGGGGCGTTAACATCCAGGCAGCAAGGTAGGGAAAGAGAAAGTTGATGATCCGGAGGCTTTGATGCTTCAAGCCTCAGATGTGGGCTGGAGCCTAAGGCCATAGGAGAGATGGTTGAGAGGAGGCGTTTACAGGGGGAGATGAATGTGGGGTGGCAGGGACTGAAGACAGGGAGGCAGGACCAGTGGAGCCTGGGCCGGAACAGACGGGCCCCTCCTCTGGCCACGAAGAACAGAACTTGGGAAGGGGGAAGGGCCCAGGGGCCCAGGACTGGTTCCCGGTGGCGGGAGGCGCCAGGAAGGCAGGACAGAGGCCCCTGGGTCAGGGGAGATGGAGGTAAGAACTGGGGTGTGCACATACCTTCTGAGACGAGCTTCCCAGAGCTGGGGCGGCAGACCCTGTTCATCCTTTTCAAGATGAGAAACTTGTGAGGTGGTGCTTTAACCAGAGACGATCAATACGCAGGAGAGAAATGACTAGGACTTGAGGGTTTTGAGGTCCAAGGCCCTGGCGGTGAGAGGCAGGAAATATCCCACCTGGAGAACTGGAGAATTTGGACTCTGAAGATGGCTGGAGGTGTGAAACGGGGGAGGGGAGGAGAGGGCCTCTGCGGTGGAGGTTCCTTCACAGGTGAGTCACCCTTTGCTGCTTGGGTTGGAGCAAGGAGGGCAAGAGAGGAGCGATGCAGGCAGAGGGAGCAGCCTGAGTAAAGCTCCTGAGGCAGAGAAGTGCTTAGAGGGTTTAGGGACTGAACGGAGGCCAGCAGGAGGGCCAGGGCATGGGCAGATGCTGGGGAGGGAAGCAGGGCCCAGGCCACTCAGCGTGGACAGGCTGCGGCAGGGAGGTGACGGTTTCTTCTCAGGGCTTTGAGTGAGGAATCACAGTGGTCTGATTTATAGTTTAAAAAGACCCCTCAGGCTGTTGTATGGAGAATGGGTGGAAGGGAGGTCACAGTGTATGCTGGCTGCAGTGGGTGAGGGAAAAGGAGGACTTTAGGACGGAAGTGAGTCTAGAGCTCAGGACAGAGGTTCAGACTGGCGAAGAAAATTTGATGCTGTATTTCCGGTTGGCTCCCTCCCTATTCTCAGTCAGACTTCCTGAGTAGCCTTATCCATAGTCTCCACTTCCTTACCTCCTCAGCTCAACCCTATGCACTCTGGCCTCTGTCCCTGCCACTTCCCTGAAATGTCTCGGGCAAAGGGCACTAAGGCCCTTTATGATTAGCCAAGTCCAGGCCTTTGACCTTTGCCTGGCTTGACTTGCATCCAGTCACACTGTGAGCCATCCCTGCCTTTAATGGCTCCTTAGTCCCCTGTCTCTCTGGTCCCTCTGTGGTCCCCAAGTCCTTAGGCCAGTCCAGAAATGATAGCATTACCCAGGCTTCTGACCTTGGTCTCCCTGGATTCCCTCTGTGTCTCTTAGAAAAGGAGGAGGCCTCCCTTCTTTCATCAAGACAGTGCATACTTGCCTTTCCGCTTCATTGCAGGTATTTCCTCCTCCAGGAAGCCTTCCCTGACCCCTCAGACTGGGTTCTGCTTCTCCTCCATTTCTCCTGGAGCTTAGCACCCTGCATATTTACCAGTCTCCTCAGCCTAACAGTGCTGGAAGGATAGGGTTATGACAAAATACCCTGTGATCTAGGACAAAGATTGCTTTCTCCAGTTCAGGTGAAAGCCACACTCCATAATGAAGGCACCGCCACCTGACTGTGAGTCTTCTAGTAGATCATTCATTTCTCACTGGGTCTGAGGGCTGTGAAGTCTGGTATAGTGTCTTCTGTGAACAGAAGGAATTCATTTAACCGTAAAGAATTAGTAATTGTCTCCATCTTTTGAAAGGAAAACATCTGAGAACTTAAGAATATAGATTGCTTCAGAAGAGCTTCTGGAGACCTGCATTGCCTGGTAACTTGGTTCTCCACTCCTTTGTCCCCACTCCTAAACCTGTTCCCTGGGCCTCAAATTTTGTGATTCCAGAATTCTGGGTTTGACATTACAACTGCCTCCATGATGAAGAGCACCAGCGTTCTCCTGGGCTCAACTATGTTTGCCCTTGGAGGCAGCAAATGGGCTGAATGAAAGACAAGCCTCTGCCTTTATATCCTTTTCTCCTGCTGTGGTTATTTAGTCGCAACTCTTTTGTGACCCCATGGACTGTAGTCTGCCAGGCTCCTCTGTCCACAGGATTTCCCAGGCAAAAGTACTGGAGTGGACTGCCCTTTCCTTCTCCAGGGGATCTCCCAACCCAACGATTGAACCCACGTCTCCTATGTTGCAGGCAAACTGAGCCTGCAAACTTTGCCACTGAGCCCTTTATCCTGCTGACCTGGAGTGAAAAAGAAGAGGTCAGTAGAGACAGCAAAGCATACACAGCTTGCATCTAGAGTTTCAGTAAGGTTTTGGGCGATTAATGTCACTAAACTCTCATTCTTCGCTTTCTGATGTCTTTTTCTACCCTTTTGAATTCTTTCTTTTTGTCTTTTCTCTCAGTTCCAAATCCACTTTATCTTTTTTGGCAGGTGAAACAAAGACAAGAAAATGTTGAATCACTTTCTTCTCAGTGGCTTGATTTTTAGAATCTTTTTTTTTTTTTTTTAACCCCCTGTGTTTAGTTTCCTGAGCTTAACAGAGCAAAAAGCAAAGATGCCTTTGACTAAATGGAACTCTTAGCTTTGTTACTCAAAACAATGCTGCAGGTTTTACTTCAGTTCAGTCGCTCAGTCATGTCCGACTCTTCGCGACCCCATGAATCGCAGCACGCCAGGCCTCCCTGTCCATCACCATCTCCCGGAGTTCACTCAGACTCACATTCATCGAGTCAGTGATGCCATCCAGCCATCTCATCCTAGTCTTTTTGAATGTAGTGTTGGGCTGATTATTTTCTAAAAGAATAAAGAACTGTGAGACCGTTACTTATTTTTAATTGTAGACACCTCTCGGATGAAGTAAGACTGCCTAAGTGTGTGTAATAATGGACTGAGTCTTGGCCCCCAGTTGACTCTCAAGACTTCATTGTCATCAGGATGAGAAACGCTTGCACACATGGGCAAGCATTTGTGCTCTGTTGATTCCCACTTATGTTTATTTCTAGTGTCCAAAGAAGACAGTAGGGTGACAGATACTCAGATAGGAAAGGATGTGGAGTTTTCTAGCGTGCCCACTAGTGAGATGCCAAGTCCCCTTCTTTTCTTTTTCCTTTTGTATGATTTTCTTTCTTTCTTTATGGCTGTGCTAGGTCTTTATTGCTCAGCAGACTTTCTCTGGTTGTGGCCAGCAGGGTCTACTCTTCATTGAGCTGCATGGGCTTCTCATTGCCGTGGCTTCTCTGGCTGCACAGCACAGGATCCAGGAGCACAGGCCAAACCCCTCTCGTATGTGCAGGACCCCTCTGTTAGCTGGAGAACATTCTTCCTCACAGGAGGCTACAATCTCTGACCCTCTGGATTTACTTAGTCTTTTTCTGCAACATATAGCATATTCAACCTTTTAAGTACTTGAAGACAGCAAGCTTTTCTCTGTGCATTATGAATTCCTAGTTTCTTCAGATATAACCTTCCTTGTTCTCTGTATTGTGATCTTGATAGAGCATCCCAAGGTCTTGTTACCTTTTTCTGGTGGCTCCACCTCTTGTTGAGCTGAATCTTAGCTGAAACCCATCCTCGTGGAACCCACCTCTGAGTAAAGGTTCTAAAATGTCTATTTAACAGAATATATTTTTTTAATCTCAGTAGTGTTATGTAATAGTAAAGCTTTTTGTTACACTTGATAATGTTGTAATATACTTTTCTTTGAAAGAAAACAAAGGCTTTTAAGTCCTAGGGTGCAGGTAAAATGCCAGCAAGGCCAGGGAATTTGGTTTTTTGCCAGAGGAGGCTTTAGCTAGTTCAGTTGGGTCTGATGATAAAAGCTGGCATTGACTGTGCCCTCACAGCATGCCTGCCACTGGGCCCGAGTTGTTACCCATATCATTTGGTTTTAATACAACGACCCTAGTTAATAATGAAATCATGACTAGCAGATACTGTTGTTGGCCTTATTTTAATGATGAAGCAATGGAGTTTTAGAAGGGGTAGGGACTTGCCACATGTTTTACACACTGTCTTTAGTTGCTCAGTCTTGTCCAAAGTGTGACCCAGACCTTGAGCTCTTCTGCTCCCGCTACCTTTCTGCTGGGTGAGGCTTTGTGTACAACACCCTTCTCGTGTGCTGCATGCTTAGCTCTCTGATCTTCTTAGTTAAAAGGTAAATTAAAAAAAAAAGAATTGAATGGTTCTTTGCAACTCACCAGGGCATCTTGAAGAGTGCTGTGTACATGGTGGATGCTGACAGGTTAGTTCTGTGTCTCCATGCCCAAGAAGAAGAGGCTAAACTCTATGAGGTCTTTAGTCTGGGGATGACTGGGACCACTTCAGTCCCCACAAGTCCGTTTTGAACCAGGCCATCCTGGTGGGCGAGGCCTGACTGAACTTTTGTGTGCCTCTGGGCAGCTGGCTAGCACAGACCAGAGGGATGAGCGTGGCTGTTGTGGTTAAGGGTGGACTCGCAGCGAGGACTGAATACGGGGATCTGACGTTGGATCAGTCCTGGTTCTTCCTTGCACACTCGCCCTCTGTGAGCTTCAGGGTCCTCCTTTCCTAGGAATTAGAAGGGAGAGAAATGTCTGAGTGGGGAGTTGGTTACTCCACATTTTCCCCCTGCTCTTTTGGAGGATAAAAGAGCCCTTTTGGTGTTGGAGCGTCAGTTCTTAAGCCTTGTTTCCCAACTCCTCCCTTGAAACAGTGACACAGTGGGAATTCCAGGACTTTGGGAGGCTGCTGTTTCTCCGCTCCCAGTCCCTAAGGAATTGGCGAGTTGTACACCATTATAATAAACTTGGTGTAAAACCAGAGCTCTTTTACTGAGCCTGGACTGAGGAATTAAAATACCATCTGCCCAGGCCCTCACCCCCTGGTTCACAGGACCCAAGAGTTTAGGAACTGATGGTAATTCTCTGTGGTCTGAAGACAGTGGCTCAGTTGAAGGCCTGTTTTCGGCCTGTTGGGGGAGCAGAGGCTAGGCTTTGCCAGTCTGGTTTCGTAGAATCATCAGGTCCTGCCTGCGTGTGCCTCTTGGCCTCAGATGAACTCTGGAACTGCCCACTGCCCCCGTGATTCAAGATATAAATGCTGTAGATGGAATGCTTTCAATAGGACTTCGTTGGTCAGAGTCCCGACAGGAAAAGCTGATTATTCTCAATTTAGAATCATTGTGGATCCTAACTAGGTTTGCTTAAAGTGGTGTGGATAGGACGTAGAGGAAATCTCCAGGGACAGAGCAGGAACTCAGATGGTGAAATTACCGCCCCAGCTGCAGTGAGAGAAGTGGATGGAGTGGTCTTCAGAAACCAGAAGGGCTTGTCATTCAGAAGAGGCCACCTTGAGAAGAGTGGTGGCCTCTGGTTGAGGAGTACAGGTGGCAGAAGCAGGGTATTCTAATTGATAACCTCACCCTTTCCTCGCGCCCCCACCCCCAGCTCTGTTTCCATCCCTGACCTCTCTCTGGGACTCTGCCTTGGACGCACATGGGGGCCTGTGGATGGGATCCACAGAGATCAGTCTGTAGGGGTAGGAGCAAGGTAGGGATGGGTAGAGAGTGCACCTGGAGAGCAGCAGGAAGATATTTGACAGAAGGACCATGTGACTTCAGACAGAATGTGTCTGTTTANCCAGTACTTTGGCCACCTCATGCGAAGCGTTGACTCATTGGAAAAGACTCTGATGCTGGGAGGGATTGGGGGCAGGAGGAGAAGGGGACAACCAAGGATGAGATGGCTGGATGGCATCATGGACTCGATGGACATGAGTCTGAGTGAACTCCGAGAGATGGTGATGAACAGGGAGGCCTAGCGTGCTGTGATTCCTGGGGTCGCAAAGAGTTGGACACGACTGAGTGAACTGAACTGATAGCACAGAGAACTGTATTCAAGATCTAGTAGTAACCTATAATGAGAATCTGAATATATATATATATATTCACACACATATATATATTTCCCTGTGCTTTAGAGTAAGTCCTTGTTTATCTATTTTATATACAGTAGTGTGATCTGTTAATTCCAGATTCCCAATTTATCCCTCCTCCACGTTTCCTTTCTTTGAAAATAGTAGGTATGTCCACCACCCTGGAAGGTGTATGTCCACTGAAAAACCAAAACCCCTCTCTCCCTAGGTTCTTAAAGCCCCTAAGCCTTCATCCCTTCAGCCAATGGGGGACAGACATGGAGCGACATGTTGCTCCCATAGTTCACCCATTAATCTCCTCCTTCTCCGTGCTGGTTTTCCGAGATGAGTCAGTTGTTGCCCTGTTTTTTCAGCAGCTCACATGCACGCACAGGTACAGCAGTAACTATGCTTTCCCTTTAACACTTTTTTAAAAAATTACAGTAATTTTCTAATATGTTTATAAGCCTCCACTAACCCACATGCAGCCTCTACAATGTCAGCACCTTTCTAATCCTATTTCATTTCTTTCCCATCCCTCATTCATCCTCTTCCTTACCCACAACCATACATGGTCTTTCCCCTGGCCCCCGTCTTCCGGTCTTGGAAAGCAAATTCCAGATGCCCTGTCGTTTCATCCATAACACTTCAAGTATGGAACATGACAGAGAAAACTTTTTAATTCAAGTCTAATATACATAAAGAAAAATGAACGTAAGTGTAGAGGCTGGTGAATTTTCATAAACTGAACGGGCCTGTGTCATGAGTACCCAGGTCAAGCAGCAGAACATTACCATTACGGAGCTGTGGACTTTGGTCTTTTCTGGATAAATTCAGTGTTAATATCCACCTTGTCCGTCACTAAATATTCTGAAACTATTTTAGTGCATAATTGAAGCTTTTATGGTATGTCTACAATTTAAGTAAATGTAAATTTTCTTTCCAGTACATAAAATACAATTAGACTAATTCTGGCTTAAAGAAAAAGTATTATTAGTCTCAATGAGTTGATTACTTCACCACTCTCGATGAATGTGTTTAGATAAGTTTGACTCCTAAATACTAAAAGCAGTGTCTTCCAAACATACCCTAAGAGTTAAATCCTTTAAGTAGACATTAAATTCGGAAATCCTAATCACAGGAGAAAGACAACAGTAACAAAAAATAAGGCTTCGACATTGAAAACGATCAGACTGCTTTATTTTCAGTGAAAAAGAAGCAGTAATGCCCATATTCAGTCCAAGTTGAAAAGTAGTGGCTTAAATGTTTTAAAACAATGATTGAAAAATAGTACTGTAAAAAACCTATGANAGGCTTCGACATTGAAAACGATCAGACTGCTTTATTTTCAGTGAAAAAGAAGCAGTAATGCCCATATTCAGTCCAAGTTGAAAAGTAGTGGCTTAAATGTTTTAAAACAATGATTGAAAAATAGTACTGTAAAAAACCTATGACTATAGTGTCATTAACATACCTAAAGTTAGTAGTAAGTTCTTTAATATCATTTTTAGTATATTAAAATTTTCCAAATGCTCAAAAATGGTTTTTTTCGATTCAATGCTTTGGTTGATGGCCCATATTAAAAATTACTATAGATTGGGAAAATGTATCTCTTAATCTGTCTCTTACCATTTTCATATAACCCCTGGTCATTGAGTGCTTGTGCTCTGTGCTTGCTAAGTTAATTACAAAGCCACATGTCATTTCTGTTATGATTACTGAGTCTTTGATTAGAGGAGAAGATATTTTAAAAGTCAGTCCAGCCAGCTTTTCCAAACCTGCACTCGNGGTCATTGAGTGCTTGTGCTCTGTGCTTGCTAAGTTAATTACAAAGCCACATGTCATTTCTGTTATGATTACTGAGTCTTTGATTAGAGGAGAAGATATTTTAAAAGTCAGTCCAGCCAACTTTTCCAAACCTGCACTCGCTTGGTTTAGTGCAGCAGCCGACTCTCAGACACTGCCGTGGCCCCCGCTCTGCAGAGTCTTTTGTCTTATTCTGGATTCGCCTCTTCCCTGGCAGCATTTCTCATCTTACTTCCGTACATTCTCAAGTTCTGTGTGAATTCTGCTCTCCTGTCTTCCCGTCATCATGGAGACAGCTTACCTTGAGGTTATGTGATTCTCCTTCCACTACTGAAAGGAGCCCTGCCTGGTAGGGAGAAAAATGTCTGGGTTGAAATCTCAGTTCTCCCATATACTGTGTGACCCGAGGCTGTGTGTTTAACCTCCCCAATTATTTATAACATGTTAAACTCCCTTTCAGTGGCCTGCATCAAACAATACCACAAATTGTTTAAAATATCCAAAAGTTCCCCAGATTTGTAAGCAGGGAAGAAGGAAATTATTGGGTCACTGCTTGTCTTCCCAAATTACAACTTAGGGAGCCAGGGTGGGAGGCCCCCAGATGTGAAGCTGGGAGAGGAGAACCAGGAAGGGAGGTGGTGAGTAGTATTTACTGAGTGCCTGTAATCGCTTTTCCATGTGCTCACTTGGACCTCGTGACCGCCCTGGCAATTTTATGACCAGTGTAACACTGTGTCTGCCAAGGTAGCCAAGTGGTTAAAAGCAATGGTCTGGGTTGAAATTCTTGCCTTGGCCCTCTGTGACCTGAGGCAGGTCCCTGGGCCTCTCTGTGTCTGATTCCTTGTCAATAACAGGGAGGTAATGAGCATCTGTTTCGTAGGGCGTTGGTGAGGGCTAGATGAAATTAGTGCGCAATGTGCCAAGCACAGTCCCTGTATGTAATCAGCGCTCAACAAAGCAAAGTGCTATTTATCCTTCACTTCTTTTAGATTTAACTCTCTTTTTAAAGGAAGGCTGTGGAGTTTTTAATAGCTTAATGATTTTAAAATTATGACCACAGATTTAGCAGATTTTTCAGCAATCACAACATAACTTTGTCAGGTACTTTCCTTTCATATAAGTACTTTCCTTTCAAACTTGTCATCTTGAAACCCTCTTACTCCAGTGTTGACTGTGCCTCAAAATGTATTTGGACTACTTATTAATAATTTTTAGTGTATAGGTGTCTTTTTGCTAAAACTACAACTAAGATCAAAGTGAATTCTTACATAATTAAATCTATTCAACAAACTTTTATTGACCACCTACTATGTGTCACCTTCTGCTAGACACTAGGCTAATAGCAGTGAACAAGTAAGACAGGGTTGTTTCCCTATGGTATTTGTCATCTTGCATTTTGGTAAAAAAAAAAGAAAAAAGACAGCACTAAATGACATTGTTAAAACCACTGAAAGGAAAAATGCAAGTTTTGGAATATTTTATAGATATGTCCAATACTTTTTGGTACAAGGTAACATCTATGACATGTTACCCAAAGGATGACAGATGCCTTTTTAATGAATAAAATGAGATGTACTGAGGAAAATGCTGATCTGTATCCATGCAATGATGTAACCAGCCCTTTAAATTCAGATTTGAAGTAAAACAAGGAGCTCCTTTATTTCTTCTCCGTTTGTGACATTGGAGTCACTCGTTCATGAACTTGAAATCGGAAGCACAGTTTCGTTAAACAACACAATTGAAGCTAAATTATCATTCAGCGGTGGCCTGGTGATGATTGAAAGTAATTCGTGGTTATGCACTTGAGTATTGGCCCAGCTCTGGTCTGGATTGGAGCTGGAGAGTCCCAGGCCCTTGTCTCCTCAGAGGATACCTCTTGGCCCCGCCACCCTCAGAACAGGGAGAAAGGAGACCAGCTAAGAACGCAGAAGGGTGGAGGGAAAAGATGTTTTTGCCTCCCCTTCAGTTTCCAGCGACCGTGAAGGGATGGCTGGGACACTCACTAGCTCCAGAAGCTGCAGAGGGGGTCTTGTGAAAACTGACAAAAGTCAGTGAAAAATGAGNCACCTCTTCCCTGGCAGCATTTCTCATCTTACTTCCGTACATTCTCAAGTTCTGTGTGAATTCTGCTCTCCTGTCTTCCCGTCATCATGGAGACAGCTTACCTTGAGGTTATGTGATTCTCCTTCCACTACTGAAAGGAGCCCTGCCTGGTAGGGAGAAAAATGTCTGGGTTGAAATCTCAGTTCTCCCATATACTGTGTGACCCGAGGCTGTGTGTCTAACCTCCCCAATTATTTATAACATGTTAAACTCCCTTTCAGTGGCCTGCATCAAACAATACCACAAATTGTTTAAAATATCCAAAAGTTCCCCAGATTTGTAAGCAGGGAAGAAGGAAATTATTGGGTCACTGCTTGTCTTCCCAAATTACAACTTAGGGAGCCAGGGTGGGAGGCCCCCAGATGTGAAGCTGGGAGAGGAGAACCAGGAAGGGAGGTGGTGAGTAGTATTTACTGAGTGCCTGTAATCGCTTTTCCATGTGCTCACTTGGACCTCGTGACCGCCCTGGCAATTTTATGACCAGTGTAACACTGTGTCTGCCAAGGTAGCCAAGTGGTTAAAAGCAATGGTCTGGGTTGAAATTCTTGCCTTGGCCCTCTGTGACCTGAGGCAGGTCCCTGGGCCTCTCTGTGTCTGATTCCTTGTCAATAACAGGGAGGTAATGAGCATCTGTTTCGTAGGGCGTTGGTGAGGGTTAGATGAAATTAGTGCGCAATGTGCCAAGCACGGTCCCTGTATGTAATCAGCGCTCAACAAAGCAAAGTGCTATTTATCCTTCACTTCTTTTAGATTTAACTCTCTTTTTAAAGGAAGGCTGTGGAGTTTTTAATAGCTTAATGATTTTAAAATTATGACCACAGATTTAGCAGATTTTTCAGCAATCACAACATAACTTTGTCAGGTACTTTCCTTTCATATAAGTACTTTCCTTTCAAACTTGTCATCTTGAAACCCTCTTACTCCAGTGTTGACTGTGCCTCAAAATGTATTTGGACTACTTATTAATAATTTTTAGTGTATAGGTGTCTTTTTGCTAAAACTACAACTAAGATCAAAGTGAATTCTTACATAATTAAATCTATTCAACAACCTTTTATTGACCACCTACTATGTGTCACCTTCTGCTAGACACTAGGCTAATAGCAGTGAACAAGTAAGACAGGGTTGTTTCCCTATGGTATTTGTCATCTTGCATTTTGGTAAAAAAAAAAGAAAAAAGACAGCACTAAATGACATTGTTAAAACCACTGAAAGGAAAAATGCAAGTTTTGGAATATTTTATAGATATGTCCAATACTTTTTGGTACAAGGTAACATCTATGACATGTTACCCAAAGGATGACAGATGCCTTTTTAATGAATAAAATGAGATGTACTGAGGAAAATGCTGATCTGTATCCATGCAATGATGTAACCAGCCCTTAAAATTCAGATTTGAAGTAAAACAAGGAGCTCCTTTATTTCTTCTCCGTTTGTGACATTGGAGTCACTCGTTCATGAACTTGAAATCGGAAGCACAGTTTCGTTAAACAACACAATTGAAGCTAAATTATCATTCAGCGGTGGCCTGGTGATGATTGAAAGTAATTCGTGGTTATGCACTTGAGTATTGGCCCAGCTCTGGTCTGGATTGGAGCTGGAGAGTCCCAGGCCCTTGTCTCCTCAGAGGATACCTCTTGGCCTCGCCACCCTCAGAACAGGGAGAAAGGAGACCGGCTAAGAACGCAGAAGGGTGGAGGGAAAAGATGTTTTTGCCTCCCCTTCAGTTTCCAGCGACCGTGAAGGGATGGCTGGGACACTCACTAGCTCCAGAAGCTGCAGAGGGGGTCTTGTGAAAACTGACAAAAGTCAGTGAAAAATGAGAATTCCTGCTAAAGTCAGCTCTCCCAGATCTGTCTGTAGTGCTCGGTCAGGAGAGGAGGACAGTTGCGTTTTATTTCTCCTTTCCTGAAAGTGTTCACGATCAGCTGCAAGCAAGAATGCTCCAGGATACCATCACTTGAACAACTTCGAGACCAGGCCAGTGGACTGAAAGTGCCTCTTATTAACTGCTCCACTACTCACCTCACATAGAATCCTAACAAGGGGACATTTACTCTGCTGTCTCCTGAAATGAGACACAACTCTGAATGCTCAGACTGATTTCCAGGGCTGAGACTGATTCAGGTTAGTGGAGAAGGAGCCTAATCTCTAAAGAATGGTATGTAAGTTTATAAACAACCTGCCAAGAAAGGCTTCCCTGGTGGCTCAGTAGTCAGGAACCTGCCTGCCAGTGTAGGAGACACAGGTTCGATCCCCGGTCCAGGAAGATCCCACGTGCTGTGGAGCAGCTAAGCCTGTGTACCACAGCTGCTGGGTCCGCGCTTCAGAGCCAGGGAGCGGCACGCCCTAGAGCCTGTGTCCTGCAACAGGAGAAGCTGCCGCAGTGAGAAGCGCGCGCACTGCAGCCAGAGAGCAGCCCCTGCTTGCTGCAGCTAGAGAGAGCTTGTGCATGGCAGTGAAGACCCAGTACAGTCAAAAATAAATAAATTGATTAAATTATATATATTTAAAAAAGAACCAGCCAAGCTTGTTGTGGTGACACACGTGACTGATGGATTTTTTGGATTTAGATACCTGCAGTGGTTTCAATGTATGTTCAGTGTTACAGTTGTTCCCACCCCCCCCAAAAAACCAAACAGAGCATCTGTTAGGTTCCATTACTTAGCATGTCTAAAAAGTGTGTTGATATCTTAAAACTTTCCAAATATTTGTGTTTATTCAGTTTTACCATCTTAATGCTAAATAATTGCAAATAAATACATTCTGTTGCTGTTGTTGTTCAGCTGCTAAATCGTGTCCAGTTCTTTGCAACCGCATGGGCTGCAGCAGCCAGGCTTCCCTGTCCTTCACTATCTCCCAGAGTTTGCTCAAACTCATGTTCATTGAGTTGATGATACCATCCAACCATCTCATCCTCTGTCACCCTGTTCCCCTCCTGCCCTCAATCTTTCCCAGCATCAGGGTCTTTTCCAGTGAGTTGGCTCTTTGCACCAGGTGACCAAAGTATTGGAGCTTCAGCATCAGTCTTTCCAATGAACATTTAGGGTTGATTTCCTTTAGGATTGACTGGCTTGATCTCCTTGCTGTTCAGGGGACTCTCAAGAGTCTTCTCCAGCACCGCAGTTCAAAAGCATCAATTATTTGATGTTCAGCCTTCTTTGTGGTCCAACTCTCATATATGTATATAACTCTTAGAAAAACCATAGCTTTGACTAGATGGACCTTTGTCAGCTAAGTAATGTCTCTGGTTTTTCATACAGTAAGTTTGTCATAGCGTTTCTTCCAAGGAGCAAACGTCTTTTAATTTCATGGCTGCAGTCACCATCCGCAGTAATTTTGGAGCCCAAGAAAATAAAATCTGTCACTGTTTCCATTTTCCCCCCACCTATTTGCCATGAAGTGATGGGACCAGATGCCATGATCTTAGTTTTTCTGAATGTTGAGTTTTAAGCCAGCTTTTTCACTCTCCTCTTTCACCTTCATCAAGAGGCTCTTTAGTTCCTCTTTGCTTTAAATAACATATATAGATAAACATAATTATAGAGCCCCAAGATTCAAAAGAGCTTTAGAAATAATTTAGAATTGTCACCCTTATAGTGCAAAAATACATTCAGCCTATGCCCAGCACCTCTGGTGACAGAGAATGTTTAACTATAGAGTAGGGGCTATGGGCATATAACAGAAAGATCAGAATTTGTTTAAAGACAGAAATGGTAGTTATCTGTGGGAAACTTTTAGGCCCTATCTGTAAGTACAGTTATTTTTAATGTTATTTTTCCCAAGTAATATTCTGGCCACTTAAGACTTCTCTCCTACAGCCCACTTCTGCCTGTGGACTTCCAGTTTGTAGCCCTTCCACTGAACTCTGACACTGGGCTTGAGAAACATCCCAGGCTCTTTTTAGTTTTCTTAATTTGTAACTACCATGGTAGCACATCCTAAAGGAAATCAGTCCTGAATATTCATTGGAAGGACTGATGCTGAAGCTGAAACTCCAATACTTTGGCCACCTGATGCAAAGAACCAACTTACTGGAAAAGACCCTGATGCTGGGAAAGATTGAAGGCAGGAGGAGAAGGGGATGACAGAGGATGAGATGGCTAGAATGCATCACCAACTCAGTGGACATGAGTTTGAGTCAACTCTGGGAGCTGGTGATAGACAGGGAGGCCTAGTGTGCTGCAGTCCATGGGGTCTCAAAGAGACGGATGTGACTGAATGACTGAACTGAACTGATGGTAGTGTATGGTTTTAACCATGTATTCAGTTAGCCGTGACTATTGTGTACCCATCACTATTCTAGGCAAAAGATACGCTGGCACCAAGTCAAAAGTAGCTGCCTCCATGGAGATGGAGAGTTCCTGAATGAGTAGCCCTAAAGTTGCCATGGAATGTTAAATAAAGGGGATGGATCACTTCTGAGAGAGATGATGATTCTGGCTTGGGATACAGTGAGCATGGCAGGCAGTGGACCATCTAATAGCAGATATCTGGTAGCAGCTAGCTCTGTAGTTGAGAGAAAGCTGGCCTTGGGGATTGCTGGCACAGAAGATGGGATTTGAAGCGATCAGAGGAGAGAAGACCAGCAGGGAAAGTGAGTGATCTGAGAGAAGAGAGTCTGGGATGGCAGGCTGCTTGGGGCCTTGCAAAGTATTGGTACAAAGTAGATGTTTATGAACTCATTTATTTGGTCAACAGTTGTGTTCCTTTTGAAGTAACAATGTAATAAGCATTCATTTTTTGGTAATTGTCACATTATGAAGCATGTACAATTTTCTTGTTACTTTGGAGAAACTCTTCTATTACAGAGGTTGGAGAAATGGAAGTTTTTGTTAAATGACCTTTCTTTTCTCTTTTTAGATTTATGCAAATAATTCACAAACTTTTAGCAGCCAAAACTTACGCAAGTATGGAGAATAATGTTTTGTCCCTTTTATCTCTCTCCTCTCCTCTTCCCATCCAAGACTTTGCAGAGACTTGCCATGTTCTGTTCCTGAGAGTAGCTGTGTTCTGAACAGTGAGTGTCTAGGTTGGAGATTGGAGGACACAGTTCCTTGTGTGTGTCTTTGACTCACGGTGACTCTGTGTGTGTGTTTTAGTTGCTCAGTTGTGTCTGACTCTTTGTGACTCCATGAAAGCCCGCCAGGCTCCTCTGTCCATGGGATTCTCTAGGCAAGAATACTGGAGTAGGTAGCCATTCCCTTCTCCAGGGGACCCTCCCAACTCAGGGATTGAACCTGGATCTCCTGCGTTACAGGCAGATTCTTTACCATCTGAGCCTCCAGGGAAGACCCACAGTGACCGTAGATGAGTTATATTAATGCTCATTTGCTGTCTGCCCAGAAGGTGTACTTGCCGCTGCCCTTAGTGGTGGGTGACCTCATTCAACGGCATGGTTAGCAGATAGCTGGAGCTCCATATTGCAGATTTTTAGAAGCTCTGCTACAGCTGGACAGACGCAGGTTAGGGAGAAAGTCTCATTTCCAAGGTGTAGAACATTCTTGGTGTGTGAACGCATGCATATATGCACAAGCGCACACACTCATATACACTCATGTACGTACCCAGATGGAATACTTGAAGAGCTGTGACTTATCTTCGGTAATGGACTGAATCGTAGGTGTTATTACTTGTACCAGTTTCTAGCTGATCAAAATAGTTATCTTTAGGGAATGTCAGTGAGAAGTAGTCACGAGACACTGTACATTCGATTAGGTTCCTTATTTGCCCAGTTTCTCTGCATGTAATGGACCTAGGTTTCTAGAGTTGGTGTTTGACTGTCATTAGAGGTGACTTTGTTAGAGGCAGTTAAGAGCCTGCTACTGCTGCTGCTAAGTCGCTTCAGTCGTGTCTGACTCTGTGTGACCCCATAGATGGCAGCCCACCAGGCTCCACGTTCCCTGGGATTCTCCAGGCAAGAACACTGGAGTGGGTTGCCATTTCCTTCTCCAGTGCATGCAAGTGAAAAGTGAACGGGAAGTTGCTCAGTCGTGTCCAACTCTCAGCGACCCCATGGACTGCGGCCCACCAGGCTCCTCCGTCCACGGGATTTTCCAGGCAAGAGTGCTGGGGTGGGGTGCCATTGCCTTCTCCGGTTAAGAGCCTAAGTGTGTCTAATGGACCTGTGCAGCATTATCTCCACAGTGTTACATATGCATAAAAACAGGTGCTTGAGGAAGACTGTTACTTGGTAGGGAGGATGAGAAGAGAAATTTTGTGATTACCCTTAGTATTTGCAGCATTGTCACAGAATCTAATATTTAAATGAAAAATTAGTCCAGAGCAAAACCACTGAAAGGGTGCTGAGAGTTTTTTTGTCAACTTGCTGATGTCTGGTCTTCCCCATTTTGGTGAAATAGTACCTTTGTGGATGTGATTGGTACAGTTAGAAACCTGGGAGAAACCCCACAAATATCTTCATTGTGCCTTCCTACTTAAATGATGGTTTTAGGGGGCTATAGGATTCTAAGTTTAAAATGATTTTTTTTCCTGCAAAACTTGGGAGAAAATGTTTCATTTGTGTTTTAGCATCTGGTGGTACAGATGTGAAGTCTGGTGCAAACCCATGTTTCCTTTTGTTATGGTTACACCCTGCCATCCTCCCCCACCTTAGATTGCCAGGGTCTCTTTCTTGAAATTAAAAAATCTTCACCAAGTCGTATTTAAGTGTTTCTTTTTTCAATGTTGAAATCAACCATTGGCAGACCCTTTCAACCTAGCACTCAGTTCCCTCTTCAGAACTTCAGAGAAATTTGGTTGTTTTCTTTGACAGTTTCCCCCTCCATCCCTTCACCTTAAAAAAAAAAAATGTGTATTAGACATACGTTGGATCATCTAGATTTATCCCCCCACCCCATGTTTCTTATCACGTGATTTGGGATAATTTATCTGTTCAGTGATTTGGGATAATTTATCATCCACCTCACTGCTTCTGTCTTTGATCGCGCTCCTTTTGCTGTGCAGGCTTCCCTGATGGTTCAGTGATAATCTACCTGCAGTGCGGGAAATGCAGGAGATGGTTTGATCCCTGGGTAGGGAAGATCAGAGGAAATGGCAACTCACTCCAGTATTCTGTGGAAAATCCCACAGACAGAGGATCCTGACGGGCTGCAGTCCGTGGGGCCGCAAAGAGTCAGACACGACTGAGCATCGGGCGCACAAGCACTTTTGCTACACAGACATTTGCTGCAGAGGACTTCAGAATGCAATTGTTTTTTTAGTGCCATTTCTTTATTCTCCATAGTAACTGTTAGTATTGCTTTTCTCCACCTTAGTATCCTTACAGATCTTTGAAATGGTGTCTTCACAGATCTTTCAGAGAATGCAAAACTGATTTTGTTTCCTTTGTTAATCACCCTGTTTCCTCTGGGCTTGGTTCCTCTATTCAGTTTGGTGCCTGTTTTCAGGCATCTATTGTTTTCCTTACAGCTTTATTCTTAGTTGGTTTTCTGTTCATATTTCTAAATAAGGATCCAGGTCAGAGGTNTGGGCTTGGTTCCTCTATTCCGTTTGGCGCCTGTTTTCAGGCATCTATTGTTTTCCTTACAGTTTTATTCTTAGTTGGTTTTCTGTTCATATTTCTAAATAAGGATCCAGGTCAGAGGTACATTAAATTATCTGGAGAGAATTTAAAGCACTTTGGCAGTATGAGTCTTTAAAAAAGTTCATACTCTTTGACCCAGGGATTAAAATACTGATGGTTTATCCCAAGGAAATAATCATAGGTTAAGGCAGTAATTTATGTACAGAAATGTTTATCTCCACTTTATAAAGTAAAAAAAGCTCAAATGTACATATTCAAGTTTCTGACACCGAGCAGTTGTTAAATTTTGTTACATCTCTGCAGCTAACAAAATTCTACAGGCAAAATGAAACTGACAAAATAAAAGTTGAGATAGACTTTTTACTGATGCTAAGTGAAAAAAGATAGACTCTGAAATGGACTTACCTAGAATATCAACTCTATAAGAAAAACATACATGCAAAGAAAAGTAAAATTAACAATAGTGATTTTTTTGGTTTGAATTATGTGTTTTCCCCCCTTATAGTCTTATACTTTTCTGTATTTTCCACATTTCAGCAGTAACTATATTATAATCAGGAAAAAGAATCGATATCATGTTTTAAATTGCCAAGCTGTCTCCCAGAGAAATAAGAATGGTCAATAATCGCATGAAACTATTTAATTTCGGTAGTAACAAAAAATGCAAAGAATGCTCAGTGACATGGAAAATGTTTGTTACATAAATTTAAGTGAAAAAAAAATAGTAACAGTATGCACATTACGATCTCAATTTGGTTAAAATAGTGTGTGTGTATGAAAATGTTGACAAGTACTTATTTTTGGATAGGGAATTTTTTTCAGATGACTTTTAATTTTCCTCTTTATGCTTATGGTCTTGGAGTATGTGAGTTTTCTTCCCCTATAGTCGTCTGTGTTTTCCAGTTTTTCTATACTGAATGTGTATTGCTCTTACAATCAGGGGAAGTTTTTTTCACACGTTTTTTAATGTGTATAATATCGAATTAGTCTTTCCATCTTCTACACCAGACTTTGTGCCCTGAAAACATTCTTAAAATATTTAACTTGGATTTTGAGTGAGAGAAATTTGAGGGAATTCTTTATCTAATTCAGTCTTAAGACTTAAATGCTCCGGCATAAATTTCACCCTTCTTTGAA
>SJYW01034389.1:1636564-1654653 GCA_006410735.1 Raphicerus campestris | reverse complement strand
ATATACAGCAAAAATGTGCAGATTTTAACTGTATAGTTTAATAAGTTTTGGCAAGTGTTTATACCCATATAAATACCTCCTCAACAATCTACAGAATGCTTTTGTTGCTGCAGAGAAGTCCTGTCATGCCCCTTCTTGTCAGGCTTCACATCCAAACATAAACTCTATTATGATTTTTACCACTGTACATTAATCATGTTTCTTCTAGGACTCCAGATAAATAGCATCATACAGTATATTTCTTTTACGTGCAGCTTCTTTCGCTCAATGTGATTTTGATAGTCTTCTGTATTGGAAACTTTTTTTGGCCAGACCATGCAGCATGTAAGACCTTAACTCCCTGGCCAGGCTCGAACCTGTGCTCCCTGCAGTGGAGTCATAAGACTTAGCCACTGGATGGCCAGAGAAGCCCTCTTCTTTTTAATCACCGAGTAGTATTCCATTGGCAGTAGATCCTGCCATTTGTCTGTCCATCCTCATGTTGGCCGATGTGTAGGACGTGTCCCGCTTTGGGCCACTGTAAACCAGGGATGCTGAGTTTGTAGCTGTGTCCTTACCCACCCACCCCCGCCTCCGCCACCCCTTCCCTGCTTTTCTTTTCCTGACTAGTAGTGCTTGCAAGTCAGGGCTGGTTTCCAGGAGCTTGTAACTAAGACCACCACAAAGAGATCAGAGAATGAAAGTGAAATGGGCCCGCCAAAGCCAGGGCAGATGCCTCTGGGGTTTAGCTCCTTGGGCACAGAATGGCAGGCCTGCAATTAACTGAAAGCTCCTTTTATAGAAAGAAAAAAGAGAAAGAGCCAAGCAGTGAAAGAGCCCAGGGCACCCGGTTGGGGACCACGAGAGCCATTACCACATTAGATCCAAATCACAGCCCTTGTTTGAGGCGACATAGGACGCTGAGTGTTAACTACACGAGTGTGGGGTGGGGGCTTCCTCATCCTAGCTGGCCCCACAGCAGGTGTTGCCCGAGTGCCCATCTGGACTCCCTTCTGCCGGGGTTTCTGGGGTGAGAGAAGCATGGAAGTACTTGGTGTGTGGCCCCTGACTGCTCTGCCAAGAGAGCTACAGAAAAAGAAATCCCACAGCCTCTGGGGCACATGATTTGATAATTGAGAAAAAACTTCCCCCAGGCCCAAGTGGCTGTCACGCATTCAGCTTTATTATCCAAGAGCAGCAATTATGAGTCTAGGTTTGAGAGGCCCAGGATGTCTGTCTCTGGGATGGAAAAGGACCCAGCACTCCTTCACCCATTGCATTCCTTGCAGAGTTCATTTCCATCTGTTCTACCTTCCATCAAGGAGAACACGGCCTTTACGCCATTTCATGGGGCCCTGCCCCTTTCTGCTTCTTTTCCCCTGCTTCTTGACCCAGAGTCAGATGAACGGTGTGCAGACAGAGCTGAGAAAGTGTGGAGAGAGCAGTGCAGTTATTAGTCAGAGTGTGGAACCTGCTCTTAGAGGGTGGGAGATGGTGTGGGCCCTAAAGACGAGACCCCGTGAGGCAGTGGCAGGACCAAAGCAGAGGGCACCCTCTCTTCCGGCCCTGTGATAAGGGCTTTCTAGTTCCTGAAGAATCGGCTGAGCGTGAGCCCGCCGTGGGCGCTACACTGACCAGCTTTGCTGCCCCTGTGCTGAAAGGACGCTCTGATCTCGGCAGTGCATGCAGCCAGCGAGCTGTCCACTCTGTGTACCCCCTCGGCCAGCTGTCCCCTCCCTGTCTGCACTGCCTCAGGTACTACCTGCTTATCTGGTTCCCATTTCTTGCCCAAGTCTACTTTTTTTCCCCTTGTCTCCTTATTTTTGCCCTTTTCAACTTAAACTTTCTGGTCAAAAACGAAAATAAACCAAACAAACATCAGACCTTCTAACTTTGCCTTAGCTAACATTCCCTGCCAAGGCACTGACCCTGAGCACCTGCCAGAAGATATTTTTATTGCCTTTGGTTTCATTATAGATGACAGAATACGTGGAATTGGATTTCTTTTTCCCAGGATTTGGTTGCTAGTTGTTTATCTGAAGACCAGATGGTATTTTCTGATTGAAGTTATTTATGAGCAGTTTGATTCTTAAAGCCTTTAAACATTTTTATTTTATTTTTAGTTGGAGGGTAATTGCTTTACAGTGTCGTTTTGGTTTCACTCATCGTCATGAATCAGCCTTAGGTATGCATAGGTCCCCTCCCTCTTGAACCTCCCTCCCACCCCCCTCCCATCACACCCCTCTAGGTTGTCACAGAGCACCATCTTTGGGTTGCCTGCCTCGTACAGCAGATTCTCATTAACTGTTTTACATATGATACTGTATATGTTTCAACGCTACTCTCTCAAATCATCTCACCCCCTCCTTTTTCCACTGTATCCAAAAATCTGTCCTATATATCTGTGTCTCCGGTGCTGCCCTGCAAATAGGATCATCAGTACCATCTTTCTAGATTCTATACATATACATATACATTAGTATACAATATTTGTCTTTGTTTTTCTGACTTGCTTCACTCTGTATAATAGACTCTAGGTTCATCCTCCTCATTAGAACTGATTCAGTTGCATCCTTTTTATAGCTGAGTAATACTCCACCTTGTAATTGTACCGCAACTTCTTTGTCCATTCTTTTTTTTTTTACTACCACATTGTATTTTTTAAATTTTATTTTATTTTTTAATTGAATGATAATTGCTTTACAGAATTTTGTTATTTCTGTCAAACATCAATATGACTCAGCCATGGGTGTAGATATGCCCCTCCCTCTTGAATCTCCCTCCCATCTCCCTCCCCATCGTACCCCTCTAGGTTGATTCAGAACCCCTGTTTGAGTTCCCTGAGACATACAGCAAATTCCTATTTGCTATCTATTTTGCATCTGGTAATGTAAGTCTCTGTGTTACTCTCTCCATACATCTCACCTTTTCCTCCCCTCTCCCTGTGTCCACAAGTCTGTTTTCTGTCTGTTTCTCTATTGCTGCCTTGCAAATACCAGTACCATCTTTCTAGGTCCCATATATATGCATTAGTATATGATATTTATCTTTCTGACTTATTTCATTCTGTATAATAGGCTCTAGGTTCATCCACCTCATTAGAACTGACTCAAATAGATTCCTTTTTATGGCTGAGTAATATTCCATTATGTGTATGTGCCACAACTTCTTTATCCATTCATCTTTTGATGAACAACGAGGTTGCTTCCCTGTCCTAGCTATTGTGAACAGTGCTGCAGTGGACACTGGGGTACATGTGTCTTTTTCAGTTTTGGTTTCCTCAGGGTATGTGCCCGGTAGTGGGATTGCTGGGTCATATGGTAGTTTTATTCCTAGTTTTTGAAGGAATCTATACTATTCTCCATAGTGGTAAAGCCTTTTTTGATATTACTGGACCACTTTGGACCATGAGTCCCAGCTGACCCATATATTGAGATACACCAAAGCTTTGAAAAGTTGACACTGAACATGGGAACTGAAGCAATCACTGCCCCTCTGACTAATAATCTACTGGTTTTAAGATGACTTTTCTTTTGGGGAATCTATAAATTCCTTGAAATCACTACTCTCAGAAAAAGCCACAGTTATTTTTTCTCGGTTACTATATTGTCTTCAGTTCTAATTTTGACATGAATGCAAAGAACAAATTGTGTCCAGCCCAAGTTATGTTTATAACTTCAAACAATTGTCCCTCATAGCTGGAGTCAAGATTTCCGGGAGAAATATCAATAACCTCAGATATGCAGATGACACCACCCTTATGGCAGAAAGTGAAGAGGTGCTAAAAAGCTTCTCGATGAAAGTGANTGAGTCTGAGTGAACTCTGGGAGTTGGTGATGGGCAGGGAGGCCTGGCGTGCTGCGATTCATGTTGTCGCAAAGAGTCGGACACAACTAAGCAACTGAACTGAACTGAGTCTTTACCAAAACGTTTTTAGAGAAAAGACTTTTAAAGGCTTCCTCCTCTCCCTCCTGATTATAGTTGATACTTTAAGCTGTAACTAACCAAGGATGTTTTTTTTTAATATATAAGATTTAATTCTTTTTTAAAAATAGATAATTTCTTTATTTTTTGGCTGTGCTGGGTCTTCGTTGCTGTGTGGGCTTTTCTCTAGTTGCAGCAAGTGGTGGGGGCTGCTCTCTGGTTGTGGCGCGCAGGCGTCTCGCTGTGCTGGCTTCTCGCTGCAGAGCATGGGCTGTAGCGCATCTGGGCTCAGCAGTTGTGGTGCACAGGCTTAGTGCTCTGCAGCATGTGGGATCGTGCCAGATCAGGGATCGAACCCGTGTCCCTTGCAGTGGCAGATGGATGCTTTACCACTAAGCCACCAGGAAAACCCAACCAAGGGTGTCTGAGCACACATTTGCACACAATCTTTGGCTAAGTAGCTAATTGATGATGATGTTTCATCATCAGTTTTTAAAAATTTTAACTATATGGAAAGAGAATTCATGATTCCATTCTGTGAAGCCTGTTAAACAACTTACTCTTATCAGGGAACATATAAGAGTCTATCAGTTCCTCTACTGGGAGCTGAAGATGAAAATTAAAACTAACTAAATCAAGGGAATGAAAATCCTTGAGTTCTAACCTTCCCCATAAACAAAAGCAAATAGCTGGACCCTGAATAATTGGCCTTCCTTCTCTGGAATATGAATACTGAGCTCCCCATGGTAAATAAACTTCATATTTGTCACTAACTTCAGGACATGCTTAGTAGATTACCTAGAGATACAGACAACTAAAGGAATTTACTTTATGACATTACCTTATCAAGGATATTTTAAGGCAACTTAAAATTATTAATATGTTATAGAATGGAAAGATATTCCGTGTCCATGGGTTGGAAGACTTGATATAAAGGTGGCAGTGCTACCCAATGTGCTTTATAGATTCAGTGAAATCTCTACCCAAATCCAGGCAGCCTCTTTTACAGAAATGGAGACGTTGATGCTAAAATTGATATGCAACTGCCAGAGACTCCAAATAGTCAAAACAGTCTTGAAAGAGAAGGATGGACTCATGCTTCCCAATAAAAAACAACAACAACTACTACAGATGGCCTCTTGCTTTCTGAGATGGCCCACATTCTGTCTGTGGGGTGTGTTACTCCCAGGGCTATTCTTACCTTTTGAGATGGACTACATTCTGTCTATGGAATGTATAGCTCTGTAAATCCACTTCTTAATTAAAAAAAAAAAAAAGCTACAGTCATTAAAACAATGTGGTACTAGCATAAGGATGGACAAAATAGATCAATGGAATGGAATTTAAAAGTCCAGAGATAAACCCATGTATCTATAGTCAATTGTTTTTTGACCAAGGTACCAAGTCCATTAGTGAGGGGAAGGACGTTCTCTTCAACAAATGGTTCTGGGACAACTGGATATCCACGTGCAAAAGAATGCATTTACCCCTGGAGAAGGAAATGGCAACCCACTCCAGTATTGTTGCCTGGAGAATCCCATGGACTGAGGAGCCTGTTGGGCTACAGTCCACAGGGCCACAAAGAGTCGGACACGACTGAGTGACTTCACTTTCACTTTCATTCAGAAAATCCATAATATCTATGTATTGAAAATAAATATATTCAACATTGAAATTATCTTTATAAGGGTCCTTTGAAACACATAAGGAACATTTTTACAACTAAAATATTTTTAATTAAAAATTTGGATGTGAACTATTTTTTAAAAATTTTATTAAATTTGTTACAAAATTGAAAAAAAAAAAAGAATGCATTTAGATGCCAACCTCATGCCATATACTAAAATTCACTCAAAATGAGTCAGAGACCTAATTGGAAGAGCCAAAACACTTAGAAGAACCATAAGGGTGAATCTTCATAACCTTGGATTTGGTAATGGATTCTTAGAAATGACTCTTCTGGTGTGAGCAACAAAAAGAAGAAAAAATGGATATGTTGAACTTCACCAAAATTTACAGCTTTTGTGCATCAAAGGACATTATTAAGAAAGTGGAAAGAGTCTACAGAATGGGAGAAAGTATGCAAAATCTGAGAAGAGCCTATTAGCCATAATGTTTTTAAATAAGAAACTCGTAACAGCTCAGCAACAAAAAAGATAAACAACCCGATTAAAATATGGAAAACAGACTTGGTTGAACATTTATCCAAAGATGGTATACAAATGGCCAGCGATCATGTGAAAATATGTTCAACATCATTGGTCATTAGGGAAATGCAAATCAAAACCACCATGAGATAACTACCTCACATCGCAAGGGTGGCTATGATTTAAAAACACACTGAACAGGAAAGTGTTGGTGAGGATGTTGGAACCCTCATGCTTTTCTGGTGAGAATGTAAAATGGTGTAGCCACCATGGAAAACAGTTTGGCAGTTCCTCAAAAAGTTAAATATAGACTTAACATATGACCCAGCAGTTCTAAGTATATACCCTAAATGATTGAAGACAGGTGTTCAGAGTTCAGACGAGTACTTGTACCCAGATGTTCACAGCAGCACCAATCACAGTAGCCGAAAGACAGAAACAACCCAAATGTCCATCAGTGGATGAAATGTGATGTATCCATACAATGGACTGTTTTTCAGCCATAAGAAGAGAGTACTGATGCGTGCTGCAGTGTGGGAGCACCTCAGAACAGGGTGTCAGGTGAAAGAAGGCAGGTGCAAAAGGTCACATGGTGTGTGATTGCAGTTATATAAAATAGCCATAATAGATACATTCATCAAAGCAGAAAGGCTATTAATGGTTGCCAGGCTGAACAGGGATACTGGTGGCGACTACTTAATGAATACAGATTCATTTGGGGATAGATAACTAAAATCTTTTGGAGCTAGATAAAAGTGATGGATGTACAACACAGTGACTATACTAGATGCCGTTGAACTGTACACCTTAACATGGTTAATTTTATGTTACGTGGATTTTACCTCTAATTTCAAAACTTACATCATCTAGTTTTTGTGATCTCATAAGTAACTGTGGCTTTGCTGTCATAGTTACCTCGTGACTGTTGGAATCCATGTGCTTCGTGGCATTGGGATGTTGGGAAGTTTCTTTCCAGGCATGGGCAAGAAAACTGGAAGAGAGATGATCCCAAGTGGGTGTCCTCCTAGAATACCGATTAAGGAACAGAGTTGTGTTTTTTTCTCTAACTTGTGGGTGCTGGTAAAACTTCTACCTTGAGAGGACCCTTGGTTGTTTTAAAGTGTGATCTGGACTGATCAGAATTGGTTTCTTCATTTATTAATTTGAAAAAGCATGTTTAAGGTAACTTCATACTATTTGGAGATGAAGTAGATTTTGGTTTTATGAAAATCAGGAGTGATTTTTAAAGAAAGTAAGATAAACCTATGGGAGGGCACTAAGATTTTTCTGATGGCTTGCTGTGGATTCTGATGGTTTGCTAGAAATTTTTGTGGCACTTTTGAAAAGCTTCACAAGTGCTTTTTTGATCATGGAATTGGTGTCAGGAATAAGAAATTTCTGTGTTCAAATGGAGCAGATGTGAAAAAATTAAAAACCTTAGTTTCTTATTTGATTCTTATTGCTGTTTTGTTTTCTTGAAGGAGGGACTTTGGGTTAGATTCTGGCAAAAGATCTGAGCTTGAGAAGAGCATCTGACCTAGAAAGGTAGAGGTGCTGTGCCATGATCATGAGGTTTTCCTTTGTGAATTGAGTTAATGGTCCTGTCCCAGAGTCCTGCTGCTGCCCCTGTACTGGACGTGGGCTTGTTTCTCTAGCAGATGTTATTTATGCTAGTGGTCTTGCACGCTCCCACCTGGTTCCTCTTACCCAAAATATGCCATCCAGGCTAAGGGTTTGCAGACCCTTAGTGAGGCAAACAAAGTGAAGTGGTTTGTCATGAATTGAACCCACAGCTTTTGGTATCATTACCTTCAGGTCTCAATCAGCTTAACCAGACAGCAGAAGAACAAATGCCTTGTTTGAGTGAGGGATTTGAAATTTTAAAGTTAGAAGGGATCTAGTAAGCAGGGCAGAATATCTGAAATAAGTGTAACAAGCTGAAGTCATGGTTGAATGTTAAGTATACAGCTGAAAATCCTGATTGCTTCTGCTTTCCACAAAACTAGGGAGAGTTCCTTTGTGTGATGTTCACTGGATAATTTTTTAAATTAAGAGAAGGTCAGGTTTTTTCATTTGTGGGAAGTTTACAGTTTTTAATAAATTATTTTTTAGGACAGTTTTGCAGCAAGAGCTAGTTTAGCCACTGAGCTACTACGATACCGTAAGAGCAATGAAAGAGAGTGAGGTGGGTGGAGGAGGCGACAGCTTCCTGCAGGATCACGTGTGTCCAGGAGCCACTGCCCGTGAAGGGCAGTAAAGAGTGCGTTTCCTTGCATAGTTTTCTTAACCTTTCTGTGCCTTAGTCTTCTCATCTGGGCAGTTAGAAAAATAGAGTCTACCTCATTGGGTCATTATAAAAGATCGAATGAGTTAATGTAGTTAAAGCTCTTAGAACAGTGCCTGACAGAGTAAACACTTGACAGGAACGATCACTGGAGCTGCTCTGGCTGGGGGTGCTTTCCTGAGGGGGTGAACTTGTTTCCATTCAGATACCCATGATCCCAACCCTCTCTTGTGTACTCAGGCACCATTCAAAATTCTGAGACCCTCTGGTGTACTCACTTTAGAACCATTTCACTGGGCGTCTCACCCAAAGAGAACACTTTGGGATGGAAATAAAGAACTCAAAAGCAGTGGTTTTTCAGCTATTTCCCAAATAATCTTAAGATCATGTGAAGCTTTTCTAGTCGTTTGTTGAAAACATAGTTACTGTCTCTGAATTCATTCGCCAGGAATTACTGTGTGCACATCATTGCCACTGGGTAGAATGGTTTGACCTAGGGATAAGGCTCAGAGACAAAGAGGAAGGTCACAGACCTCCTTATCCTGGAACTCACAATCTAGACCATTTTTGTGCCTCTAGAATCCATGTTAGAAAAACCCAGGCTTTGACTGAAAGAGCATCAGAAAATAGCACATCCTTAATGGTATGCATCCTTGAAGCTGTAAGGCCATACCTCAGTTAATTTTATCATTTCTGCTAAGCCATCTCATACTTAGCTAGGAGAGAGAGCTGGAAACTCATTGGTGGAAAGAGATTTTAATGAATCATCTGTTCTGATCTATTATCAGAGACAAGTTTGCCTTTTTTCCATTAGTATTTTTCAGTCACTACTAGCATTTGCGATCATTTTAAATTGCTGGTTTGCACTTTAATGACCCCTTTTACTCTCCCCACCCCGTGGTATTTCTGTTTGTGTGCAGTCTGGAGACTGATGGGATTGGGCCACTCAGTTTCCCAGAATCCACTTTCTCTCTTTTTACGTGGAGTGCAGCTGTGCCACTTCTTTTGCAGGACTGGATTCCAGCTGCAGAGGCAACAACTACTGAACCTGTAAAGATGCATGCGGGGCTGCGCAAAGAGAAGAGAGGAACTGGAGAGACCAGTGAAGCGAGGAAAAAGTATGTTTCCTGGGTAAATAGTATAATTCTGAATGTTGATTTTCTTGCCGTATATCAGTTACCATCAATCTGTCATGCCTAAGTCTTTATAGCCGTATTTATTGTTGCTAAACATTTTTCCCTCCATCCTTGACTTTTATTGCTGAGTTCTTTGATCAAATTAATCTAAAAAAATGTATATTGAATATATAGTTGAAGTGACTTCATAGGTCACATATAGGAGCCTGTTCTATTCTATCTTAGGTTGACCATTGCGGATTGTAAAAGTAGAGGTGTGTGCTGTGTCTCTTGGAACGTACAGGTTTAGTTCAAGGTCAGCTTTTTGGTCTGAGTGCAAAACTTATACTTCTGCTTTATTAAATGACTGATTTGAAAAACGCTGGTTTGGATACCACGTTATCCAAGCTGTGTTCTTGGCACTGCCCTCTACAATAGGAAACTTAATACTAAAGACAAAGCAGACTGGCAAATAATTAATGAAAATAGCCATAGCTTTCTCTTGATGAAATAAATGTGCCCTAGTAAAGGTGTGTGTGTGTGTGTGTGTGTGTGAGAGAGAGAGAGAGAGAGAGAGAGAGAGAGAGAGTTGGGAACTCATTGTTACCATGCCTCTCACAAGCTTAGATATTGAGGGTTTTTGTTGTTGAAGTTTTTTTAAGTAAAGGAAATTTATTACATTATTTATGATCATAAAGAACCTTTTTTCAGTTTGCTGATTAGAGTGTTTTGGAAAGAAAGCAGAAGAAATGGAGTCAGCGTTATTGCTGGTGTGTAATTTTGGCTCTGTGCACAGGAGCCGGGCTTGGACAACCCATGAGAGCATCGCTGCGTCTCCACCAGCCTGGGCCGCCCAGCCCATGGGAATTTCCCCACAGTTGTTGCTTGTGGAACTTCCTGCCTTATGGTGGATTGTGGCCAGGCTGCTGTTGGCTAGCAGACACAGTCCTGTTTTCTCATTCTTTAGCTTTGAGTTGCAAGGTGGAGTAAAAACTGTTCAGTGGCCTTTGTATCTCAGTCCTCAAAGCTGAAAGTGGCATAAGGCAGGTTTGTTTGGCCAGGCCACACAGCTGGTGGGATCGAACCCGTGCCTATAGCAGTGAAAGCGCCGTGTCCTAACAATCAGGCTGCCAGGCCAGTCCCCAAGCCGAGTTTATCGTGAGTGAACTCATGCACACATTTTCTAGTGCTCACCTTCACACCGACTCTGCGCCAGTTACGCTGATCTCCTTTTCGGTTCTGCAGTCTCGGTCTGCAGTCTTCTCCTCCTGGACAGCCACATGGCCCCTGCCCGCCTTCTCCTTCAGGTTTCTGCTGGCGGGGGGATGGGAGTGGGGGGTAAAGTGAATGCAAAGGGCAGAGCCAGATGGAATGACCAGGAATTTTCTGGGACGCCATTTCCGTACCTGCTCCCTGACCGCCCTGAGCCGTCTCGCCCAGCTCTAGCTTACCTCTTTGTGGTGTCTTGTTCATTCGCCATGCTTGTTCAAGTTCATCTTTAAGAGCTTTTAAAGCTATCTTTCACTTCTAAAGGCACATACCATTTGACTCAGCAATTGCATTTCTAGGAATTTATCTCACAGGTAACCTCACACAGATATGCAAGTAATCTTGTACCTCCTCAGCCTCTGTTAAATCTTCATGTGTGCATCTGATCTCAGTAGCATCTGGACTAAGACTAACTGGCTGTTGTTGCCACCGTTCCGTGGGTCATGCCCGCCCCCCCGACTCGCTCAGGCAGCTGCCTGCCTCTTTGCCTGCACTGCAGTGGACTGGAAACACGGGCCCTGCAGCTGACTGTCCCCTTTCAGACTTCTTTTGCACTCCTGTTGCACTACAGCAGTCTTTCCCTTCCCGTCTGAGAATATCACAGGTGGTTTTGCATTGCATTTCTTACATATTTAGGTAATTATATATAATGTAGTGGTATCCTGAGTTAGCTGTATATTAGAATCGCCTTAGAAGCATTATAAATTACAAATGTCCGGTCCCACCCCCAGAGATGCTGAGGCAGTTTGTCTGGGGTGAGTTGTAGGCATTGGCATTTTTAAAAGCTGCCTGGGGTGATTTTCACTATGGTCAAGTTTGAGGACCAGAAATAGTATTGATTTTCTGTATCAATGATGACTTTGGTCACTTTAAGCTCATTGTAACCANGTGAGTTGTAGGCATTGGCATTTTAAAAAGCTGCCTGTGGTGATTTTCACTATGGTCAAGTTTGAGGACCAGAAATAGTATTGATTTTCTGTATCAATGATGACTTTGGTCACTTTAAGCTCATTGTAACCATTTAAGTAATTCCTTTGGGTTTGTAAGTTACAGTGATGTTATTTATTTTAAAAATTTTGCCTCGGCCTTTATTGTATTTGTATTTCTTATTTTTTTCATGTTGCTTTTTATTGGAAAGAACTTCTGAGCCTGTATTAATTAGCAGTGGTGAAAAAATGCTGCTTCAGTTTGTTCCTGATTTTACTGACGGCATGTCTCGTTTCTTCCTTGAAGTGTACTGTTGACGTTTATTTTTATAGATACCTCAAAAAGGGTAAGAAAGTATACCTTTGTTATTAGTTTTAGGATTTTAAAATTCACAATATCTGTTGGAATTTGACAANTATTCTGTGATGTGCACCAGTTCTTCTGGGCTTCAGCATACTTATAAGTGTTTTCTTATTCTTGATTAAATGAAGTAACAACCACCAAGGCCTCACTCCGAGCTGGCCGGACACTTAGCTTGGTGCAGGAAAGGTAGTTCCATCCTTGGCTTCGAGGTCTCTTTCTAGTCGAGGAGGTGGCATGTGTACAAACAGCCACGGCAAAAGATGTCAGGCATCAGGTGTCCTGGGACACAAGAGGGAGGGAGTGGTGTCCCGACGAGTCAGCGAAGATGTCTTGGGAGCTGGGTGTTACTGTGCCAAGAGGGCTCTTCAAGATAAAGGATGAAGCGAATGGGCAGGAGCCCGAAGGTACCCAGATGGCTGGAGACTGGACAAAGGGATGTTGGGGCCAGACTGAGAAGCCTAGCCAACAAGTTTTAGTTTGTATCCCGTGGCTGCAGACTCTGTTCAAGCTTGTTTTTAGGAAAATAGCTCTGGCTGTCGTGTGAAGCACGGACTGCAAGGAGGAAGTTAGTAAAGTGACTGTGCCTGTCATCCAGATAAGAGATGGTGAGAAGCTGAACAAGTCAGTAGCAGTGGTGATAGAGAAGATGAGGTATTTTGAGGTAGAATCTAAAAATACCTGTTCCTGACTCAGGTGAGATTGGGATTAGAGGATAATTTAGGTGGTTTTCTTGTTTATTTATTTTAGGGAAGGTCATAATAGATGGTGGAAATATTGACTACCTTATGTTATGGGGTAGATTGTGGAGGGAGTTGCAGACACTAATTTGGAGAAAGAGCATTTGAGGACTTTCTGAATTTTAAAAATCGTTGAGAGATCCAAGAAAACATATCTAAGAACAACTGGAAATATGGGTTATAAACTCAGTTGAAATGTAGGGGCCAGAGATAAAGGTATCTTTGCTCCCAAGGAGGAGGTCCAAGCCATAGGACAGATGTAAAGTTCCCCCAAGCAGAGCCTGTAGATAGAAAAAAGGGCTTAGGTTGGCCTCTTGGCCAAGACCAGTCTTTATGTGCAGGAAATCAAAATGTGCTGAGCACTGTAATACATGTCCTGCATGGGGTACTGAGAGCTTTTTCAGATGGGTTACTTTATCTTCTTAATAGCCCTGTGTATGGAAATTATTACCACCCTACTTTATGGGCCAGGAAACTAAGGCTCCAAGGCATTGTTACTAAGCTAGTAAGTGCGATTGCAAACCAGGCCTGAATGCCAAACTGATGCTAGGAGAAGAGATAGAGGAGAAGCAGAAAAGAGTGGTGTGGAGGACATGATTGCTGTGAGAGCAGTGGCCGTTCTCCCAGAGGTTCAGTAGGATAAGGAGAAGCTTAGCCACTGATTTTCTCAGTGAGAAAACTGATAACAACCCTGCCATGCTCAGTCCACAGAGTATGGAGGTCAGCTCACACTGGAGGAAATGCAGATAGCGCTGTCGACTGCAGCTCTTAGAGACATCTTGGTGGAGGAGGAATGACAAGAGCATGTGCCTAGGGGTTGGCATCACTGTGTTTATTTAGAGATGACTGCTCGAAGGATTCTGATTCACTCATCTCTTTTCCTTTGAGGTCTTATATCTTAGATTGCCTTGTCTCTGCGCTTCTGTTACTTAAAAAATAAGTAACTGCTGGATTCTCTTTTCACATAACCTGCTTGTTTAACTTGTCAGATTGGAGTCCCTTCCTACACATTGTTTTCAGATGTTTCCAGGCTGTTGTCTTAGTGACCTGCTTTGATTGCTAGTTACGTATGAGATCCTGAGAGCCCCTTCTTGTTTCTTCTCTCAGGTCTTTCCATCCTGGAAGAGATTTTCTTCTGTCATTTGAGTGTTTTATTCAGTTCAGCTTGCTCCAGAATTAAAATTCATGGGCAGCCTCTGTCTTCCAGATGAGAGTGTGTTTGTGCCTTCTATGACAATAGGAGAGCGTTGAGCTCAGAGCCTACATTCAGGAACTAGGCTTGCCTGGGTTCAGATTCTGGCTCTGCCAGCTACTAGCTGAGTGACCTTGAGCAAGCTGCTTTTTGTAACTTCTTTGTGCCTCAGTTTCTTTATCTGTAAACTGTCATTGTTGTTCAGTCACCAAGTCGTATCTGACTCTTTGTTACCCCATCAACTGTAGCCTACCGGGCTCCTCTGTCCATGGGGGTCTCCAGGCAAGAATACTGGAATGGGTTGCCATTTCCTTCCCCAAGGGATCTTCCTAACCCAGGGATTGAACTAGAGTTGCCTACATTGGGAGGTGGATTCTTTACCACTGAGCCACCAGGTATGCCCTTCTGTAAACTGTTCAATTCAGTCGCTCAGTTGTGTCCGACCTTTTGCAGCCCCATGGACTGCAGCATGCCAGGCCTCCCTGTCCATCATCAACTCCTGGAGCTTGCTCAAACTCATGTTCATTGAGTTGGTGATGCCATCCAACCATCTCATCCTCTGTTGTCCCTTTCTTCTCCTGCCTCCAATCTTTCCCAGCATCAGGGTCTTTTCCACTGAGTCAGTTATTTGCATCAGGTGGCCAAAGTATTGGAGTTTCAGCTTCAGCATCAGTCCTTCCAGTGAATATTCAGGACTGATTTCCTTTAGGATGGACTGGTTGGATCTCCTTGCAGTCCAGGGGACTCTCAAGAGTCTTTTCCAAACCACAGTTCTAAAGCATCGTTTCTTTGGCGCTCAGCCTTCCTTATGGTCCAGCTCTCATGTCCACACCCAACCCCTGGAGAACCATGGCTTTGATCTTTGTCGGCAAAGTAATGTCTCTGCTTTTTAATATGCTGTCTAGGTTGGTCATAGCTTTTCTTCCAAGGAGTAAGTGTCTTAATTTCATGTCTGCAGAAAAAGAAAAAAGTTTCATGGCTGCATTCACCATCTGCAGTGATTTTGGAGCCCAAGAAAATAAGGTCTCTCACTGTGTCCACTGTTTCCCCATCTGTTTGCCATGAAGTGATGGGACCAGATGCCATGATCTTAGTTTTCTGAATGTTGAGTTTAAGCCAGCTTTTTCACTCTCCTGTTTCACTTTCATCAAGAGGCTCTTTAGTTCCTCTTCACTTTCTGCCATAAGGGTAGTATCATCTATGTATCTGAGGTTATTGATATTTCTTCCAGCAATATTGATTCCAGCTTCTGCTTCATTCAGCCCAGCATTTTGCACAATGTACTCTGCATATAAGTTAAATAAGCAGGGTGACAATATACAGCCTTGATGTACTGCTTCCCCAATTTGTAACTGTAAACTGTAAGCAATAATAATACCCCCTAGCAGGGGCTGTGATGAGAGTTAAGTGAACTAGTGCTTGGAATATACTTAGAAGGCACAGGGTCCAGTACAAGCTGTGTGTTCTACCATGGTTAGCTCTTGTTGTCGTTGTTCTGGGGGAAAATAGTGGGAGAGGTAATAATCTTTTCCCAGTTGTCTTTTGGGCCACACATTTATCACTTATTTGATAAATTTACACACTGTTGGAGCCTCACTTGATAAACTAGAAGTAGACACATCCTGGAGATCAGATAGCATTCCCTCCAGTTGCTAAGGAGTGCTTCAGTGAACACTGAATGATGGTCCTGATGTGGCGTCTGTAGTTGCAGATGTTCACTGTGTGACCTCTTCTGAGTGACAGCCACATTCAGTTGGTTTCCTTTAAATACAGGCCATAAGATGTTTACTTCTACCTTAGCGAATAGTTCTTCCCAAAATGTTATTTGATTTTGCTTATCCCATTAGCAAATAACAGATGGCCAAATCGGCGTACAGAATTAAGTAACTTTCCTAAAGTCCATGGTGGGACTGGGACTTAATAAGCCTATGGTATCTGACTCTAGTGGTGTTAAAAGAGGAAAAAGAGTTCACTGGAATGAATACACACACACACACACACACACACACACACATGTTGTGCATATACATATACATGCACACTACAGTTAACTAAACCAAAGATATTATTCAAATAGGTATGTGTATATATATGTGTGTATGTGTGTGTAGCTCAGACTCTCTAGAGTGCTGTCTTGGTTAGGCTTCTGTAACAAAATAGGGGTGACTTATAAACAACAATTTGTTTCTCACTGTCCTTGTAGCTGGGTGCCAGCATGGTTGGGTTCTGGTGAGGGGCCTTTTCCAGGTTGCAGACAACCTTTTTCTTGCTGTATTCTCATATGGTGGAGGGCGTGAGAGAGCTCTATGGGATCCCTTTTATAAGGACACTGATGCCATTCATGCATTTCTGCTGTGATGAGCTAACTACCTCCTAAAGGCCCCATGTCCTAATACCATCACATCAGGGCTTAGAATTTCAACATGAATTTGTGTGTGTGGCAGGGGGGACACAAATGTTTAGTTCACAACAGGTACCAATCTCTAAAGGTGTGGTTATAAACACATATTTTTTTGACAATGAAGATGTGCTCTTTTTACAAGTAGAAGAAATAAATCTCAGGACTTCCCTGGTGGTCCAGTGGCTAAGACTCCATGCTCCCAATGCAAGAGGCCAGGGTTTGATCCCTGGTCAGGGCGCTAGATCCCACATGCCACAACTAAAGAGACTGGATGCTGCCAACTAAGACCCAGTGCAGCCAAATAAATAAATATATCCAAAAAATAAATACATTGAATAAACAAATAAAAAACCAAAGTGCTTACAGGGCAGGCATAATAGAGGGAAATATTATCAACTAACCTCTTGGAACTTTTAAGAAAAGGAAGTGGGTTTTTGAATGAGGGAGCCAGTAATCCACTCAGAAACCTTTCCCAGAAGTTGCCTAGTCTCAGATCAACTCTTTTAACATATTTATTTATTAACTATAAAGGAAAGAAACGATAGTAACACCTTAGCCAAGAAGTCAAGGTCAGCATCATCAGTAATAAGACAAACAGCATGATGAACCCCACGATATAATGCACTACGGACAACATGGCATCGTTGCTGTGGCCTTTGGGCCAGAAATGCATAACTACACACAATCATGAGAAAACCTCAGGCAGATCCAAATCACGGACGTTCAGCAAAATAACTGATTAGTGTCAAGGGCGTAAATAACAAGACTAAGGGACTATCACAGACTAGGGGAGCCTAAGGAAATAATGACAAAATGCAGAGGGGATCTTGGATAGATCCTGGGGCAGAAAAAGGACATAAGTAGAAAAAAACTGGTGCAATTTGAACAAGATCTTTGGCTTAGTTAGGAGTACTGTGCCAGTGGTAGCGCCCTGGCTCTGTTCAGTTACTGTGGCTATATGAGATTTGAGGACACTGTTGTTCAGTTGCTAAATCATGTCGGACTCTTCAGCCCCATGGACTGCAGCACGCCAGGCTTCCCTGTCCTTCACTATCTCCTGGAGTTTGCTTAGATTCGTGTCCCTTGAGTTGGTGATGCCATCTAACCAACTCATCCTCTGCTGCCCCTTTCTCCTCCTGCCCTCAGTCTTTCAGCATCAGGGTCTTTTCCAGTGTGTCAGGGACACTGGGTCAGGGATATAAGGAAATTCTGTACTATTTTTTGCAACTTTTCTGTAAGTCTAAAATTAGCTCAAAATTTAAAAACTTTTTGTTTTGTTTTGTTTTTCTCTGTCCTATTTTTCTTTTAAGTAAAAAGCCATCATGGGATAAACTGTCTGGTCCTGGGTAGAAACCAGCTTCAGAAGAGGAAAAGAAAGCTTAGAGTTAAGGTCTATTCTCCGAGTGGGTGAATGTTAATAATGACCTTTCACTGTGTTGCCTCTAGGCTCATTCCAGATCTGTTGAATCTCCTAGACCTTTCTAAAGGGTATGGTAGTAAAAAGCTATGCTGATGGGAGATTTTCCTGGAAATTTTATGAGGCCAAGTGGATAGAAAATTAGACAATACAAGATACTGCATTTAAGGGGGAAAAAAATCAAAGTAGTCATAAACAGAGCGATGAGTGGGTATCACTGGCTACTCTAGGGTTCTCTGCAGATAGTGTCCAGCATTTGCTGCTGAGGCCAATGGCCTGAAAAGCTGGTGCACATCCATGCAGAGATGACCAAACTGAGTGATCCTCTGGAGGC
>SJYW01034389.1:1569322-1630926 GCA_006410735.1 Raphicerus campestris | reverse complement strand
TGGGATCCCTTTTATAAGGACACTGATGCCATTCATGCATTTCTGCTGTGATGAGCTAACTAGCTCCTAAAGGCCCCATGTCCTAATACCATCACATCAGGGCTTAGAATTTCAACATGAATTTGTGTGTGTGGCAGGGGGGACACAAATGTTTAGTTCACAACAGGTACCAATCTCTAAAGGTGTGGTTATAAACACATATTTTTTTGACAATGAAGATGTGCTCTTTTTACAAGTAGAAGAAATAAATCTCAGGACTTCCCTGGTGGTCCAGTGGCTAAGACTCCATGCTCCCAATGCAAGAGGCCAGGGTTTGATCCCTGGTCAGGGCGCTAGATCCCACATGCCACAACTAAAGAGACTGCATGCTGCCAACTAAGACCCAGTGCAGCCAAATAAATAAATATATCCAAAAAATAAATACATTGAATAAACAAATAAAAAACCAAAGTGCTTACAGGGCAGGCATAATAGAGGGAAATATTATCAACTAACCTCTTGGAACTTTTAAGAAAAGGAAGTGGGTTTTTGAATGAGGGAGCCAGTAATCCACTCAGAAACCTTTCCCAGAAGTTGCCTAGTCTCAGATCAACTCTTTTAACATATTTATTTATTAACTATAAAGGAAAGAAACGATAGTAACACCTTAGCCAAGAAGTCAAGGTCAGCATCATCAGTAATAAGACAAACAGCATCATGAACCCCACGATATAATGCACTACGGACAACATGGCATCGTTGCTGTGGCCTTTGGGCCAGAAATGCATAACTACACACAATCATGAGAAAACCTCAGGCAGATCCAAATCACGGACGTTCAGCAAAATAACTGATTAGTGTCAAGGGCGTAAATAACAAGACTAAGGAACTATCACAGACTAGGGGAGCCTAAGGAAATAATGACAAAATGCAGAGGGGATCTTGGATAGATCCTGGGGCAGAAAAAGGACATAAGTAGAAAAAAACTGGTGCAATTTGAACAAGATCTTTGGCTTAGTTAGGAGTACTGTGCCAGTGGTAGCGCCCTGGCTCTGTTCAGTTACTGTGGCTATATGAGATTTGAGGACACTGTTGTTCAGTTGCTAAATCATGTCGGACTCTTCAGCCCCATGGACTGCAGCACGCCAGGCTTCCCTGTCCTTCACTATCTCCTGGAGTTTGCTTAGATTCGTGTCCCTTGAGTTGGTGATGCCATCTAACCAACTCATCCTCTGCTGCCCCTTTCTCCTCCTGCCCTCAGTCTTTCAGCATCAGGGTCTTTTCCAGTGTGTCAGGGACACTGGGTCAGGGATATAAGGAAATTCTGTACTATTTTTTGCAACTTTTCTGTAAGTCTAAAATTAGCTCAAAATTTAAAAACTTTTTGTTTTGTTTTGTTTTTCTCTGTCCTATTTTTCTTTTAAGTAAAAAGCCATCATGGGATAAACTGTCTGGTCCTGGGTAGAAACCAGCTTCAGAAGAGGAAAAGAAAGCTTAGAGTTAAGGTCTGTTCTCCGAGTGGGTGAATGTTAATAATGACCTTTCACTGTGTTGCCTCTAGGCTCATTCCAGATCTGTTGAATCTCCTAGACCTTTCTAAAGGGTATGGTAGTAAAAAGCTATGCTGATGGGAGATTTTCCTGGAAATTTTATGAGGCCAAGTGGATAGAAAATTAGACAATACAAGATACTGCATTTAAGGGGGAAAAAAATCAAAGTAGTCATAAACAGAGCGATGAGTGGGTATCACTGGCTACTCTAGGGTTCTCTGCAGATAGTGTCCAGCATTTGCTGCTGAGGCCAATGGCCTGAAAAGCTGGTGCACATCCATGCAGAGATGACCAAACTGAGTGATCCTCTGGAGGCATATGGAGATGAAAGTCTCTCTTTGGTCATTAGAGGTCAAATTAAAGCCCTATAAACAGAAAAATCTTAAAAGCAAGTGCTTTATGGCTTGTTCAAGTAAAGAATGCTACAAAAGGACACCAGATTGGGAGTCTGCATGGAGCCTGGGAAGGATCCGGAGAGTTGGATTTCATCAGAGTATGAGAATGGGCCAGGCACGGTATTAGGCCCAGAGAACACAGCAGTGAGCCAGACAGCGATGCTCCACTCTGAGCCTACAGACCAGGAGTCTGTTCCTCTGAGCCTGAACCAGCCAGCCCACCCACTCACTCAAAGGCACCTCCACTATAAGGGCTTGGTTTATACCAAGGTAGAAGTTTCCCTAGATATAGTCCTCTAACTTTTAAACCTTTTTATGTTAGTTTAATTTCCTTCCAATAGCACTTGAAAGGAAAGATGTTTTCATGTGTAGTTCATATATTTAATTTACATAATTTGGAAGCATCATTGGCTGCCTTTATTTGTAAAAGCTTTCCCATCTGTGGGCCGCTGCCCTCAGGGCTCTGATGTTGAAGACAGTTTGAGCCTCGTGGGTTTGCTCCTTGTCTGCAGTCATCAGAAATGTGTTTACCGAGGCCAAGCGAGCTCTGAGAGGCACAGCACGGCCAGCTGGCAGCATCCAAAGGGAGCCAGCCCTTCTCTTCTGCTGCCTGGACCTTTCTCCCTTCCCGAATTTAATCTCAGCTCAGATTCCAAACTAAGCCTGAAAGCAGTGAACCAATGGGTGGTGCTAACTAACTTGATTCCACACTTCCTGCCCCTCCTGGAACCTCTGGGCCTTCTTATTAAGTAGAGATACCTTGAATTGGTAAAATAGTAATTGTAATGAATTTTTAGCTATTCTATATAAAGAGTACAGTGGATAAATATTTCTTATTTATCAGAAAAATTAAGGCTCTTTTTTCTAAAAATATTAAGGTTTTATTTTGAAGACCTACCTCTTCTACATTCCATATATGGAATATATGAATGGATGGTCATTTTTTTCAAAATACTTTTACAGAACAAAGTCCACATTCATCAAGCAAGCTTTCTGCCATCAGATCCCAGTCTCTCTTCAGCCTCACATCTTCTAACCTGCCCCTGCCTATCTCTTATTAAGCTCTGGTAGGTTCTCTGTGCCGTGTACTTTCATATTGCCACCCCTGCTCTCCCCCTTCTCTGCTTTCAAGTCCCAGTTCACCCAGTGCCACTCACTCGAGGGCTCTGTCTTCCTCAGTCATTATCATCAGTCCATTTTCCGGTTTCCCAAACCCAGAGGAGTGCATCTCCCCTGCGGCACACATCGATGCCACTTTGTGGTGCTTCTGCTGACATGGCTTTCCCCTCTCCTGGGTAACCAGCTCCTTGAGGTGTCAGGGACTTGCCCATTCCATTCTTCATATTCTCTAGGTACCCAGCACAGTGAGTTTGCTAACATTACACTGCTCCAGCCACTGTCTAAGCACTTAGTATGTAATATCATACTGAATTGTCACACTAACCCCATAATAACCCCCGGTTACCACTTTTTTCCCAGAATAGGAAACTGAAGCACAGAAAGGTTTAAGGGTTTTGCCCAGAGCTACGAAGTGGTAGAGTTGAGATTTGAACCCTGGCAGTCAGTTAGAGGTCAGGGCTTCTATCCACTGCTTGATACTGAATACCCATGATACTATAATGCCCTTGCTCTTTATATAATAGTAGCTAACATGTATCAAGCACCAGCTCCATGTTTATCATCTCAATCCACACAAACCCCCCATGGGGCACATGTAGTTATTATTCCATAGAAGAGGGGACAGATGCTGAGCCCTCGAAGTTAAGCAGTTTGTGCTAGGCGATACTACAGTGTGTGCCTAGGAAGTGTTTGCAGGCAAATGGATGAATGAGAGCAGGGAGAAGGTTCCGGAAGAGAGCTAATGTGTACTGAATGCCTTCCATTCTTTTCCACTGAGTCTGTTTTCCCAACACTTTACTATGAAAAATTTCAAACATAATGCAAAACTGAAAGGCCTTTACACTGAGCAGCCACACACCCACCACCAGGTTTCAACATTAGCATTTTATTCTGTGCTTCCTATTCCTCTGTCCGTCCGTCTGTCCATCCTGTTTTTTATCCATTCCCTCTCAGTGCTTCGGCATGCATATCACCAAGGAAGAGGTCATTATTTGTTGATAGTTTTTTTTCTTCTGAGGTAAGATTGGTACATTTCATTATAGTTAAATTTTAACAGTACGTTTGCTGAGTTTTGACACATGCATACACCTGTGTAACCCAAACTCCTACAAAGATATCATTACCCAGAAAGTTGCCTCATATCCCTTCCCAGTCAGTGCCCACCCCTACTTCCCAGCAGAGGGTCTACTATCTTTATGTCATATTTTTATATGCTTTTTTTTTGTTCCAAAAGAATTTCAGGTGACTCACTTAGTTCCATAAAAACATAAAGCATAAATCATACATGAGAAGTAGTTGGAAAAAAGAAACTGAAGGAGGAATGTTAAACGGATCCAAGAGAGCACCTCTGATGTGCCAGGCACTTTATAAGTAATATATTACTTAATCCTTACAAGAGGTATGTGTACTTATTTCCATTTTATAGATGAAGAGTCTGCAAAGTTATGTGGCTAATAAGTAATAGGGACACTCTTTAACTCCAGTGTTCATGCTTTTTCCACTCTCGCCCCCCAAAGCAAGAGAACAGGTAAAGGAAAAGTTTATTTTAAAAGTTAACAAGGTCTCCAATACATGCTCATCTATTTTTAAAATTGTGTTACCTCATCACGTATGTCAAAGTTTAGCTCCAGGAGATGGCAGGGGTAGGGGCATTAAGTGATCCTACAGTATTTGCAAAAGTGCTGTAAAGTCANCATCTCCCCTGCGGCACACATCGATGCCACTTTGTGGTGCTTCTGCTGACATGGCTTTCCCCTCTCCTGGGTAACCAGCTCCTTGAGGTGTCAGGGACTTGCCCATTCCATTCTTCATATTCTCTAGGTACCCAGCACAGTGAGTTTGCTAACATTACACTGCTCCAGCCACTGTCTAAGCACTTAGTATGTAATATCATACTGAATTGTCACACTAACCCCATAATAACCCCCGGTTACCACTTTTTTCCCAGAATAGGAAACTGAAGCACAGAAAGGTTTAAGGGTTTTGCCCAGAGCTACGAAGTGGTAGAGTTGAGATTTGAACCCTGGCAGTCAGTTAGAGGTCAGGGCTTCTATCCACTGCTTGATACTGAATACCCATGATACTATAATGCCCTTGCTCTTTATATAATAGTAGCTAACATGTATCAAGCACCAGCTCCATGTTTATCATCTCAATCCACACAAACCCCCCATGGGGCACATGTAGTTATTATTCCATAGAAGAGGGGACAGATGCTGAGCCCTCGAAGTTAAGCAGTTTGTGCTAGGCGATACTACAGTGTGTGCCTAGGAAGTGTTTGCAGGCAAATGGATGAATGAGAGCAGGGAGAAGGTTCCGGAAGAGAGCTAATGTGTACTGAATGCCTTCCATTCTTTTCCACTGAGTCTGTTTTCCCAACACTTTACTATGAAAAATTTCAAACATAATGCAAAACTGAAAGGCCTTTACACTGAGCAGCCACACACCCACCACCAGGTTTCAACATTAGCATTTTATTCTGTGCTTCCTATTCCTCTGTCCGTCCGTCTGTCCATCCTGTTTTTTATCCATTCCCTCTCAGTGCTTCGGCATGCATATCACCAAGGAAGAGGTCATTATTTGTTGATAGTTTTTTTTCTTCTGAGGTAAGATTGGTACATTTCATTATAGTTAAATTTTAACAGTACGTTTGCTGAGTTTTGACACATGCATACACCTGTGTAACCCAAACTCCTACAAAGATATCATTACCCAGAAAGTTGCCTCATATCCCTTCCCAGTCAGTGCCCACCCCTACTTCCCAGCAGAGGGTCTACTATTTTTATGTCATATTTTTATATGCTTTTTTTTTTGTTCCAAAAGAATTTCAGGTGACTCACTTAGTTCCATAAAAACATAAAGCATAAATCATACATGAGAAGTAGTTGGAAAAAAGAAACTGAAGGAGGAATGTTAAACGGATCCAAGAGAGCACCTCTGATGTGCCAGGCACTTTATAAGTAATATATTACTTAATCCTTACAAGAGGTATGTGTACTTATTTCCATTTTATAGATGAAGAGTCTGCAAAGTTATGTGGCTAATAAGTAATAGGGACACTCTTTAACTCCAGTGTTCATGCTTTTTCCACTCTAGCCCCCAAAAGCAAGAGAACAGGTAAAGGAAAAGTTTATTTTAAAAGTTAACAAGGTCTCCAATACATGCTCATCTATTTTTAAAATTGTGTTACCTCATCACGTATGTCAAAGTTTAGCTCCAGGAGATGGCAGGGGTAGGGGCATTAAGTGATCCTACAGTATTTGCAAAAGTGCTGTAAAGTCAGGGTTGCCTTTGAGTTATCCTGTGGCCTTAGAGATGGGATTCCATGTACTCAGAGAAAAAGGCAACTTTTCCAGAATTGATCGTAACAGTGGAAAGTCTCAAAATAGTCATTGACTGTCAAATCAAGCCCTATATCAACAAGGAAGCATCTTATACATGAAGGAGGCTTGGTCAGAGATTTCAGCTTTGACTTCAAGAGGGTCATTTATTCACTGTGTTAAGAAAGGGTGGAGGTGGGGCTGCCCTGGCAGTCCAGGGGCTAAGACTCTGAGCTTCCAGTGTAGGGGGCGTAGGCTCGGTTCCTGGTCAGGGGATTAATATCCCCCGTGACACATGGTGTGGCTAAATAACTATAAGAGCTCAATAAAAAATTGTTTAAAAAATTAAGGGTAAAGGCAATCTTTGGTAAAAGAATAACAGATTTCTGATAGGGAATCTTAGAAATATTCTATCTGCTACCTCCTGCATTTTGCATTGAATCTTCCTTATGATAATAGACTAGATATACACATTAAGCGTAAGGAAGAATTGAAGATTACTCTGAGTTTTCTTCCTTGAAATGCCAGAAAAAGAGTTGGGTCTGTTACAGTAGGACGCTTATCATTGGGATCCTGGATAAAGTTAGAGATTTTGAGAAAGGAAGGAAGACAAGGGTGTTAAAATGTTACGGGCTTGGCAGTATCAAATAGAAGAGTTTCCCCTTCTGTACTGTGGCCTCCAGTGTGGCGGGAGGGTCCTCCTGTTAGGCTCTGTGGGGCTGTGAGAACCAAGGCGTGTTCGTGTGGCCTTGGGTGATGGGCTGAAGATTCATGGTTCCCAGCTCAGTGGTCAGGCCTGTGGAGGCCTGGAGCAGTAATTCTGGAGATCACTGGGAATGAGGCAGGGTTCCAACAGACCGGCTCTGCTGCCCCCATCCGTCAGCTCTCTCCTCTCCCTACCTCCATCTCCTGGATCTCATGTATGAAGCTTGCAGAGAGAAGACTTTCTGAGTCTTTCAGGCCATCTGCCTTGTACCTCTGGTCCTCTGGGGAGCAGGAAAGGGAGAGACAGCCAAATCGCCACATTAATGAAAGCAGAAAGAGCCACATTAATGGTGGCAACTGATAATGAATATTAGGCCTTACTTCCTGGGCAGCAGCAGTTATCTTTAATAGACTGCTTGAATTGAAGAGAATTTAAAAAATAATGTTGTTTTCTGATTATAAAAGCCATTCATTCTTATGGTAGAAATCTGAAAAATATAAGAAAGCATTATGAAGATAATTGAGATTCTTGCTAGTGGTGATACCCTAACATGAATTCTTTTTAGGCATTTATAAATTGTTTACATACAGTGTGAAGTCATGCTGTATATACGTTTGGTATCTTATTTTCAAAATATTTGCTGATTTAATCTGAGCATTCTCTCATTAAAAATTATTCATAAGCATGATTTAAAGGAGCTGTTGATATTCTGTCTGTTGTATTTTCAGCCTACTTCAGTTCAGTTCAGTCGCTCAGTTGTGTCCAACTCTCTGTGACCCCATGGACTGCAGCACACCAGGCCTCCCTGTCCATCACCACCTCCTAGAGTTTACTTAAACTCATGTCCATCGAGTTGGTGATCCCATCCAACCATCTCATCCTCTGTCGTCTCCTTCTCCCACCTAAAACCTTTCCCAGCATCGGGGTCTTTTCCAGTGAGTCAGTTCTTTGCATCAGGTGGCCAGATTATTGGAGTTTCAGCTTCAGCATCAGTCCTTTCAAATGAATATTCATGATTGATTTCCTTTAAGATGGATTGGTTTGATCTCCTTGCAGTCCAGGGGACTCTCAAGAGTTTCCTCCAGCACCATAAGCATCATTTCTTCAGCGCTCAGCTTTCTTTATAGTCCAACTCTCACATCCATACATGAGTACTGGAAAAACTGTAGCTTTGACTAGATGGACTTTTGTCAGCAAAATAATGTCTCTGCTTTTTAATATGCTATCTAGGTTGGTCAGAACTTTTCTTCCGAGGAGCAAACGTCTTTTAATTTCATGGCTGCAGTCACTATCTGGAGTGATTTTGGAACCCCCCAAAATAAAGTCTGTCACTGTTTCCATTGTTTCCCCATCTATTTGCCATGAAGTGATGGAACCGGATGCCATGATCTTCATTTTCTGAATGTTGAATTTTAAGTCAATTTTTTCGCTCTCCTCTTTCACTTTCATCAAGAGGCTCATCAGCCTACTTATCTCATTGAATTTGAAGTGAGTTTCATGTGAACAGCATATAGTTGGGTTGTGGTTTTAATCCATTCTGACAATTTGTGCTTTTTAACTGGTGTGTTCAGACCATGTACATTTAAGGTAATTATTTATACATTAGGGCTTTCCTGGTGGCTCAGCAGTAAAGGTGGCACCCCACTCCAGTACACTTGCCTGGAAAATCCCACGGACCGAGGAGCCTGGTGGGCTGCAGTCCATGGGGTCGCTCAGAGTCGGACACGACTGAGCGACTTCAGTTTCACTTTTCACTTTCATGCATTGGAGAAGGAAATGGCAACCCACTCCAGTGTTCTTGCCTGGAGAATCCCAGGGACGGGGAGCCTGGTGGGCTGCCGTCTGTGGGGTCACATAGAGTCGGGCACGACTGAAGTGACTTAGCAGCAGCAGCAGCAGTAGAGAATCTGCCTGCAGTGCAGGAGAAGCATGCAGGAGAGAGATGTTTGATTCCTGGGTTGGGAAGATCCCCTAGAGAAGGAAGTGGTAGCTCAGTCTAATATTCTTGCCTGGATCCCCTGGACAAAGGAGCCTGGTGGGCTACAGTCCCTGGGGTCACAAAAGAGTCAGATACGACTGAACAAAAACAAAAAATTTTTACATTAGAGTTTTAATCTGCCATTTTATTATTTGTTTTCCCTCCAGTTTCTCTTTTCTTGCCTTTCTTTGGTTACTTGAACATTTTAAAGGATTTTATAGTATTTGCAGTGTTCTTGAGTATATCTCCTTGTATCATTCATTTTCTTTGTGGCTGCTTTGAGTATTACAATATATATATTTGGCTTATAATGGTCTACTGCTGCTGCTAAGTCACTTCAGTTGTGTCCAACTCTGTTCAACCCCATAGACAGCAGCCCACCAGGCTCCCCTGTCCCTGGGATTCTCCAGGCAAGAACACTGGAGCGGGTTGCCATTTCCTTCTCCAATGCATGAAAGTGAAAAGTGAAACTGAAGTCGCTCAGTCGTGTCCGACTCTTAGCGACCCCATGGACTGCAGCCCACCAGGCTCCTCGGTCCATGGGATTTTCCAGGCAAGAGTACTGGAGTGGGGTGCCATTGCCTTCTCTGATAACGGTCTACTGGTATCAACAATTCGCCACTTTGAAATGTGAAAACCTTACTTCCATCCTGCCTTTTATATATAATCATATTGAGCATCAGATGGTATTATAATGTTTGTTTCAGTCACTAAATATGATATAGAATTCACAAGGAGAAGGATAGTCTATTATATATATTCATTTCCTTTTTCTGTTCTTTATTCCTAACCAATGCTCCAAGAAGATTTTTCCTTTAATCATTTCCTTTCTCTTTGAAGAACTTCCTTTAGCCATTTTTTAAGGGTAGGTCTTCTAGCTACACATTCTTTTAGTTTTCCTTAGTCTGAGAATGTCTTTACCCCTCGGATCTTGAGGTGTAGTTTCCCCAAATACAGAATTCGTGGGTGACAGTTCTTTTCTTTCAATGTAGAAAATATTGTGCTGCTTCCTTTTGGCCTCTGTGGTTTCAGAAGAGCAGCCTGTTGAATTGGTTTTCCCTTAGACATTGTGTTGTTTTTCTCAGTTTTCAAGGGTTTTTCTTTGTCTTTGATGATCAGAAACTTAATCATGTGTCTTGTCATGAATTTCTTTGAATTTATTTATTTGAGGCTTTCCCAGCTTCTTGAATCTGTAGATTTATGTCTTTCACCACATTTGGGAAATTCTCAGCCATTATCTTTTTGAATACTCTTAGCCCATCTCTTTATTCTTTCTGGGACCCTGGGGATATGAGCATTGGATCTTTTGTTTTTGTCTCACAAGTTCCTGAGCTCTGTTCATTTGTTTTCAGTCTGGTCTTTTTTGTTCATAATGGGTAAATTCTGTTGGCCTATCTTCAAGTTCATTTATATTATCCTCTGTCGTCTACTTCTATTATTATGTCTTTTAGGGCTATGATTTTTATTTGGTCCTTTTTATAACTTCTGTTTCTTTGATGAGATTTCTATGTTTTCATTTATTTCAAGAGAATTTGCAGTTGCTTATTGCAGCATTTTTGTGAGGGTTGCTTTAATATCCCCTGTAAGCTGATTCCAACATCAGATTTATTTCTGTATTGGTGTCAGTTGATTGTCTTTTCTCATTCAAGTGTGGTTTTCCTGGTTCTTGGTAAGGAGGTTTCCCATTCTGTTCTGGACATTTTGTCTATTATGTTAGGAAACTCTGGGTCCTTTTTAAACCTTGTATTTTACCAGGAAGTCACTGTCTTTAGATTAGCACAGAAATTGGGATCTACTTCTATGGGCTGTGGTTCCATTGACAATTTACTCTTCAGAGCCTTTGCTGTTACAGGTTTGGTCTGCTCGACTTATCTGGTGCAGCTGGGGCTCCCACTGGACCTTGCTGGTGCTAGCTGATGGAAGGAAGTAGTTTTCCCAGGCCACAATGCCTGGTGCTTTCATGTAGGCGACAGGAGCCTCCATCCCTCTGGGATAAAGGGTATTTCCTGGGGGCCTACAGGGAGGGAGAGTGTTTTCCCAGATTGTTTTTGTATCAGTGGGCTTCTGACCTATCCTCCTTATTGGTGCTCCCAGCTGGCCTGGTGTTGTCAGCAGAACTCCCATTCCATCATAGGAAGGATGTGCTTTCCGGGGTTGCTGTCTGTTGCTAGTCTGGACGGGGCTTGGGAAATACTTGACTTGGGCCCCCTTCTGCGGTTGGATAGGGGAGTCACGAGCGCCCTGCTGCTGCTGCATTGTTCCTTTAGTTCTGGGGTCCCTAACCTGTTCACCTTCCTTTCCCAGCCTTTCAGACTTCTCCTTTGGTTGCCTCTTGTGTTATTTACAGGATTTATAATTGTGCTTAGCAAGGAGGCTGGGCCAGAAATGGTTTACAGCATCTTGTCCAGGACCATGGTGGTGTTCTGTGTAACTGTTCATCTTCCTCTCCAGTATTCTTGCAGGAAAATCCCATGGACAGAGGAGCCTGGTGGACTACAGTCCGTGGGGTTACAAAAGAGATGGATACAACTGAGCACCTAAACAACAACGACGACAACGCTTTTGGATGATTGTTGTTATTGTTCAGTTGCTCAGTCGTGTCCAGCTCTTTGCGACCCCACGGACTGCAGCACGCCAGGCTTCCCCATCCTTCACCATCTCCTGGAGCTTACTGAAACTCATGTCCTTTGAGTCGGTGATGTCTTCCAACCGTCTTATCCTCTGTCCTCCCCTTTTCTTCCTGCCCTCAATCTTTCCTGGCATCAGGGTCTTTTCTAATGAGTTAGCTCTTCACATAAGGTGGCCAAAATATTGGAGTTTCAGCTTCAGCATCAGTCCTTTCCATGAGTATTCAGGGTTGATTTTCTTCAGGTTGACTGGTTGGATCTCCTTGCAGTCCAAGGGACTCTTAAGAGTCTTCTCCAATACCACAGTTGCAAAGTATCAGTTCTAAAGTGCTCAGCCTTTTTTATGGTCCAACTCTCACATCCATACATGACCAGTGGAAAAACCATAGCTTTGACTAGATAGACCTTTGTCAACACAGTAATGTCTCTGCTTTTTAATATTCTGTCTCAGTTGGTCGTAACTTTTCTTCCAAAGAGCAAGCATCTTTTCATTTCATGGCAGCAGTGATTTTGGATGATTAGGCTGTTTTAAATATGACTGCTATAGACATCATGATGGTGGAGTTGGGATGGAAAGTTCCAACAGCCTTGAAATCTGAAAAGCTTCCTTACTCCCCAGACCCATGGGCCTGGGCCTGGTTGGCCACCCGGTACAGGCTGTTACTCATCTGTTTTCCGTTTGCTTGTCTCTGATGTCAGCTCTTCGTGTCTGCTTTAAAGGGAGGCATTTCTTGTTGTTATGCTCGTTGAATAATGCAGTAGTTTGTCACACTTCTAGCATGATTAAAACCGATAAACTTTGGCCTTTGTAGCGCCTTTTTCTCCGCCTTGTCTTTTGGTTAATTTTGTTTCTCTTTTGGCAAAGATTTTGTATTAAATTCAGCCATGGAAATTGTATTGTGATTTAACTGAGAAACTTTTAATTTTTTTATGTGATTATTTCTCTGTTTCAGGGCTGCAAAACAATGACCAAGTTTTTTTCAAAATTAGTGTGAAAAAGTTGTTGACATTTTTGCACTTGAAAATGAAGAATTGGAGGTCATCACAGTAAATGTATCTTAAAAAAAAAAACCAGAGTGGGAAATCCTTTGTATTGGAAGCCATGGGTCCCTTTGTATAGTTTACAATAATAGTTCAGCACAAATAAGTTCAGGTTAAAATTGCATACTATTTATTCCCACCCATTTCCTTTATTGGCTGTGACACACAGGAATTACGCCCACTGCTTGACTAACCTTTCTGACCTTTTGTTACTTGGCTATAAATTGACTTGGGTCTTTTGCAAAAACACTGTCAAGGGGGAAAAATCTTTTTGTTAGAACCCAGCCAATTCCTGCCTCACTGTGGAACAGTTTGTTCTCCTGAAGAAACGAGCCAGTTGAGTGAACAGAAAAACATAGCCATGAACTGGCATCGCCAAAAACTGCAAACATAATTGCCCACGATCATTCCTCAGAGCCAGGAACTTTATAAGATAATGAGGCTGGGGAGAAACTACAGTTTGGAGTTCCGCGGGCTTTAGGTAAATGTAATTGACGTGTTAGGGTTGTAACCACATCAAAAGGGTTTCTTGTTCTGAGCTCTGGCAGGCACACCATTTTCCCATTTGCAGTGGGAATATTGTCGATCCCCCTGCCTGCTCTCCCTGGCTTGCAGCCCCTGCTTTTCTGTGGCTCTTCCCACCAGCTTCTTTGGTTCAACACCGTAAACACTGCCTGAGTGACTGCTCGGTGTGAGTCCTGGGTTCCCCTCCCCGAGAAGATATTTACAGTGGTCTAGTGAATGACACCCCACTCCAGTACTCTTGCCTGGGAAATCCCATGGACCGAGGAGCCTGGTGGGCTGCAGTCCATGGGCTCGCTAAGAGTCGGATACGACTGAGCGACTCCCCTTTCAGTTTTCACTTTCATGCATTGGAGAAGGAAATGGCAACCCACTCCAGTGTTCTTGCCTGGAGAATCCCAGGGATGGGGGAGCCTGGTAGGCTGCTGTCTATGGGGTTGAACAGAGTTGGACACAACTGAAGTGACTTAGCAGCAGCAGCAGCAGCAGCAGGGAATTACAAGAAAACATGAAAAATAACGACAGCATGGCACTTGCAGTAACAGGTATGAGACACAGTCACTACTTACTTGACAGACTGTCACCCAAGTGGGGCCTTTTGAGTGAATTTTGAAGACTGTCTAGGACTTTGCCAAATAAAAGAGAAGAGGAGGGTATTCTAGGCAGAGAAGTGTGTATAAAGTTGAGGAGTGATAGGATAGCATCAGAGTTCCGGTGCCTTATGTAGAATTGCTTGGCTATAGAGTGTGAGGATGGAAAGGAGTGGTGGCCAGCAAACTGGCGATGGTCGGGAACTGGATGACAGGACTCCGAAGCCACGTGAAACAGTCTGGAGTTCAGAGTGTAGGCTGGGGGGCTGTGTAAGGGCTCTGAAGCAGGGGGATGGCCTGGGTAGAGTTAGAATGGGAAGACTTGGGTTTGCAAGGAGCTCAGAAAGGGCAGGTTGGGCCACACTAAGGACGGACCATGACGCCAGGCACTGAAGACGGTGATTTGTGTGTCTGACGGCTAATGGGGGAACGGGGACACGTGTGTGTACAGGCGGCAAAGGTCGCTGAGGTCCCCACAACCGGCTGCAGACGAGAGGGTCAGTGCCCAGAAACCAGGGGCTACCTTGGTGATAGGGGAGCTCAGGGACAGAGGGCGGAGGCAGGAAGCCTGAGACTTCTGCTTGACCGCCCGCATGCCCGTGAAGGGTGCTTGCCCACAGACCAGCGGTCCCAGCCTTTCTGGCATGGAGGATGGGTTTTGTGGAAGACAGTTTTTCCACAGACTGTGAGTTACTGCGATGTGGGGTGGGGGACGGTTTCAAGTGCATTTCATTTATTGTGTGCTTTTATTTCTATTATTATTATATCAGCTCCACCTCATAGCATCAAGCATTAGATCTTGGGGACTCCTGCCGTAAACTTAGTTTGTTTGATTTTTGTAGTGAAACTTACCCTGTATGCACTGATTCCATTCCCATTTTATAAAAGAAAACTGAGGTTTGGGAGGTTAAATACATCACCCAAGACCCAAGTGACCTGCCCTAGGAAGTTGCTGAGCCAGGGTTGGGACTTAGGTTTCTCTGACTCCCACCATAGTGACAGGCCACCTTGGAATTGAACCTGCTAGAGCTGAGCTGCCCAGTGTCAGCGAGCCTCAAAACCTCTGCATGCTCTCTGTGAGAGCTATGCCTATAGATAATAGCTCTGCTGATACTTAGATTGCAGTATTAGTGTTAGTACAATTAATATTTTTTAAACCTAGTTTTCTTCTTGACTTGTCATCTCATGAAAACATCAGGTTTTTAATGTTATTTCTTAAAAGCTCACCATCTGGGAATAACTGATCTTGAGGAAGACCCAACCAAATTGGTAAAAAGTTAAAGGACTGAGTATACTTAAAGAAATGTAATGTTTTAATATTCAAGTGGGTATGTGTTATAACAACTTGTATTAGAGTAACAAACTATGGCTTTCAGTAATTAGAGAACATTTTAGGACTAACAGGAAGTTAAAATGGTGAATGTTTGTAAATCTATATACTTTTAAAGATCTCAGAAAATATTTTTCAGATGTGCACTACAGCTGAAGAAGCAGTTTACTAAGCAAAACTTGTCTTCAGTGAAGTCGCAGGACAAATGAATGATTCAGTGACATTCAGTCTATAGTCACGAGGTTATAGATTCCAGGATAAGGGGTTAGGAGGCAGAAGAGAAAGAATAAAAAGCAAACCTGGCCTACTTTGTATCAAAAACCGTATTCTTTGACCTCCCTGGAGGTCCAGTGGTTAGGAATCCACTCCCACTGCACAAGGAACAGGGTCAGTCCCTGATCCGGGAACTAAGTTCAGTCACACAGCCAAAAAAAAAAAAAAAAAGTGAAATTGCTTCAGTTGTGTCTGACTCTTTGCAACCCCATGGACTGTAGCCTGCCAGGCTCTTCCGTCCATGGGATTTTCCAGGCAAGAATATTGCAGTGGGGTGCCATTTCCGTCTCCAGGGTATCTTCCCGACCCAGGGATCGAACCTGGTTCTCCCACATTGCAGGCCAAGACTGTACCATCTGAGCCACCAGGTAACTGCTAAAAAAAATTGCCCCCCCCAAAAAAGAGAGGGGTATATTCTTGGTTAATGGATCCGCCCCTGTTGAGTTAGTAAAGGGCAACCTTGTCCCATCTGGGATTGGAGCCTTGAGATCCCAGGATCAAAGGCTGTAATTATGGAATGTTTTGAGCTGTCTCTTCACCATCTCATTTTCACCCTTCCTCTTCTTCTTGAAGTGGAACCAGAAATAAANTCAGACTAACGTCTATTGAGTTGGTGATGCCATCCCGCCACTCATCCTCTGCCACCCGCTTCCTCCTCCTGCCCTCAACCTTTCCCAGCATCAGGCTCTTTTCCAATGAGTCAGCTCTTTGCATCAGGTGGCCTAAGCATCAGTCTTTCCAATGAATATTCAGGGTTGATTTCCTTAAGGATGGACTGGTTTGATCTTTTTGCTGTCCAAGGGACTCTCAAGAGTTCAGCACCACAATTTGAAAGCATCAATTCTTTGGCACTCAGCCTTCTTTATGGTCCAACTCTCACATCCGTATGTGATGTACTTAATGATGTACTTAAAGTCCCTGAATGGGATACTTAAAATGGTTAAGATTGTAAATTTTATATGTAAACACATACTTTGCTGTAATATTAAAAAAAAAATCCTCCTTCTAACAAAGATGTAATTACTTCTGAGACCATAGACATTACAGATGGGAAAAGAGAACAAAAATGAGATATAAGTCAAGCGACTAAGGCAAATAAGAAACCAAAGAATGTAAGCATATTGATATAAAAAGGTAGCTTCAAAGTGATTTAAAAGATACTAAAGCAGCATTTATTCCATCTCTGCTTCAAATAAAGGACTCTGTTCTATTAAAGAAAATTATTAATGAGTTATTTTACATTTGTTTTTATACAAAATCTTCACATCTGGTGTGTGTTTTACCTTAACAATGCATCTCAGTTTGAACACACCACAGCTGAGGTGCTGAATAGCCCCATGTGACTGGGAGCTAAAGTGCCACACGGCATACGTGGAGAATCTTCTTGGAAGTAAGAAACCAACAGAAATTTTCTGAACTAAGGAGTGACATGAGCAGATCTGTGAGTTTTGATGGTGAGCCTGGTGGCCGTATTAGATGCAGACTGAAGGGGAAAGAGCTAAGCGTGTCTGTGGGACTCCAGGCCAGCGCAGGTGGGGGCATGAGGGTGATGCCCGCAGCCGCCCTCTGAGGGGCGCCTGCTAGGTGTCGCACGTGGTGTTGCACCCCTTCCACCCGCACCTTCATTTTGTAACAACTCTGGAAGGCGGAGACTGCTCTGTCCACTTGCAGGGGAGTAAGGGAGATGTTGAAGGCGCACGCACCTCTCCCAGAGACCCTGAGCTCACAGGAGGCAGCATCAGGACATGACCAGGCCTGTCCCGCTCCAGAGTTCATGCACTTGACCGCTGGGCTGTGTCTCACAAGGGTGGTGACAGAGGTCAGCTTTGAAACATTCTCCCAATTATAAGGCTGGATGGCAGCTGGATAAGGGGAGGATGGGAGAGGGCTGCGTGAAGGACAGTAGAGTGACTTGGAGATCAGATCTATCGCTTGGAAGTCTGGGTAGATGATGAGACACGAGACGAAGATCGAGGCAGTAGCACACGGTGGGTGAATGTTTTGTTTTGCTTGTTTGGTTTTGAGGGATGAATGCCAAGGTAAGGGGAGATAGACACTGTAGTTTTACAGAACCTTCGAGAACCAGTGGCCTTGGATGCGAGAGATTTGGAGCTTGGCCAGTAGTATACAGGCTGGCAGGGGCAATCTGGAAGTCGCCTGGGGGCCGGAGATTGCAGAGTGCTAGATAGGGCTGAGTTTTTTCCCTCATGGGGAGCTTGAGGAGGTGTGGTTTTAACCTCCTTGAGGTCCTGAATGACTTTGAGACTCCCTGTGGGGGAGTCAAAGCCTTTTGACTGGTGACTTANGGTGGCCTGAGCTCAGGGCATCCAGAGCTGCACTGTCTAAGAGAAAACGCAAGGCAGGCCACACGTGCGATCTAAAATGTTTGAGGAATGACACTGAAGAAGTAAGAAGCAGCAGATAAAATTGATTTCAAGACTGTATTTAACCCAATATATCAAAAATATTATTTCAGCTTTATTTCAAATATGTATTATTTCAAATGTGTATTTAATATTAAACATTATTAATAAAGACATAGAGACCAATGGAAGAGAATAGAAAGCCCATAAATAAACCCTCACACATGTGGTCAAATGATTCTGACAAGAGTGCTAAGACCAAATATTCAATGGGAAAGGGCAGACTTTCCAACATATGATGCTGGAAAAATTGGATATTCACATGCAGAAGAGAGATGCTGGACTCTTGCTTTTTTTTTACCATATAGAAAAATTAATTAATAATGCACTGAAGACCTAATTTTAAGACCTGAAACTATGGAACTCTTAGGAGAAAACATAGAGGAAAGGCTTCATGACACTGGATTTAGCAGAGATTTGCTGAAGATAAACCAAAAGCATAGGCAGCAAAATAAAAATAAATTGTGCTACATCACAATTTAAAATTTCTGTGCTTCAAAGGACACATTCAGTAGGGTGGGAGGCCAGCCTATGGAATAAAAGCAAATATTTGCAAGTCATATATCTAATGAGGGGTTAGTATCCAGAATATGTGAAGAACTCCTGCAACTCACCAACAAAACACAACCTGATTTTAAAAAAATGGGCAGAGGATCATCCTCTTAATTTTTGAGAGTTTGATATTAAAATTCTAACTAAAAATCTTAATTTAGCCACTTTAAAAAATAATTGTAATATATAGTGGAACTATATGTAACCTCATTCTGTATTTTCCAAGTCTACTGTAAATGTGTTTTCATACCTTCACAATTTAAGAATAAAAAATATTTTTATGGGCAGAGGGCTTGAATAGACACTTCTCCGAAGAAGTTATACAAATGGCTAATAAGCATCTGAAAGGTGTTCACTATCACTAATCATTAGGGAAATGCAAATCAAAACTACAGTAAGATACCATCTCACACTTTCAGGACAGCCACTATCAAAAACCCCAGAAAATAACAAATGTTGGCATTGTTGTTGTTGTTGGCATAGATCTAGAATAATTAGAACTCTTGTCACTGTTGGTAGGAATGTAAAATGGAGCAGGTACTATGGAAAACAATATGAAAGTTACTCAAATAGCTGAATGTATAATTACAATAAGATTTAGTGATTCTACTTCTGGGACTATACTCTCAAATGTTGAAAACAGGGACCCAAAGAGATATATGTACACTCAAGTTCATAGCAGCATTATTTACAGTAGCCAAAAGTTGGAAGCATCTTAAGTGTTCATTGAAGGCTGAATGGATAAATGAAATGTTTTATATACATACAAGGGTCTATTATTCACTTTTACAAAGGAAGGACGTTCTGACACCTGCTCCAACCATGGATGAACCTTGAAGACAGGATGCTAAATGAAATAAGCCAGTCACAAAAGGAGAGATACTGTGTGGGTGAACTTACATGAGGTACCTAGAAAAGTCAGATTCATAGAGACATAAAATAGAATGGTGGTTTCTAGGGACTGAGGGGAGAGGAAAGTAAGTTCAGTGGGGAAGAATTTCTGTTTTGCAAGGTGAAAGGAACTCTGAAGATGGACGGTGGTGATGGGCACATAACAGTGTGAGTGTGCTTGTGCAGCCACCAAGTCGTGTCTGACTTTTCGCAGCCCCATGGACTGCAGCGCGCCAGGCTTCCCGGCCTTCGCCAGCTCTTGGAGCTTGCTCAGACTAACGTCTATTGAGTTGGTGATGCCATCCCGCCACTCATCCTCTGCCACCCGCTTCCTCCTCCTGCCCTCAACCTTTCCCAGCATCAGGCTCTTTTCCAATGAGTCAGCTCTTTGCATCAGGTGGCCTAAGCATCAGTCTTTCCAATGAATATTCAGGGTTGATTTCCTTAAGCATGGACTGGTTTGATCTTTTTGCTGTCCAAGGGACTCTCAAGAGTTCAGCACCACAATTTGAAAGCATCGATTCTTTGGCACTCAGCCTTCTTTATGGTCCAACTCTCACATCCGTATGTGATGTACTTAATGATGTACTTAAAGTCCCTGAATGGTATACTTAAAACGGTTAAGATTGTAAATTTTATATGTAAACACATACTTTGCTGTAATATTAAAAAAAAAATCCTCCTTCTAACAAAGATGTAATTACTTCTGAGACCATAGACATTACAGATGGGAAAAGAGAACAAAAATGAGATATAAGTCAAGCGACTAAGGCAAATAAGAAACCAAAGAATGTAAGCATATTGACATAAAAAGGTAGCTTCAAAGTGATTTAAAAGATACTAAAGCAGCATTTATTCCATCTCTGCTTCAAATAAAGGACTCTGTTCTATTAAAGAAAATTATTAATGAGTTATTTTACATTTGTTTTTATACAAAATCTTCACATCTGGTGTGTGTTTTACCTTAACAATGCATCTCAGTTTGAACACACCACAGCTGAGGTGCTGAATAGCCCCATGTGACTGGGAGCTAAAGTGCCACACGGCATACGTGGAGAATCTTCTTGGAAGTAAGAAACCAACAGAAATTTTCTGAACTAAGGAGTGACATGAGCAGATCTGTGAGTTTTGATGGTGAGCCTGGTGGCCGTATTAGATGCAGACTGAAGGGGAAAGAGCTAAGCGTGTCTGTGGGACTCCAGGCCAGCGCAGGTGGGGGCATGAGGGTGATGCCCGCAGCCGCCCTCTGAGGGGCGCCTGCTAGGTGTCGCACGTGGTGTTGCACCCCTTCCACCCGCACCTTCATTTTGTAACAACTCTGGAAGGCGGAGACTGCTCTGTCCACTTGCAGGGGAGTAAGGGAGATGTTGAAGGCGCACGCACCTCTCCCAGAGACCCTGAGCTCACAGGAGGCAGCATCAGGACATGACCAGGCCTGTCCCGCTCCAGAGTTCATGCACTTGACCGCTGGGCTGTGTCTCACAAGGGTGGTGACAGAGGTCAGCTTTGAAACATTCTCCCAATTATAAGGCTGGATGGCAGCTGGATAAGGGGAGGATGGGAGAGGGCTGCGTGAAGGACAGTAGAGTAACTTGGAGATCAGATCTATCGCTTGGAAGTCTGGGTAGATGATGAGACACGAGACGAAGATCGAGGCAGTAGCACACGGTGGGTGAATGTTTTGTTTTGCTTGTTTGGTTTTGAGGGATGAATGCCAAGGTAAGGGGAGATAGACACTGTAGTTTTACAGAACCTTCGAGAACCAGTGGCCTTGGATGCGAGAGATTTGGAGCTTGGCCAGTAGTATACAGGCTGGCAGGGGCAATCTGGAAGTCGCCTGGGGGCCGGAGATTGCAGAGTGCTAGATAGGGCTGAGTTTTTTCCCTCATGGGGAGCTTGAGGAGGTGTGGTTTTAACCTCCTTGAGGTCCTGAATGACTTTGAGACTCCCTGTGGGGGAGTCAAAGCCTTTTGACTGGTGACTTAACAGTTCGAGCAGAATAGGAGGGAGCGGGCCTGCAGTGGGCCGAAGACAGACTGATGGAGGGGGCTGCCTGCGTGACAGTGGGAGCTGGCTGTGGGGTGGGGTTGGGAGAGGGCCCGTTAGGGGGCGATCGCTGTTCTTAGGAGAGTTACATGGTGTTTTAAATCAAGTCAGATGAACTTCTGTTGTGCAAGATTATCATAGACATACCACCACCATGTCATATTAAAGCAGCCTTTTGTTTAAAAACAGATAAATACAGCTTTTACCGGATTTATGATGGCAGGCACATCACATCATTTCTCATGTATACCATCAAGAGAAGTTCTTAGAAACTTTTGATTTAGGATCCTGAAATCTCATGGAAGGAAAATGAATGTTTACTAACTTGCAACAGAGGTTACACCTGCCCAGACACTCCCCTGAGTGTGCCAGTAGTGAAGCTGTGTCCACACTCAGGGGTCATAGGAAGAGGGCTGAGATGGAGGTAGTTATTCCTGGCTTGACAGTGGTTGTGAATAAATAGTTGTAGGAGTCTTAGGCTTTTCACTGTCACAGCATCTGACTTCCACGACTGCTTTATAGACTAGAGAAGGCGCAGGTGCTGAGGCCTTTCACTTGCCCTCACCTGCCCTCTAAGGTTCCTCAAAACAGAGCCATGTGCCCATAGAAGGCCCTTCCATCTGGCTCGCACCACCTCTGTTCTGCTGCCCCTCAGGACAGAACTGTGAAAGAGGCCTGAAGAGTATGACAAAGTGTGGAACTTTGTTGACCACACCCAGTTGGTCCCTTTGACTGGGCATCGTAAGATTGGAAATGGGCTTGCATAGAATTACCCCAGCTCTGAGTCACAAGGCTGTTAAACCCAATGAATGCTATTTAATCTTACCTGTCAAGGGAAATGAAAAGCTTCCTGGTGAGATAGTAGCAGCATTCAAAACATCACTCATAGGGAATTCTTCGACAGTCCAGTGGTTAGGACTAGGCACTTTCTTCGCAGGGCCTGAGTTCTATCCCTGGTCAGGGAACTAAGATCCCGCATGCAGTGCAGCAAAAAAAAAACAAACAAAACCCTCTTTAATCATAAAGTGGAGCAGCTGAGGCTCCACTACAGCCCCGCCCTGGCCCTGGGATCCTGAGGCTCCATCCTGCCAGGTCTGGGGTAGGACCTATCTCCAGAGAGGGATCTGAAGATTTCCCAACAGAGGGGAGAAGGAAAAGCTTAATAGCTTCCTTGTCTTCTTGACAAAGATATGAATTCAGATTTTGACCTCCTGAATTCACTAGAAAGTAGAGGAGCCTGGAGGACCTTAGAAAGGCCTAGGGAGCAGTCCTGGGACAGAGGTGATCTGTGGCAAGAGCCAAATTGCGAAGGCAGATATGACCACGCTGTTGCTGCTCCACTGGCGTGATTGGACTGTGGAGAGCTTGGGTGTTTGTTTGTTTGTTTTTTTAAGCAGTCTCTCTTCAAAAGAATTGAAAACAAGGTCCCACAGAGAGATCTGCACATCCATGTTCATATGAAGCAGATTTTTCACAATATTAGGTGAAAGCAGTGTGAATGTCTACCAACAGATAAATGGATAAAAATTGGTCTCCACACATAGTGGAGTATTATTCAGCCTTACAAAAGGAAGGGCATCCCGTCACATGGTACAACCTGGGTGAACCTTGAGAACACAGTGCTAAGTGAAATAAGCCAGTGCCAGAAACACAGGTACTGCATAGGTCCACATCTAAAACAGCCAGACTCTTAGAAAACAAGGGTGGTTGCCGGGGACTGGGGAAGCAGATAAGGGACTCACTGCTGTTCAGTGGCTACAGACTCTCAGTTTTGCAAGGTGAAAAGAGGGCTGGAGATGTGATGTCCAACCATGCACATCTAGTTAATCCTCCTGTATACTTCAAAATATTAAGCTGGGTTATTTTGCATTATGTGTTTGTTTTTTTTTTAACCGCAACTCTTTTTTTAAAAAAAGCAGGCAGAGTAGAGTGGCGGAGGTACCTTTTGCTGTTTCGGTTGTCGGCCTCCAGTGGCCAGCCTCCGGGGGAAGGCGGTGGAATGAGGGCAGCCACTTTGCTACAGTTATTGAGGGTCACTGTGAACGAGGCGGCACGCTAAGATGTTCTGTGCACTCCTTACCGGTTCCCAGAACGTCGTGTTGGCTCTGTGAGGCAGGCAGGATTGTCTCTCTTTTACCAGCGAGGAATCCAGTCATTTACCCAGGAATACACAGTCCACAGTAGCAGGGCTGTGGGACGCAAACCCAGCTCTGTCTGAATTAGAGTTGTTAACTCCATTCTCAGCGACCGGGTTTGCTGAGAACGACTTTGCAATGAATCGATTCGTCCATTCATTCACTGAAAGTCATGATTGTGTGCCAGGCACTGTGCTGGGTGCTGAAGACACTGGGGGCTTAGGTGCTAACTTTGTCAAGCTTACTGCCACCTGGGATGAGAGACAGTGAGCAAGAAGAGATACAACTGAGGAGCCGATGACACATTTTGGTAAGTGGTAAAAAAGGAGCCAACGAGAGCACTGTGATAGAGGGCTGATCGTGGAGGAGGCTGGGGGTGACTTAGCTGTTTAGAAGCAGTGTTCAGAGCCGGTCTCACCAGGACTGTAGCCCTGGGTAGGGAGACGTTAGCAGCCGGGAGGGGCCCCAGGTGCCGTCCCCATCCAGGCTCTCTGGAGCCTACAGGAGCCTCACAGGGCTGTGATCCACGTGGCATGGCTGTAATAAAGGACGAGAAACCCAAACATTCCCTCCTTAAGGGCGGGTGGGGGTGTGAGGGGAGGGGAACCAGGATTAAAGCGGTCAAAAGGGGCAAGCTTCCAGTTACGAGAGAAGTAAGGACTAGGGATGCAGTGTATAGCATGATAACTATAATGAATACTGCTCTGCATTATATATGAAAGTTAAGAGAAAAAATCCTGAGTTCTCATCACAAGGAAAAAAAAATTTTTCTTTAATGTTGCATCTGTATGAGATGATGAATGCTCAGTAAACTTCCTGTGATCATCGTTTCATGCTGTAAGGAAGTCAGATCATTAGACTGTACACCTTAGAGTTACTCAGTGCTGTATATCAATGATGTCAATAAAACTGAAGAAAAATAAATGGCGAGAAGGTAGAAGTCAAAGGGGAAGAAAGCCAAGAACTGTTCGTCAGAACTGTAAACTATGTCCCCAGACGGCCTCGTGATGAAAGAATCCCAGGCCTGCCAAATTCCAGCAGTGTTCCCTGGGGCCCCGGGTCACCTCACCTCTGCGCCTCGAATTTCTCATCTGTGTGGGGAGAAAAAACCCAAAACTTCTTCCTGGGTTGACTTCTGGTAGCATTAGCAGTGGCCGTTGGATGGTTAAAACACTGCCTGGCTTACCTCTCCTCCAGTTGGGCTGAATCCTGACGCTCATTTGTTTGGTTCTAATGGCCCCATTTTGAGAGAGACATAGACTAAAGAGAGGGTATTCAAAGAGCAGGTCACTAGAGAGAGAGTGGGTTGAATTCAGGATGCTTACTTTGCACTGCAGAGGTGAATACCAGAGTATGAAATGACGACCTTCAACCGTGTGAAAGGCTGATGTGCAGAGGGAGGGGGCTGATCACAGTGACGAGTGCTGACCTGCTCGGCGTCCATTCACAAGGCAGATCTAAAACCTGGGCGCCAGGTCCAGCTTGGAGAAGAGCTTTTGAATAAATTGTTGTAAGTGATAATAAGCTCCCGGGTCATGGAGGTACTCAAATGAGAGTGGATAACAGGTTGTTGTAGGGTTTTTGATTGAGAAAGAGTTTGCTCTGCACGCATTGACCCATCCCTCCATCCTGGATGTTTTGAAGTTACTTTAGGACCATGGCTTTAGGCTGGAAGCAGATGGAATATGTTTAGGAGTAGGTATTGTGTTTAGTTGTGGATGACGTGTGCTTATGCACCACTACAGAACTGAAACCAAAAGACCGTCTGTATTTATTAGAAGTTTGAAGCGTAAAGGAGCTCTGCATGGTATTTGACCCTGGTCACATTCCTTTCCTTTTTTTTGGCTGTCCTGGGTCTTTGTTGCGGCATACGGGCTACTCTGTAACTACTGTGGAGAACTTTCTAGTTCAGGGTGCAGGCTTCGTTGCCCTGTGGCATATAGGGTCTTAGTTTCCCGACCAGGGATCGAACCTGCACCCCCTGCAGTGGCAGGTAGGTTCTTAACCACTGGACCTCCAGGGAAGTCCCCCAGTCACAGAATCTTCAAAGCTCTCTGGCCCATCTCCACCAGCCACTCACTTGTTCACCTGCTGCTCTTTTAACAGCTCACATAGTTTAGGAAATGGGCTGCATTTTCCATTCATGTACTTCTTGTCGTTGCTGTTGTTCAGTCACTAAGTTGTGTCTGACTCTTTGCAACCCCGTGAACTGCAGCACTCCAGGTTTCCTGTCCTTCACTATCTCCCAGAGTTTGCTCAAACTCATGCCCACTGACGTGGGACCGCAGACGTCAGTCTGCAGTGTAGACCCAGTCTGCAGTGTAGACCGAGCCTGGGAGAGGGGTGAGGAACAGCGCACCCCCCAGGGGAGAGCCAGAGAGGTCAGTGTAGAGGAGTGTTTAGTCCTGAGAGGCTCAGACATGCCCACTAGGCCTGCAAGCTGTTTAGCCTGCAGTCTCTGTCCCACACTGGAAAAATTCAATTAAAACAAAGCCAGTGTAATTCTGAAATAAAACCATATCCAGGGCAAACCATTTACTATTTTGCTTTTTTGAGTTTTTACTTTTAAATTTAATAAAGTAATTTACTTTTTGAACTTGAAACAACATGTGGGCTTCAAGTGCGTTTTCATGTAACATGATTGACTTTGGACGGTGCAGGTTCTGACGTGTTGCCTTTCAAGGTAGCCTCTGTTGGTCCCCACCCTCGCTCTCTCCCCACCTCCTCATCCCGTGGGCACCCATCCCACTTTCTGTAGTTTCTCTGTGGGTTTGAGCAGGTTGGGGCAGAGAACAGAGTCTTTTCACTGGGACACTGGCCTTGCACAGCCTCCCTGAAATGCTGATGACCAAGCCAGCTCGGTCTAGTCTCTAACCTAGAAAGGGACCTTCCAGTATCAGCACACATTGGCTTTGGCTTTTGATAGGAAGCTTCCAGGTTCAAACCTATCTTGGTTGATGGCAACACCACCCTTCAAGTGGCTTAGGGCAAACACCCTGGACTCATCCTTGAAACCTGTGAATGCGATTCCTTCACGTGCTCCATCCAGTCCCTTAGGAAACCTTGTCAGCTCTACTGTCAGAAGGTCCCAGACTCCAGACACTTCTCTTCCCCTCCATTTCTAACCATTCTGGCCCAGGCTGTTGTCATCTCCTGCCTGGATCACTGCCATCCCCACTTGACAGGCTTCCTGCTTCTCCTCTTGTGTTTCCTGCAGTCTGTTCTCGACACGGCCAGCAGCTGTGTCCTGTGGGACACACGTCAGACCTCGTCAGCCCTCCGCTCCTAGCCCCTGCCACGGCGGGGGCTGCCCAGCTCAGAGCAGCCTGGGTTGTCAGCATGGCCCGCACCGTCTGCTACTCGTCCCTTGGGCCCCGTCCTCTCCTGCTCACCCACGACTGCTCCCGCTCAGCTGTCGCGAACAAACAGGCACATTGCCACCTCCAGGTCCTTGCAGCAGCTCATACCTCTGCCTGGGACGCTCTTCAGCTGCAGGATGGCTCACTGCCTCACCTCTGAGTCCCTGCTCCAGCGTCACGCTCTTAGGAAAGCCATTCCAGCTCCCATATTTAAAGCCGTGGCCTTGCGTCACCTCCCCAGCCACGACGCTCCTTGTCCCGCTTCCTTGCTTTGCCTTTTTCCGCTACACTTACTGCTCTCTCTCACTCTCTCTCAGCACTGGAGACGTGCCGTCCCACTGCCTTCTGTCATCCGTCAGGTGTTTTTTGTTTTTGCTTTTTAGGCTGTGTTGGGTCTCCACTGTGGCGTGCGGGTTTTCTCCAGTTACGGTGTGCTGGAGGCTTCTCCAGCACGGGCTCTGGAGCACGCAGGCTCAGTAGCTGTTCCATGCAGGCTCTCTAGTTGCCACGTGGCTTCAGTTTCCCTGTGGCATGTGTGGGATCTTAGTTCCTCAACCAGGGATTGAACTCACATTCCCCTACATGGGAAGGCAGATTCTTAACCACTGGACCACTGAGGAAGTCCTACTCTTACTATTCTTTAACACACAGTTTTACTTATTTATTTGGTTTATTGTCTCTNCAACCAGGGATTGAACTCACATTCCCCTACATGGGAAGGCAGATTCTTAACCACTGGACCACTGAGGAAGTCCTACTCTTACTATTCTTTAACACACAGTTTTACTTATTTATTTGGTTTATTGTCTCTCCCCTAAACGAGAATGGGAACTCCAGGGTGGCAGAGAATTTTGTATCTCTCTTTCGTCTTTTGTTCTATTCTAGCATATTCTGGCATCTAGGACAGTGCCTGGCACAGGGTATAGGTGCTTAGTAAACATNATCTGTCTGTCTATCTACCTGCCTACCAATCTATCCATCCATCTGTGATTTCCTTTGGCTACTGTAAAAAAATTAACATCAAAATTAAATTTTGATGACTTAATGTAATAGAAATGTATTCTTTCAAAACTCTGGAGGCAAGACATACAGATTCAGTATCACTGGGCCACAATCAAGGTATGGGCAGACCTGCAGTCCCTCTGGAGACACTAGAGGAGAAGCTGCTCTTGACTCCTCCAAATTCTAATAGCTGCCCACAGCCCTTGGCTGATTGCCATCATCACCCTAATTTCCACCTCTGTCTTCCCATGGCTTTCTCTGTGTATTTGTACATCTCTCTTACATCTTTCTACATCTGCCTTTACCTCTCTCTTAAAAGAACATATGATTGCATTTAGGACTCACCCAGATAATAAAGAATTATCTCCCCACCTCCAAGACTTCAAGATCTGTAACTTAATCACATCTGCAAGGTCTTTTTTTTTTAAACCATATAATGTAATGTTAACAGCTTCCATTGATTCCATTGATTAGGATGTGTATATCTTTTGGTGGATCATTATTCAACCAACCACACTTCCATCAATCTCTGAACCTACCTATCTTTATACCTACAGAGATTTCTTACATAGATTAGGATCTCATTCCCCTAAGGAGTAGTAGTTCGCCACCAGGTTCATTTTTTACCTGAGGAGACATGTGATAGTAATAAAATTCCTGGAGATATTTTTGGTTGTCCCAACTAGTAATGGTGGAAGTGCTATGGGCATCTAGCATGTAAAGGAGAGAGATCCTGTTAAACTCCCTCAATTCACAAGATAACATCCTACAAGGAATTATCTATCAGAATCACAATGTCAACAGTGTCAAGGCTGACAAACCCTGCTGAAGAAAAGTTAAGCAATTCAGAAAAGTTGATAACAAAATTTAAATCCTGAGCAATCCCTCCAGTGATTGATAACTATTGTTAAACATTTGATATGTCATCAGAGTGAAGTCCCAGGAAGATGACAGAGGAGAGAAATCTAAAAATCCATCCCTTCACAAGCAAACGTTGGCAAAAAAAACCTCAGTATCAACTTGGTTTGGGTTTGAACTCTAAAATTTAATTTAAAAACTTAGAACCAAAAAGTGTTTAATGAATAAAAGGCTTTTTTCGTTACCTGCCTACCATCCCCATTCCTCGGTTAGGCAGTAGCTCTGTGGATGGCAGCCTGAATTCCTGATTCAGCTTTCTGGTGCCAGAGGGAGAAATAAATACGTTTTTCTCAGAGTTGTGGTTGTGCATTTTGACCTGTTTTGTGGCTCCCTGAGGAATCAGCTCAGAGATTTGCCTTTGCTTCATCTACCTCAGAACTGTCAGGGCTGGAGGAGCCTCCCGGGTGAGCATTTGTTGAAAACATTTCAAAGCAAATACTANCATTTTGACCTGTTTTGTGGCTCCCTGAGGAATCAGCTCAGAGATTTGCCTTTGCTTCATCTACCTCAGAACTGTCAGGGCTGGAGGAGCCTCCCGGGTGAGCATTTGTTGAAAACATTTCAAAGCAAATACTACCTCTCACACAACTCAATATCTAAAAAACAAACAACCTGAAAATTGGGCAGAAGGCTGGGATAGAAGTTTTTCCAAGGAAGACACAAATGGCCAACAGGCACATGAAAAGATGCTCAACATCACTAATTGTCAGGGAAATGCAAATCAAACCACGGTGAGCTCTCCTCATACCTGTAGCTGCTCAATCATGTCTAACTCTTTGTGACCCCTTGGATTGGAGTCCAGCAGGCTCCTTTGTCCATGGAATTTTCCAGGCAGGAATACTGGAGTGGGTTGCCATTCCCTTCTCCAGGGGATCGAACCCGGGGTCTCCTGCATTGCAGGCAGATTCTTCACCATCTGAGCCATGTGTGTAAAATCCTTACACCTGTAAGAATGCTTATTATCAAAAAAGCAAACAAATAAGTGTTGGTGACCATGTGGAGAAGAGAACCCTCTTGCACTGGTGGTGAGAATGTTAATTGGCACAGCCACTACAGAAAACAGTATGGAGTTTCCTTCAAAAAAAACTAAAACTAGAACTACCATATGATCTAGCAATTCTATTCCACGGTATATATTCAGAAAAGACAAAAACTCTAATTTGTAAAGATTCATGCACCCAATTCATTGCAGCATTATTTACAATAGCGCAGTTATGGAAGCTACCTAAATGTCCATCAACAGATGCATGAATAAAGATTGGTATTTGTTGTTGTTCAGTTGCTCGGCTGTGTCTGACTCTTTGCGACCTCACGGACTGTAGCACTCCAGGCTTCCCTGTCCATCACCAACTCTGGAGCTTCCTCAAACTCATGTCCGTTGAATGGGTGATGCCATCCAAGGTATATATATATACAACATCCAAGATGTGGTGTAGGTAGCACTAGTGGTAAAGAACCCACCTGCCAATGCAAGAGACGTAAGACATGCAGGCTTGATCCCTTGGTCAGAAAGATCTCCTAGAGGAGGACATGGAAACCCACTCCAGCATCCTTGCCTGGAGAATCCCTTGGACAGGGGAGCCTGGAGGGCTACAGTCCATAGGGTTGCACAGAGTCAGATACAACTGAAGTGACTTAACACATAACGTATATAAATATACTGGGGTGGGTTACATTTCCTCCTCCAGAGGATCTTCCTGACCCAGGAATCAAACTCACATCTCCTGCATTACAGGTGGATTCTTTACCACTAAGCCACCAAGGAAGCCCCATCCCTGAGGTAGAGTCTCACCGCCAAGGAGACTGAGACTCCTACACCAGCCTGCTTGCTCTGACTAGGTCCATTAAGTTACTTCCCTGACTGGGTCCCCTTTACCATGTTCTTCTCTTGCCACCCTCCCCACCCCCAAAGGCCCCCGGGGTCTCTCGGCAGGCAGGAAAGTCTGTGGCTCACAGGAACAAAGACTTCCTGGATCAGGCTGCATGTGGGACTTGGATTTTCACCATTCTAATAGGTGTGCTGTGGGTCTCGTTCACTTTTAACTACAGGTTAGTCAGACAGCCTTCATTAAAGCAGAACTGTTACCCACATGAAATCAAACATAAACGAAAAGTAAAATCTGCCAGAGTGCAAGAGCAAGATTAAACACAGAACTCGGGGTTTATAGTGCTTTTATAAAATTCCTTGAGGCTATTCATAGCCAAACCTGAAAGCTGTATCAAGAAGGAGTGAAGTCTGGGGACTTAAAATTTCCTTTTTGCCATTAGAGAAAAAAAATCTATGGACAACTTCTATTGGAAGGGATTTAAAGCACCCCGTGGAACAAATTTGGAAATGTTACAGTTCAAAAGCAGAGCTGGAACTAGGTTGTGTAAAACATTAACGATGGGAAAAGTCAATGCAAGTAGAATACCTAGGCAGAGCACTATGGATTGCACATATTTGGTAATCCCTATATCTTTCTGAAAGGATACAAAAGTTTTTACGAAAGCCCTTTTTCTTTGCTATAAGAACTTCAATCCTCAAACAATTCATTCAGATTAAGTTAATTCTTCTTTTATGCCTAAAGCATCCAAGTAGGGCATTCCTATATTTCACCATGTAAATCCCTGTTATATGAATCAAATCAAAAGCTGGATCTTTGGTGTTTAGGAGGAAAAAAATAGGTCAATGGGAAATCTTGAAACAGTTATGGAGAATAACATATTTGACTTCCCTGACTGAAGGATACATGTGATACTAATCTGGGAAAACAGGATTTTCTTTCTGCATTTCATCCTTCCTGTCTTCAGATTGGGGTCCACAAAGAGAACCTTAAGCTCTGCTCTATAATTTCAAGGTTTTTGGTTTTTTATCTTTTTTCTATCTTCTTTTTAAAAAATTTTGGCTAGTGAAGCAGAGTCTCTGACTTTAAGGTTGTCTGAGTGTGTGTTCTAGTTTTACCTTTGAAAAATGCCACCCTGAAATCTGGAATGACAGGTATAGGAGCCAAGATATTCTGACATTGTTATGCAGTCACTAAGTGGTGTCCCCCCACGGATCTGCTTACATAATCATGGATCTTTTCCCTCCAAGGACAACACTAAGTTCTCAGGGTAAAGAATGAAGAAATACCCCTTTTGGCTTTGGCAGAGGGAGGGGAGAGTAACTGTTCGTAAATACCCCCATAATCTTCCTATAACAAAAGCCTACTTTCCAGGATAAGGTACTTTGAAAGAGCATTATTCTGAAATTTTATCCTGGCTGGAAAAGGAAATCCCTCCCCAATCCATTCCCTATGGTTTTCCTGGCCTCACCTGGTGGGTGTGGTGGGTGGGGGGAGCTTTAAGGAAATGAATTGGGAATGTTGCAATCTAAGAAGTCGAAGTAGTAGAAAAAAGGCAAAAATGATATATCACTGGAGGAGAGACAAAAACCATTGTTCAGTTCATAGCACTGAAACACAGGCCCCCTAAAGACTGACAATCAGAAGGTTATAGAATGCTTCCTGTCTTCCACACCCTATCACCAAATCAACAAGGCTCCAGTATAGTAATACTGTGTACCAACTCTTCTATCCTTGTCTTTAAAGTAAAATGCTGACTCAAGAATTAATGATTGGGAAATGTGAAGATGCAGAAACATCGAATGGCTGTTGGGCTGGGAAACTGGTAACAATTCAGACTATATATTTGCCATGTAGCAATATTACCCAACTCCCAGTTCCCTGAAAGATATAGATAAAAGCCTGACACATTCTTAACTTGTTTTTTAAAGGAAGCAGACCCACCTCCAGAGGAAAACTGCTGACCCCAAGAACATAGAACCTAGACTGGTTGAAACCGTAAGACTGATGATACTTGAAACTTCACCTTGATGCCAACTGATGGTAGAATTTTCCACGAGCTGATCATGCCTTGCTCCTTGAACACTATAAAATTTCTTACTGCCCCCTCCAGGGTGAGTCACACAGTCTTGAGGGTATTAGCCTGCTGTGGCCCGCTTTAACTGTCAAGGCAATAAAATCTACTCCTTTCAACTTCACCCAAAACTCTGTCTCTGTGTTTCAGTTTGGCACCAGTGAACAGAGGCCAGGTTTCGGCAAAAATAGTAACTCTCAGTAACAGCTGGAAAAGCTGTAAGAAACAGACTCGCTCTAGGGAACAGTGCACAGAGAAACCCCAAAGCCAAGATGGGGAACCAAAAAAAGGACACGAGAGGAATGTGACGCTTCTAGCACCCATAACTACCATGAACATTTATCACAACCCTCCTCTGAGCCAGATTAACATAAATCTTCACACTAACAGACTCTTTACCACAATTTTATAACCCAAACATCTACCTTTCAACAACAACAAAAAAGGACAAAGCATACCAAAATACAAAAAACAAACAAAAAAACAAAACCCATAGTCTGAAAAAACAGAACAAACATCAGAACCGTTATTCGGATACAGCACAGGTATTAGAATTATCAATGAATTTAATATACTTGAGTAATACACGAAGTTGTTTAATGGAAAAAGTAAATAACATACAAGAACAGATCTGTAATATAAGCAGAAAGAAACTCTAAAAACAAATTCTAGATATCAAAAAACACAAACAAATTAAAAATGTCCTCAACTACCTCATTAATAGATTCCACATGTTTGAGAAAAAAAATTGAAGATGAGTCAATAGGAAATTCTCAAAGTAAAATGCAAAGAAAATAAATATTTTTCTAAAAAAGAATGTATACATGTATATAACTGAGTCACTGTGTTATACAGTGGAAATTGGCAAAACACTGTAAATCAACTATATTTCAATTTATTTTTTAAAAATAAAGTAAAAAATTAAAAAACAAAACAGGAAAACCAAGAACTTTGGGGCAATATAAAAAACTAACATACGTGTAATTAGAGTGCCAGAAAGAGTAGAAAGAGAAAATGGAGCAAAAGAAATATTTGAAGTAATAATTACTCAGAACTTTTCAAAATGAGTGACAGATAATGATAGATAAATTATAGATCTGGAACTCTCAGAGAACATTAAGCAAGATAAATACAAGAAAAAAAGCTACACTTAGACATATCATATTCAATCTGTACATTGAAAAAGAATGAACTTGAAAAAAAAAGGAAAATAAAGTATCTTATTTATAAAGGAATAAAGACAAGACTTACAGTGGAATTCTTGTCAGAAAACATGTAAGCAAGAAAAAAGGGCTGTGAAATATTTAAAAGTGATGAAAAGTGATGAAAGTATCCTTCAAAAGTAAAGGAAAAATAAAGACTTTCTCAGAGAGAAAAAAATGTGGCAAATCATTGCCAGTAGACCTGCCCTGTCAATAATATTCAGAGATCTTTATGTATAAGAAAAAGTATATCTGATATATACCTGTATATTTTTATCAGAAGATTTGGTTTTCACTGAAAAAAAAAGCATCTGAGAAGAAATAAATGAAGATAAAATATTTTCCTTTTCTTAATTTAACTTCCTTTTCTTAGCCTAAAATATCCTTTCTTTAAAGCATTAATAATAACAATGTATGGGGGAGGGGGCTTCCCTGGTGGCAGACTGGATAAGAATCTGCCTGCCAATGCAGTCAACACAAGTTCAATCCCTGGTGTGGGAAGATCCCACATGCCACAGAGCAACTAAGCCTGTGAGCCACAACTACTGAGCCTGTAAGCTATCAGTACTGAATCCTGTGCTCTAGAGTCTGTGCTCCAGGACAAGAGAAGCCACTGCATTGAGAAGCACCCACACCACAAGAAAGAGTAGCCCCTGCTCCTTGTGACTAGAGAAAGTCCACACAAAAGCTGACCTGGTGCAGCCAAAAACTTAAAAAAAATTTTTTTAATATTTAAAAAATAAATGAATGACTACTTAAAAAAACAAATGAATAAATGACTACTTTAAAAATGTATGGAGTGACTATATCATATAGGTAATTGAAACAATGCATGCAAGGTCACGGGGAAAGCAGGCAGGATTTGAGAATATTCGGTTATAAGGTACCTGTGCTACATGTAAAACAGTATAGTGTTATCTGAAGATGAACTTAGACTAATTAAAAAGATGTGTATTTTAAACCCTGGAGCAAGCACTGAAAAAAATTTTAAATAAATATAACTAATAGGCTGAGACAGGATATAAAATAGAACCAAATAAAATGCTCAGTTAAAATCAGAGAAGGCAGAAAATGACGAGGAAGAAAGAAATAGGAAATATAACACATAGAAATCAGTTACATGGGTGGTAAATATTAATCTAGCTATATAAATAAACACTTTACATGTGAATAGTCTAAACATCCCAACTAAAATATAGAGATTCTCAGAATGGATAGAAAAATCTAGACCAACTTTCCTTAGAAGGTAGTGGTTTAAGGGAAGAAATGAGTGTCATGCTGCCCAAGAGAACTGCCGAAAAGGGATCAACCACAGAAACAGAACAAAAAGAGGACAGAAATGAAGATTCAGAGCCTATAACTTCTAAGCCTCTTCAACAAGTACACCTGATCTGAGAAGAAAACCTTGGGAAAGAACAAATACAGTGAATGGCAGCAAGTTACCTATTATTTCCAGACCAAAATCTGTGCCCTCATCACAGCCAAGTGACAAGAGTGCAGACAGAGGAACTAGACAATGACAGCCTGAAGCAGAACTTTTTTCTGTTTTTTAGGTCACGCCATGCAGCATGTTTAACTTATATGCAGAGTACCTGCTTATTTAACTTACATGCAGAGTACATTGTGAGAAATGCTGGGCTGGATGAACCACAAGCTGGAATCAAGATTGCTGGCAGAAATATCGATAACCTCAGATACACAGATGACACCACGCATATGGCAGAAAGCGAAGAGGAACTAAATAGCTTCCTGATGAAAATGAAAGAGGACGGTGAAAAAGCTGGCTTAAAATTCAACATTCAAAAAACTAAGATCATGACATCGTCCCATCACTTCATGGCAAATAGATGGGGAAATAATGGAAACAGTGATAGACTTTATTTTCTTGGGCTCCAAAATCACTGCAGATGGCGACTGCAGTCATAAAATTTTTTAAAAGACACTTGCTCCTTGGAAGAAAAGCTGTGACCCCCCTAGACAGCATGTTAAAAAGCAGAGACATTATTTGCCAACAAATGTCCATCTGGTCAAAGCTATGGTTTTTCTAGTAGTCATGTATGCATGTGAGAATTGGACCATAAAGAAAGCTGAGAGCTGAATAATTGATGCTTTTGAACTGTGGTGTTGGAGAAGACTCTTGAGAGTCTCTTAGACTACAAGGAGATCAAAGCAATCAATCCTAAAGGAAATCAGTTCTGAATATTCATTGGAAGGACTGATGTTGAAGCTGAAACTCCAATACTTGGGCCACTTGATGTGAAGAACTGACTCATTTGAAAAGACCCTGATGCTGGGAAAGATTGAAGGCGGGAGGAACAAGGGACGACAGAGGATGAGATGGTTGGATGGCATCACCAACTCAATGGACATGAGTTTGAGTGAACTCTAGGAGTTGGTGATGGATAGGGAGGCCTGAATTGCTGCAGTCCATGGAGTCACAAAGAGCTGGACACGACTGTGTGACTGAACTGAACTGAATGCAGCATGTGGGATCTTAGCTCCCCAACCAAGGATTGAACCTATGGCCCCTGCACTGGGAGCACAGAGTCTTAATCACTGGACCACCAGGGAAGTTCAGGACATTGTAGATGCAATGAGAAAAGAATTAACTAAGCTAAAAGAAGAGCTTGTTGATTCAAACAGGCAGGAACTGAACAAGTCAAATACCACATAGAGCAACAAACTAAGAGCGATAGGACTTTAATCTGGAGAAAGAAAAAAAAAAAAACACCTACAAAGAATAACCGTTAACAAAACCCTTACATTTTGTGAGCTATAAGAAGAAAATGGAGATTGTTGGAAGGAGGAAAAAACCAACATAGTTTGAAAACCTTCTGACATCACTATCCTTCAGACATTACTCTTAACTTCAGACATTACTTCTGGCGATAAGCTATTTCCCTCCCAGTTTGCTGCTTTTTTCTTCACAACAGGATGGAAGAGAGTTGTACAGAAATTCCTGTATCACTTATGAAGAAAATACTAAACCTGTCAGGCAAGATATTGTGCACTGAAATATTTTCTTGTCAAGAGAAAAATCACACATTTTCCACTATCCATTGCAAAAATAAAGAAAAGATAGGTTGGAGAAGACAGAGGATGAGATAGTTAGATGGCATCACCGACTCAATGGACATGGGTTTGGGTGGACTCCGGGAGGTGGTGATGGACAGGGAGGGCTGGTGTGCTGTGGTTCATAGAGTTGCAAAGAATCGGACACGACTGAATGACTGAACTGAAGAGACTCTCAAGAGTCTTTAAAGAGTTATTAATTAAATAAAAATGAAAACACACCTTAGCAAAATTTGTGGGCTACAACTGAACAATGCACAGGGAAATTTATAACTTAAAATGCATACATAAGCACAGAAAAAAGACCTAAATTAATTACCTAGGCTTCCACCTTAGGAAACAAGAGATAAAAAGAACAAATTAAAACTTTAAAATATTTTATTTTATTTTAAGGTCTAGTTAATTAACAACTTTGTATTAGTTTCAGGTGTAAAGTAAATTAAACTTAAAGCAAGGATAAGAATTTGTAATAAAAATTAGAGCAGAAATCAGCAAAATTCAAAAAAAGGAAAACAATAGAGAAAAAATATCAAACAGACAAATCTCAATTGAGGGACATTATAAAAATTACTTGAGAAGGTACTCCTCAAAACTGTCAAGTTTGTCAAAAATAAGAAAAGTCTGAGAAGCTATCACAGCCAATGAAGACCTTGAGGAGACATAATCTAACACTGCTCTCCTGGAGGGGACTCAGGAGTTTGTCAAAGAACATTAGATAAAAACTAGGGAAATCTGGAAAAAGTATGGAGTATAGAAAATAATGTATTAATACTAGTTCTTTAATTGTGACAAACATAGCCTACTAATGGGAGATATTAACAAAAGAGGAAGTGGATATAGTATATGTATATGGAAAATCTCTGTATTATCATCATAACTTTTCTATAGATCTAAAGCTTTTACACACAAATAAAAATTACAGGAATTAAGAGACTAAAACAGTATTTATTATTCCAAGTCCACATGTTACATTTATACAAAATGCTTCTATTTCAACTTTTGAATTAACATATATCATGGGCATTGACGATTATGCTTACTATAGCATTAAAAGGGCTTCCCTGGTGGCTCAGAGGTTAAAGCGTCTGCCTCCGATGTGGGAGACCCGGGTTTGATCCCTGGGTTGGGAAGATCCCCTGGAGAAGGAAATGGTAACCCACTCCAGTATTCTTGCCTAGAGAATCCCATGGACAGAGAAGCCTGGTAGGCTATAGTCCACGGGGTCGCAAAGAGTCGGACACGACTGAGCGACTTCACTTTCACTTTCACTATAGCATTAAAACACCCTACATTAGTATAATTCAGAATTTTACCCATTTTAGAATAGTTTTGCTTTAAGATGAGACATAGTATAGATGCAAATGCTACATGAAATAAAGATGGAATCTTTAAAATTCCAGATGACATTAGTTCTACAGTCTCAACCACTAATCACTCTCTAAAACCCCAAATATATAGGAAACAGAAAACATTTTATATTAGTGATACAGTACATGAAAGTTGACAAAAAAGATAAAATGAAGACCTAAGTTGATTCTGGGACTTCCCTGGCCATCCAGTGGTTAGAATTCTGCCTTGTAATGCAGGGGCTGTGGGTTTGATCCTTGGTCAGGAACTAAGATCCCACATGCCTTGGCACCACGACTACTGAACCCATATCCTGAAATGAAAGGTCCCGCAACTAAGCTGCAGCTAAGACCCAACACAGCCAAATAAATAAATAAGATGCTTTCTTTAAAAACTTGATTCTGTCTTACTCTGATATGCCAGCCTCACAAAAGGAATGCAAGAAAACAAAATACATCGAAAGAGCTCTAAAATGATTCCAAGGCAAGATGGACTAGGTGATAAAGCTGCTTCACAGCATAATCTCTCAAATGGCAAATAGAAAACCCGTCCTTGGACTTTGTGCTTGAGACTTGAAGCTTTTGCCTAAGTGTCACACTATGCTGGTTGGCATTTAATAATTGTGATTGACAGGGCTTCATGTAGCTGACCTCATATATCAAGACCAGGAAATACAGAGGTTAAGTCTATAAAAGACAGAGAGGTAGAGTATAGAAATAGTTAACCTTTTAATTGTATTGTTTCTTGTTTCTCATGGCCCAAGGAAAGGCTACTAGTTCTCATGAGCAATACTTAGAACACCAATTATATCTCAATATGCGTGCCACCTCAAGACAATATTTTCAGACAAAAATGCATTCGAGTTTTAATTATAAGCTTAGTCACTTTAGTTTTTTTATANGCTCTTCAGCTGCAGGATGGCTCACTGCCTCACCTCTGAGTCCCTGCTCCAGCGTCACGCTCTTAGGAAAGCCATTCCAGCTCCCATATTTAAAGCCGTGGCCTTGCGTCACCTCCCCAGCCACGACGCTCCTTGTCCCGCTTCCTTGCTTTGCCTTTTTCCACTACACTTACTGCTCTCTCTCACTCTCTCTCAGCACTGGAGACGTGCCGTCCCACTGCCTTCTGTCATCCGTCAGGTGTTTTTTGTTTTTGCTTTTTAGGCTGTGTTGGGTCTCCACTGTGGTGTGCGGGTTTTCTCCAGTTACGGCGTGCTGGAGGCTTCTCCAGCACGGGCTCTGGAGCACGCAGGCTCAGTAGCTGTTCCATGCAGGCTCTCTAGTTGCCACGTGGCTTCAGTTTCCCTGTGGCATGTGTGGGATCTTAGTTCCTCGACCAGGGATTGAACTCACATTCCCCTACATGGGAAGGCAGATTCTTAACCACTGGACCACTGAGGAAGTCCTGCTCTTACTATTCTTTAACACACAGTTTTACTTATTTATTTGGTTTATTGTCTCTCCCCTAAATGAGAATGGGAACTCCAGGGTGGCAGAGAATTTTTTCTCTTNTCCAAAAACCTAAGTGACTTAAAACCAGGAAAGTTATTTCTTGCTCATGTTTCATGTACATTACAGATCAACTTTTGTTCTCTGTTTAGGACCCAGGCTAACAGAGTAGCTATGATCTGAAGCATTTCTGAGTTGCCAGAGTAAACAGTGAAGCAAAGCATGTACTTTCTCTTAATGCTTTCCCCTGGAGATGACACATTTGCTTACATTTCACTGTTTACACCCAACTGCAGGTGGGCAAGGGAAGCCAGTGTGTGCAGAAGGAAAGCATGCCCCAGATGGCTGCTGAAGAGCCTGAAGACTCTAGTAACTGAGTAGCTTCTGCAGTACAGCAATGACGTCTTTTCAAAAGCCCTTTTATTCCCAGTACTGAGCACATAGTACTGAGCACATAGGAAGTCTTAACTATTTTTGAGTGAAAAATTAACCCTAGTGAGTAAAGCCCCCATGATGGTAATTTTGGGGGTGCTCGCTATAAGGAATCATTTCTAACATCTTTTCAAACCCAGTAGATGCTGAGCTCCCTGTCTCTGGAGACAGTCAGGCCTGGGCCAGCCTAACCACCATGTAGAACTGGGTGGTTAGCCATCCTAACCACAGAAGTGACACTTTCAAGATGATTCATGTAAAGTTGAATGATTGAAATACATGGTCTCTCGAGTCCAGTATTCTCGCCTGGTGAATCCCGTGAACAGAGGAGCCGGGCAGGCTACAGTCCTCAGAGTGGCAAAGAGTCAGACACGGCTGTGCAGCTGAGCACACGGCACAGGGCCCCTTTAATCCTGAGCTGCTGTGTTTTCATTCTCCTCACTCTTCTGAGCTTGAGAAAGAGTGAATTACTGTTCACCACAGAGGTGACAACATCTGACTGGAGCAGGCTATTTCTGTTGATGACTTGACAGAAACAAGAACTGCTTTTGAAGGGGAAAAATGAGTAAAGAGTGCTGGCCCCAAGCCCTCCGCTGGGTGGTGATTCCTGAGTGTAGAAGTATCGTGACCTGCAGGTATCCAGAGAGGCCAGCCCTGGGCTTGACACAAGGCTTTGACACTTGAGGCCTTGGCTCAGAAACAGACTCCAGTTCTTTGTAACTCCCTTCTTTGTTTCAGCAGAAATCTGACAGTTCCAGCCAGCAGATCTGCTGGGCTGCCAGGGTCCTGCCCACACACATTCCTGAGGCCTGACCGTCTCCCTTATGTTCTTTTTGTTGTTGATTCCTGCTGACTAACCTCAGTCTAATCACTTAGCCCCACCGTAGCAGAATTCTCTGGTCATGCTTCGGAGGAAACACTCCCTCCCCTCTTCTTACACTCTAAAAATGTTATACATGTGAAGGCTCATGAATGCCTCAAGTCATTTATCTCGAAAAATAACACCATCCAACAAATTTCCCTTGTAAAAATCTTTGAGCCCTCTTTAAGAAGGCTCAAAATTATGTAATTAATAATGTGGATAATGTAAAACTAATGAAAGGTAGTGAGTTTATCATTCAGTTAGTATTCAGAGTGAACGTGGCTTAAAAAAGAGAGTCAGAACATCGAGCTCATATATGAATCTGTCCCCTCCCATTTCTTGCCCAATAGCTCTCCGGTGCTCTGGGTGCAGGAATGATAATAACCGACTCTGGAGGCCACTGGGATGGACTGAGAGCGATGAACACGCTTTGTAGGCCACGGAGCACTTGGCAATAGAGAAGTGACTTTCTTTCTAGCATAGCAGTAGCGCCATCCGTGCAAATTGATCCGGTTGTGTGCAGTATTATCTTACACTTCAGAAGTCTCTGGCAGTGGAAGCCATTGAATTAATCCAGAGTTTATGGCAGTGGTTCACAGGTTCACAGTTCCAGCCACTGCTGTGATGGGGATCACCTGATTCGTGCCACACAGCGACTCTGAAAGGTCTGTCACTTACAGCCCAGACTGACTTCACAATGAGAACCTGCTGGGTGTTTGGTTTTACTTTGCTGGCACATCTGGCCCCCATACAACTTTTTGACACTTCTAGCACGTGGGGCTCACTCAGTTTTTCAGCAATCCTGTGGAACTTCACACAAGTAGGTAATCTTTAGGATGCTTGTGACTAGGGTTAATTTCAAGGGTAAAAACTCTGCACTTCCAAGGACTCTGCCTCAATTAAATTGTGCCCTAATGGATTGAGAGTGTCAAGGGTCCAACAAAATGATCACAGTCATTGATGACTAGAAACAGATATTTGAAAACAATGAGTGGTCAGATTCCCTCCATCTCTCTGATACAGGTAAATCCATGGCAGATGTAATTTATTGTTCCAGTTGAATGACTTCAGCAGGACAAGTTTGCCTAGTAGAGGATAAGAGAGGGGCTCCATTTTGACATGGCCTTGGGATCTGCGGGGGCATCAGGACCCCCTCCCTCAGCCCCTCTCTTGTACCTCTTGTGCATGGGATGGTCATGTGACAGTGAAACCTCCTGGCTGTGCATGAGCAGTTCACAACCATACCATTCTGTGCGCTGGCTACCCTACCTGCAGAGTTTGCTGCTTACTGGCACCATTCATTTTATCTATTTTCATCCTTACTGCTACTTTTAAAATTAAAAGCAACACATGACTGTACAAATTCAAACAATATAGAGGGCATGAAGTTAAAAGAAAGTAAATTCTCTTCTCCTTCCTGATAAAGTCATTATTGTTTAATGGATCAATATTTATCCTTTGTTTTTCTGAATTCTTTTCATATTCAAGCAAATACAAGTCTAGATATAGATTATTATACGATGAAATCATATATTTTATTATGTAGTATATTACATATTTTATTATTTAAATGTCTTAAGAGAGATATTCACATCAGTACGTATAGGTCTTAATCTAATAGCAGAAGTAAAACTGAAAAATTCACAAATATGAAGAAATTAAACAATACATTCTTGAACAACCAATGGGTCAAGGGAGAAATCACAAGGGAAACTAGAAAATACCTTGAAGCCAGTGAAAACGAAAACACAACTTAGCAAAACTTTGATAAACAGCACAAGCAGTACTACAGGAGACATTGATAGTGATAAATACTTTCATTAGAATAAAGAAGAAAGAGGGGATTCCCTGGGGGTCCAATAGTTAGGGCTTTGTGGTCCATTATGGGGGAATGGATTCAGTCCCTGGTTGGGGAACTAAGATCCTCAAGTTGCATGGTGTGGTCAAAAAAAAAAAAAAAGATCTCAAATCAACATCCTAATTTTATACCTCAAGGAACTAGAAAAAGAAGAACAAACTCAACCCAACTGCCTTGAAACCAGGTTTGGTGCAACCCCTATCAAAATCCCAATGACATTTTCTTGCACAAATAGAAAAAAATTCTAAAACCCATCTGGAATCTCAAAGGACCCTGAATAGCCATGATAATCTCGAGAAAGAAAAACAGCTAGAGACCTTGCACATCCTGATCTCAAACATATTACAAAGCGACAGTGATCAAAGCAGCTTGGGACTGGCGTGGAGACAGACAGAGCCCTGTGGAGGAGAGTACAGAGTCCAGAAGCAAGCCCTGCCACACGCGGGCAGCTGGTCTTCAGCAGGGACGCCAGGGGACATGCCACATGGCACCGCACGGGTGAGCCTCGAGGACCTGAAGTGAAAGAAGCCAGTCTCAGAAACACGAATTCTGCATAGTCCCACTTACACAGGGGGTCTACAGTTGTCAAACTCGTAGAAGCAGAAAGTAGAATGATGGTTTTCAGGGGCTGAGGAGGGGGCGAGGGGACCCACTGTTGTTCAGTGAGTCTACAGCTGCAGTTCTCCAAGGTGAAAGAAAAGAGATCTGGAGACCCAGCGAACAACAGTGAGGGTGTGTTAATGATACTCTATGCTTCAAAGCAGTTAAGACAAGAAATTTTATGTCATGTGGTTTTTTTTTTTAACCACAAGAAGAAATTAGAGTATAACCCTATTAAAATGCTATTTTGGTTTCTCCCATTTAATTTAGCAATGATGTTAATTATTTTTAGAAATTTCCTAGTATTAAAACATCCTTGCAATCTTGGTATAAACCACAGCTTCCTCTGTGATAGATGATGAGGAGCCAATTTCCTTAATATGTAGAGAACTCTTAAAAATCTACAGAAAAAACAGACAAAAGTAATTTATCACAAGTATAACAACATGTGAAAAGATTTTCAGCCCTTGCTGTGCAGAATGCAAGTGAAAACAATAGTGACCGGTTTTTATGTACGTTTGAGCAGAGACTAGAAGGAGTGTCGCCGTGTGGCGACACTGAGGCCACATCACTCTCTGCTGATGGGAGTGAAAGTCAGTACCACCTATATGGAGGGCAGTGTTGTATTTTACTGACAATATTTTAAATGCTGCAGCAGGACTTCCCTGGTGGCCCACTGGTTAAGAATTTGCCTGACTGTGCAGGGAACACACGTTCGGTCCCTGCTTCAGCAAGATCCCACATGCCACAGGGAAGCTAAGCCCCCTGAGGAGAGCTAGAGCCTGTTCTTCACAGCAAGGGGAGCCATGGCAGCGAGCAGCCCACACACCACAGCTCGAGAGTAGCCCTAGAGAAAGCCTGTGCGCAACAGCACAGACTCAGCGCAGCCAGAAATAAAGAGGTAATCAATGCCACAGCAATTCTACTTAAAAGAACTTTAGAATTTCAGGTGCTTTCAAATGCACAAAAGTATTCTCAAGGATAGCCATCGAACCATTATTTGTAAGAATTTTAAAAATTGGAGAAATGCAAAAGTCTGTTAAGAGCTAGATTGGTTAAGTAAATTTTGGTGGATGCATAAATTAGAATACTGTTTAAAAGAGTGAGATAAACAGTAGGTTCTGACATTAAAAGATGTTGAAACTACATCATTGTGGGAAGAAAAGAGAGGATCAGAACAAAATACAACTCCATTTTAGGTTTTTAACAACACTGGTTATAGTAGCTTATGCCTCTAAAAGATGTCTGAAATAGTGGACACTAGATTGTTAACAGTGGCTCTGTCTGGGGAAAACAGGGAGGATTTTCACTTTTCTTCATTATTTCTTAGAGAAACTTTGTCTCATAAATGTTCTTAAAAGAATGTGAAGTGTAGGATATTCAAGACTACCCGTCCCTGTCAAGCCATCCTCATTATGGAAGTCTTAGACCCATCCTTTCTTGTTGTCTGCTTGAGCTTTCAGAACCATGAAGAGCATATTAAAATCCCTGATTATGTTTCTGCAGCTCTGTCAGCTTTTCCCATTACTCCTGTTTCTATCGGTAAATTGTGTGTCGCATGTCAAGAAGGGCCGAAGCCTGGCACCCGTAACACTTGGAAAGCGTCTGCTGACAGTTGCCTTTTCAACATTCGAAATCTTTTGTTGAATTCCTATTGTCCTTCCAGTTCCTTCCTCAGAGTTAAAACAACAATGGAAAGTTCCTGACTTATCTATAAAGCTAAACACTTTAAGAATTTGATCTACAAACATTTTTTTTCTCCAGCCCCACAAATGTGATTATTTGCAGTGTTCAAGTACAGTGACTTAGCTGCAGCTTTGTTAGTTTAGGGAACTGAGCAATTCATGGTTTCCAAAGACAGATTTTTTGGGGAAAGTTATGTATATTCAGTCTTATTTCCTCATTAAAGAAAAACAATGCATTTACAAGACAAACTTTCAAGACAGGGTGGAGAAAGGATTGTGCAAAGAATGATGATGAACCTGGGATTGTCATCTGGTCCTTGTCTGCAGATCTCTTTGGCAGCACAAAACCTCACATTTTTATCAGCTCACCTCACTCAGGGCTTGACAGTCTGTTTCCTCAAGGTAATTGCTGCCCCGCATGTCCGCCAGGGTCCATGAGCCGCTTCTGGATGGGCTTTCTTGATAGGGCCTTACTCTTTCAATATCACTTTTATTGGATACCCTTGAAAAAAAAAGTATGACAAATAGACTCAGCCCCTCTTAGCTAAATGGGTGGTATTACTGAAAATAGCCGGATGATGTCATCCAGGTGGTAAGTATGTGGGAATTCACTGGAAAATTCTTTCAACTTTTTGTATGTTTGGCATTTTTCCTGATAAACATTTGGGGGGAAGTACAGCTCAGGAAAGTCCTCCAGGCCTCCTTCCAGCAGTGTTGTGCTTGCTCGGAGAGCTCGGTGTGTGCACTCGTGGAGGGCAGCCTCTGGAGCCCGCCTACCAGCCTCCTCTGCCTGCCAGCTGTGTGCCCTGCAGGCGGTTCCTGCACCGCTCTGAGCCGGGGTTTGCTGTGGGAGTGAAATGAGAGTGTGGATTACAGCACTCTCTACCCGCAGTCAACTCTCAGGGACCTTTGGCAATTGCTGTCCCCTCACCCCACCCCTGCTCCTGCTGTTAAATCAGCTTCCTTCGTAACAGGTGACCAGGCCACTCAGAACAGTTGGCAGTGGTACTCTCCCGGATTGTTGATTTGGAAGACAGTTGGGGGGCTGCCTTGAGACTGAATTGTTAATTCGGACATTAGGACCATCTCCTTAAATCAATTCCATTTCGTCTTGTCCCCTGCTTAGCCTTAGTAAATAAACACAAGGGACGTACCGTAACTCTGCTTTCTGGAGCCCAGTCGCCATCACAAAGGTCAGTTCGGCCTGAGTGTCGGGGACTGGGCTGGGCAGACAGGCCTCCCGGTGACCATGCTTGCTTCCTGGGACACCAGGTCTGCGATTCTCATCCCTTTGGGTCTCGTCCCTCTCTCACCTTGACTGGTGTTCACAGCCACTGCTTTCACCTTCCCCAGGGCAGGTGGGGAAGAGGAAGGCAGCTCAGGAAGCACCATAAATCAGTGAGGGCAGCTGTACTACATCTGAGACGTGACAGTGATGGCCCTCTTCTGCAGAACTGAGGGCTGTAACTTGCCATCCTCCACTCTCTTGGGTTTTTGAAGTCCTTTTCAGTGGTTTTTAGCATATTCACAGTTTTATGCATCACCCCAAACAGAAACCTCATCCCTGTTAGCAGTCAGTCAGTCCCCATTTTCCCCTTCCCTCCCTGCCGTTGGCGAACACTAGTCTACCTCTGTCACTATGGAGGTGCCTATTCTGAATGTTTCACACAGACGTAGCCACGCCATACGTGGCATCATGCATATGGCTTCATGATCTTTCTATCCGTGCTGTAGCGCACGCCAGTACTTCATGCCTTTTTGTGGCTAGCAGTAGCATGTCACATGGACAAAGCCTGTTGTGTTTATTCATTCACCTGTTGATGGCCATTGAGGTTGCTTCTACTTCAGGACTATCACTAGGAATATTTGTGTGGACATATTTTCATTTCTATTTGGTATACCCCTAGGAGTGGAATTATTGGGCCATATGGTAATTCTGTATTTAATTTTCTGAGAAACTGCCCAACTATTTTCTCAAGTGCAGCAAAGGCTGGATGCTGGAGGGCTCTGGTCTCCCCACTTCCTCGCCTGTAGTGTCATCATCTGTCATTGTGATTATAGCCATCCTGGTGGGAGTAAATTGGCATCTCATTGTGGTTTTGATTTGTATTTCCCTAATCAAGATTGCCAGGAGAAATATCAATAACCTCAGATATGCAGATGACACCACCCTTATGGCAGAAAGTGAAGAGGAGCTAAAGAGTCTCTTGATGAAAGTGAAAGAGGAGAGTGAAAAAGTTGGCTTAAAGCTCAACATTCAGAAAACGAAGATCATGGCATCTGGTCCCATCACTTCATGGGAAATAGATGGGGAAACAGTGGAAACAGTGTCAGACTTCATTTTGGGTGGGGAGGGGGCCTCCAAAATCACTGCAGATGGTGACTGCAGCCATGAAATTAAAAGACGCTTGCTCCTTGGAAAGTTACGACCAACCTAGATAGCATATTCAAAAGCAGAGACATTACTTTGCCAACAAAGGTCTGTCTAGTCAAGGCTATGGTTTTTCCAGTGGTCATGTACGGATGTGAGAGTTGGACTGTGAAGAAAGCTGAGCACCAAAGAATTGATGCTTTTGAACTGTGGTATTGGAGAAGACTCTTGAGAGTCCCATGGACTGCAAGGAGATCCAGCCAGTCCATTCTGAAGGAGATCAGTCCTAGGTGTTCTTTGGAAGGAATGATGCTAAAGCTGAAACTCCAGTACTCTGGCCACCTCATGCGAAGAGTTGACTCATTGGAAAAGACTCTGATGCTGGGAGGGATTGGGGGCAAGAGAAATAGGGGATGACAGAGGATGAGATGGCTGGATGGCATCACTGACTCGATGGACGTGAGTCTGAGTGGACTCTGGGAGTTGGTGATGGACAGGGAGGCCTGGCATGCTGCGATTCATGGTGTTGCAAAGAGTCGGACACGACTGACCGAACTGGACTGAATGACTAATGATGTTGAGCACTTAAAAAAAATTATTCATTTTTGGCTGTGCTGGGTTTTCATTGCTCCAGGGGCTTTCTCTGGTTGCAGCAAGTGGGGGGCTGCTCTCCAGTTGCGGTGCGCGGGCTTCTCATTGAGGTGGCTTCTCTTGGTGCGGAGCATGGGCTCTAGGGTGTGGGCTTCAGCAGGTGCCACACATGGGCTCAGCACTTTCGGCTTGGGGCTGCAGAGCACGGGATCAGTAGTTGTGGTGCATGGGCTTAGCCCCGCCTCGGCATGTGGGATCGTCCCAGAGCCGGGATCAAAACCATGTCTCCTGCATCAGCAGGCGGATTCTTCACCACTGAGCCACCAGGGAAGTCCAAGTACATTTTAAATATGCTTATTGTTCATTTGTAGGCCTGCTTTGGAGAAATGTCTATTCAAATTCTTTACCTATTTCTTAATTGGATTTTTGTCTTCTTCTTATTCAGTTATAAGCCCTTTTATCTGATATGATTTGCAAATATTTTCTCCCATTCCGTGGCTTGTCTTTTTCACTTTGTTGATGGCGGCCTTTAAGGCACAGAAAGTTATTTTAATTTTGATGAAGTCAGGTTTTTCTTGTCACTTGCACATTCATATATTCTTTTTGACGTCTTCAGGGACTTATCTGAAAATCTGATTTGCCTGCTGAAAACATAACTGTATTATCCTTAAGTTTTCCTGATTTGGAATTTAATCAGGTGGTAAAGCACTTGATTTAAAATGTTTGCTGGTACTATATAGAGGAGCTTAGAAGTCTTGATACTGGTAAATTACCCATTGATCTGGTAAATTACTCATTTCTGTGTGCTCAGCCTCAGGAAATAATTTAATAGAAGAAATACATCCTATATATCCAGAGGTCATTTAACTGTCACCCATGAGAGGGGGACAGTGAGGCCTGTGTGTAGCAGATGAGGCTGAACTCTGTAGGGGTACATTATTAGGCACTATTGAATATTGTAATTATGAAGCTTATTTAATGACACTGTTTATGATGAAGTGTTTAATGAAAAAAAAAAACACATGTGTGCCCTCGTGATTCAAAATGGGTACAAAATATTTGCAGTAGATGGAAAACTGTAGGTGGTTTTCTTAAATTTTACTTAATATTGCTATTTTATTTTTACTATTAAAAATTAAGTTTAAAAGATGCATAACATTTCAGTGGAGGAAATGGTGAGAAGTGGGTGCACTGGGCGTATGTTTATCCTTATCTCACACCAATTTTTTTTTTACTAGCAATTATTTTTTATCATCATGATCACCAGATCTTAAAGAAAAAAAAAAAAAAGTAGTTTGCTGTGTTTATTTATTAAGAACTTACATGGAGGTATTTTACCTTTTTTTTTAAAACTTTTATATCAAATCTAAACACTGATGATAATACGATTCTGGTGTTAGAATAACGGTTATTTTGGTCATTATCAGCATTGCAATTTGCTGAAAGAAATGTAATGATGATTGTGGTGGTATGTTAATATCAATAATAGCCATCACAGAAAGTTTTCTCCTGGCATCTCATGAAAGAATTAGTAGTACTTTACATGTAAATAAATCATCTCAGCTTTTGAAATAAATTTCAAATGAATCAAAGCTTTCAGGGTTGGGTTATTATTATTATTTTTTAAAGAAACAATAAAGGCACCAGAAGAAATAAAAAGCAAGCCCAGTACAAGGTCACGGGCCGCACGCACACCCATGGTGAGGCCACTGAAGGGGCTTCTGCCCCAGGGGGAGAGGTGCAGTCACGGGGCCACAAACTGCGTCTGTGCCCCCTCTGGCCCTCTGACCTTGGGCTTTACCTGAGCAGCAGGAGTCCGGGGTACAGGCAGTAACTCTGAGGTGGTCTCTCTCCCGCAGCCTGGAGCTGGGGTGACAGGGCAGAGCAGGCCAGTCCCCAGAGCTTGGCCCCGGGGCAGCAGCGCCCTCTCCCCGGGACACGCGCTGCCACGACGTGGCCTCTGGGCTTGGCGCCGGAGAGGCAGAGGCGGCGTCCTGCACTCATGTGTGGGAAGGCTATGAAAAGAAAACCCTTATTGGCCCAAACATTTAAACAAGAATTACACTGGGATCTTTTGTTCTCGCTCTGACATGGCCAGAGTTCATCTGAAGGTCCAGAAGAGCGTTATTTCGGTTGTTGCCTTTTCGAATCCGAGTTATTTTATGCGCGCAAACAGAGGGAAACACAAAACAGCAACACATGGCTGCAGTCTGTCCCGCGGTGTCGGGGTGACCACATCACTCTTCGGGGCACTGTTTTGTGCTTAAGGGGCTCCCGACTGGAACGTTCCATCCAAGGTGCTGTTGCCTCCCTCGGGAGAAGGCCCGGGTGACCGGAGGCAAGCAGCAGAGTGTCTGGGGCTCAGGGGCACACACACAGCTCGGGAGAGACTCACCTGTCTTTTTTTTCCTTCCCAGGTTTAACGGGGAAAACCTGTTTTCTGGCAACAACTGAAGAAACCCTCGGAAGCTGTTCCTTTGGGCCTCATGGAGCAGCTGGAAGCCGTGCTGTGAGACCCCCAGTGGGAGGAGCTGTCGCCCTCTGATCACCCAGCACGACGGTCGTCATGGCCAGCAAGAGGAAGTCCACCACCCCGTGCATGATCCCTGTGAAGACCGTGGTGCTGCCCAGCTCCAGCGCCGAGGCCCCGCCTGCAGAGCCTGGGCCTGAGGGGCTCCCCCAGGAGCCGCCCCCGGAAGTGCCCACCACCAGCACCGAGGCCACCCAGAGCGCCAGTGGTCCCGATGTCCCCTCGCTCGCCAATGGGCACCGGAGCACCTTGGACGGCTACGCGTATGCCTGTAAATACTGTGACTTCAGATCCCAGGACATAACCCAGTTTGTGGGACATCTGAGCTCAGAGCACACAGACTTTAACAAAGACCCAAGCTTTGTATGCACTGAATGCAGCTTTCTGGCAAAAACTCCCGAGGGGCTTTCTCTGCACAACGCCAAGTGTCACTCGGGGGAAGCCAGCTTTGTGTGGAATGTGGCCAAGCCAGACAATCACATGGTTGTGGAGCAGAGTGTCCCCGAGGGCGCCAGCCCTCCTGACCTGTCAGGGGAGCCAAGCGCGGAAGGGACGGATGGACAGGCGGAAATCATCCTCACCAAGACTCCAATCATGAAGATAATGAAAGGCAGAGCTGAAGCCAAGAAGATCCACACGCTCAAGGAGAGCGTGCCCAACCAGCCCGCCGGGGAGGCCTTACCAAACCCTCCAGCTGGCGACACAGAGGTGAAAGAGGGGGACCACGCCTTTGTCAACGGAGCAGCCTCCACCAGCCAGGCCTCAACCAACCCTTCGAAGCCCCCGCACTCGGCCAACGGGCCCCTGCTGGGGACGGTGCCAGTGCTGCCTGCGGGCATTGCCCAGCTCCTCTCCCTGCAGCAGCCACCCCCACAGGCCCAGCAGCCCCTGCCCACTGCCAGGTCCCTCCCCAAAGTGATGATCCCGCTGAGCAGCATTCCCACGTACAACGCGGCCATGGACTCCAACAGCTTTCTGAAGAACTCCTTCCACAAGTTCCCCTACCCAACCAAAGCCGAGCTCTGCTATTTGACCGTGGTCACCAAGTACCCGGAGGAACAGCTCAAGATCTGGTTCACCGCCCAGAGGCTGAAGCAGGGCATTAGCTGGTCCCCAGAGGAGATTGAGGACGCCCGGAAAAAGATGTTCAACACCGTCATCCAGTCAGTGCCCCAGCCCACCATCACGGTCCTCAACACCCCCCTGGTTGCTAGCAGTGGCAACGTCCAGCACCTCATCCAGGCCGCTCTGCCTGGACATGTGGTGGGGCAACCGGAGGGTGCGGCGGGGGGACTTCTGGTCACTCAGCCTCTGATGGCCAATGGGCTGCAGGCCCCCAACTCCTCTCTCCCCCTGGCAGTCACCTCTGTCCCCAAGCCGCCCGCTGTTGCACCCATTAACACTGTGTGTTCAAATACAACATCGGCCGTGAAGGTGGTGAACGCCGCCCAGTCGCTCCTCACGGCCTGCCCCAGCATCACCTCCCAAGCCTTCCTCGATGCCAGCATCTACAAGAACAAGAAGTCTCATGAACAGCTGTCAGCTCTGAAAGGGAGCTTCTGTCGGAACCAGTTCCCAGGGCAGAGCGAAGTGGAGCATCTGACCAAAGTGACAGGCCTCAGCACCCGGGAGGTGCGCAAGTGGTTCAGCGACCGCAGGTACCACTGCCGGAACCTCAAGGGCTCCAGGGCTGGACTGCCTGGAGAGCACGGCACCCTGCTCGTCGACCCTGTGCCTGAGACGCCCTTCTCCCCATCGGGCAAGGCTCCCGAGGTGACCTGCCTCCCCACGGCGGCCACCCTGGCCACCCCACCTTCTTCCAAGCGCCAGTCCTGGCACCAGACCCCTGACTTCACACCAACCAAATACAAGGAGCGGGCCCCTGAGCAGCTCAGAGCCCTGGAGAGCAGTTTTGCACAAAACCCCCTTCCCCTGGACGAGGAGCTGGACCGCCTGAGGACTGAGACCAAAATGACCCGCAGGGAGATTGATGGCTGGTTTTCAGAGAGACGGAAAAAAGTGAGTGCCGAGGAGGCCAAGAAGGCCGAGGAGGGGGCTTCTCCAGGGGAGGGGGAGGCCGCTGAGACTGAGGGGGAGGAGGTCTTAGCCGGGGAAAATGGCTCCCCAGAAGCGCCCGGTGGCCACTCGCTGGCCGAACGCAAAGTCAGCCCCATCAAAATCAACCTCAAGAACCTGCGGGTGACAGAGGCCAATGGCAAGGGTGAGCTCGTGGGGCTGGGCGTCTGCGAGCCTGAGGACGAGGCGCCCGGCAAGCTGGCGGAGCAGCCGCCGCCGGGCAAGGCGGGCTGCAAGAAGACGGCCCAGCAGCGGCACCTGCTGCGGCAGCTCTTCGTGCAGACGCAGTGGCCCAGCACCCAGGACTACGACTCCATCATGGCCCAGACGGGCCTGCCGCGGCCCGAGGTGGTGCGCTGGTTTGGGGACAGCCGGTACGCCCTGAAGAACGGCCAGCTCAAGTGGTACGAAGACTACAAGAGGGGCAACTTCCCCCCCGGGCTGCTAGTCATTGCGCCCGGCAACAGGGAGCTGCTGCAAGACTATTACGTTACCCACAAGATGCTGTGCGAGCGCGACCTGCAGAGCCTCTGCGACAAGACCCAGATGAGCGCCCAGCAGGTCAAGCAGTGGTTTGCCGAGAAGATGGGCGAGGAAACCCGGGCTGTGGCCGACACGGGCAGCGAGGGCCAGGCCCCCTGCGCCGGCGACCCTGTGGCCCTTCACAAAGGGCTGGGTGACGCCTATGTGGAGGTGTCTGAAAACAGTGAGTCGTGGGAGCCCAGCGCCCCCGAGGCCAGCGCAGAGCCCTTTGACACGCAGAGTCCCCAGGCCGGACCTCAGCTGGGTAAGGAGCCCCCCAGGACTGTGCTGTCCTCTGAGGGTGCCAGGGCACTGGGTGGCAGGGAGCTGAGTCTAGGGCCAGGGCAGCTGCTATTTCTCAGGCCATTTGGCAGCAGGACCACCTTGTCTGGCTGCTTCTAGGGACACCAGGCAGCAGAACCCATTCGAGCATCTGTGATAAAGGGTTGACCGTTGGGTCTATTTCATTTTGCATTTGTTAAACATGTGCAGGGAAAGGAAGGAGCACAGTTAANGTTTTCAGAGAGACGGAAAAAAGTGAGTGCCGAGGAGGCCAAGAAGGCCGAGGAGGGGGCTTCTCCAGGGGAGGGGGAGGCCGCTGAGACTGAGGGGGAGGAGGTCTTAGCCGGGGAAAATGGCTCCCCAGAAGCGCCCGGTGGCCACTCGCTGGCCGAACGCAAAGTCAGCCCCATCAAAATCAACCTCAAGAACCTGCGGGTGACAGAGGCCAATGGCAAGGGTGAGCTCGTGGGGCTGGGCGTCTGCGAGCCCGAGGACGAGGCGCCCGGCAAGCTGGCGGAGCAGCCGCCGCCGGGCAAGGCGGGCTGCAAGAAGACGGCCCAGCAGCGGCACCTGCTGCGGCAGCTCTTCGTGCAGACGCAGTGGCCCAGCACCCAGGACTACGACTCCATCATGGCCCAGACGGGCCTGCCGCGGCCCGAGGTGGTGCGCTGGTTTGGGGACAGCCGGTACGCCCTGAAGAACGGCCAGCTCAAGTGGTACGAAGACTACAAGAGGGGCAACTTCCCCCCCGGGCTGCTAGTCATTGCGCCCGGCAACCGGGAGCTGCTGCAAGACTATTACGTTACCCACAAGATGCTGTGCGAGCGCGACCTGCAGAGCCTCTGCGACAAGACCCAGATGAGCGCCCAGCAGGTCAAGCAGTGGTTTGCCGAGAAGATGGGCGAGGAAACCCGGGCTGTGGCCGACACGGGCAGCGAGGGCCAGGCCCCCTGCGCCGGCGACCCTGTGGCCCTTCACAAAGGGCTGGGTGACGCCTATGTGGAGGTGTCTGAAAACAGTGAGTCGTGGGAGCCCAGCGCCCCCGAGGCCAGCGCAGAGCCCTTTGACACGCAGAGTCCCCAGGCCGGACCTCAGCTGGGTAAGGAGCCCCCCAGGACTGTGCTGTCCTCTGAGGGTGCCAGGGCACTGGGTGGCAGGGAGCTGAGTCTAGGGCCAGGGCAGCTGCTATTTCTCAGGCCATTTGGCAGCAGGACCACCTTGTCTGGCTGCTTCTAGGGACACCAGGCAGCAGAACCCATTCGAGCATCTGTGATAAAGGGTTGACCGTTGGGTCTGTTTCATTTTGCATTTGTTAAACATGTGCAGGGAAAGGAAGGAGCACAGTTAACCCACCAGTGAACCCACACTTCTCTAATCATTTCTTAGCCAAAGGAGAGAATAAGTCAGAACATCACCTGAGCCAGACAAGCTACCCGGCAGGAGACAAAATAGGCCTGTCTACTCCTGATGAGGAAATTCAGCCTGAATTGGGGAACAGAAGCAGAGGGAGCCTTTCACTGACCTTAGATACAGGAAGTGCTTTTTCGTTTAAAAAAGGGCGAAAAATCCTGTACCTTGCATTTCTGTATTTCTTCCTATGTAGAGGACGTAGAGACTCCTCTTCCGTCTTAGATATACAGAATCCACAGCTTGAGTTCGTTTCTCAGCTTCTCTGGATCAGGACACTAGTACTTGAAAGAAAGCTTTAGGAGGTTATGTACTGAAGACAGTCTGACGCCTCAGACACACCACATTATCCGGCGTTGGTTTTCTCAGGTGTTGACCCCTGAGTTCCTGGCCTCTCCCTCCTCTCCCCACCCTCCTCACGGGTGGCCTTGTCACAGGCTGGCCAGGAGCAAGGCGGTGTTCAGTCGCTCAGCTGTGTCCAACTCTTTGTGACCCCATGGACTGTAGCACCCCAAGCTTCCCTGTCCTTCGCCATCTCCCAGAGTTCGCTCAAACGTGTCCACTGAGTCAGTGACGCCGTCCAACTATCTCATCCTCCATGGTGCCTTCTCCTCCCGCCTTCAGCCTTTTCCAGAGTTGGCTTTTTGCACCAGGTGGCGGGAGTATTGGAGCTTTAGCCCCTCAATAAGTCAGCCCTTATTGAAGGCTGACTTCCTTTGGGATTGACTGCTTTGATTTCCTTGCTGTCCAAGGGACTCTCAAGAGTCTTCCTCAGCACAATTGGAAAGCATCAGTTCTTCAGTGCTCAGCCTTCTTTATGGTCCAGCTCTCACATCCCTTTATGGGAGGCTGTGGAAACCAAGAAAGTATCTGAATTCTCAGCTTCTGTAATTTGTGGGCTTTCAGAGGTTGGTTCCTGGCCTGGGTTTTTCTGGACATGACCTTGTTTTCTGCAGGCCCCCATGAGTCAATGGGGTCACCACGGCGGGGGTCATGGGCACCAGGGAACAGGCGTGGGCCCACAGGCCTGGTTTTCTCAGGCACCTTCTCCAGCATCAGGCCTGCCCACCCCTGGCTTTGGCTCTGCCAACAAAATGGCAGACTGTTGGGATGAGGACCCATTAATTTATTTAGGTGTCTTTTTAAAAATTATATTCTTATAGCTGGAAATAGCGTGGTAGTTGTTGCACAACAATTATGAAATGTGCTCAATGCCACCTAACTGTACACTTAAAAATGGTTAAAACAGTCGATTTTATGGTATGTGTATCTGACCACAATTAAAAATGCTAACCTGGATTTGGGATAAATGGGTTTGAATCACCAGCCCTGGCTCCCCTCAGTGGGTAACTCCAACTGTGAGTGAAGAGCTGGTGTCCTGAGTGGGTCTGAGCAGGGGTGGCCAGGCTGGCTGTGCCTTCGTAGCGTGGTCCTTTTCTGGCCGAGACAGGTACCCGGGGGTCAGGGAGGGCTGGTCTCTCTGTACTGGTTCCTCTGAGCCATCCTCAACACCGCCCCCCCCCACCCCCCACAAGCACCCTGGATGAGGGTCTCTCTGCAGCTGCCCCCTGCCCCACAACAGATGAAGGCATCAGTGGGACACATGTCAGGAAGCAGCCCTGCCGAGTGAGCAGTGTGTTCTGAGGAGCTGGAAGGGGAGGGGGTGCGTGGCCCGGCCTCAGGCCTAGGTTTGCCGAGGGGAGGCTCCAGGCCCTGCTAGGTGCGGCCAGCATCCCGTCCTCTGCCCCCACGGCCTACCACACCTTCGGGCTGGAGGGCAGGGAGGCTGGAGGGCAGGCCGAGCTTCTGGATGAAGTCCCCGACGTGGGAGGGCAGGCCGTCGCGGGGCTGCGCGTGGAGGTGACAGGCCTGTGTTTTCTCCTCAGAAACAGACTGAACGGGAGCCGATGGCTGTGAAGGACCGGCCAGCCTTGGGAGGCTGCCGCCGCTTGGAAGGGCCCAGCCCCTCTCTGCTGCCACAGGCTGAGGCCGCACCAGCCCTGGCCCACACACAGGCCTCCATGCGGCCAAGCCTGCCACCACCCAGCCGCCACCGCCCGCAAGCGGGGAGATGCATCTGCCAGTTCTCCTGCCCACAGTGTAGGACTTCTCCTTTGCCTTCCAGTGAATAAATAGTTCAGATTTCATATTCATAGACACAGAATCAAGTTTTTAACATATACATCTGCCTATACACATTTAGTAAAATGTCAGATTGCAGATACTTTTATTACATAGAAACTCTGGTTAGCAGTCCATGGTCTCTTACATCACCTCTGGAAATGCCCCGTGTCTGCTCTCTGAAGATCGCTGGGCTGCGCGTGCCTACACCTTCCGCGGTCGGGCTGGGGTCACCACACCTGCAACCGCGGGCCTCCTTTGCGGTCCTCGAAGAGGGCAGCACCTTTGAAGAGACCTTGGCCCTTTCAGCGGTGACCTGCAAACTGCACAGTGGGCTCGCCTCGCCTCCTGGGATGATCACTCTGGAGCCCGTGTTCCCGGCGGTTTAAAAACAGAGCGGGTATGTGACTAGTGTCTGATGCTCACACTCGTGTCAGCTGTTACAGCAGTTCTGCTTTTCCATAGAGTTTGACTCATGGACCATAACTTTTCAGTGATCAGATCGACTAAAGAAACACCTGTCAAGCCTGATGTCCTGACCTATGTGCCGCTTTTTCAGTCTAGACATCTTCAGAGAGGAAAATTGACAAGAGAAACAGGGATGGGCGATGGGAGTGAAGGCCACAGCCGCTGGGGGGCTTCCACAGCCCTGTCGACACTCACTCCACAGCCATCTCTGGTTTAGGAAGGAAGACCCAGGCTTAACCTGTCAGAGCAAGAACTGACGGGGCTCGGGGGCCTCTCGGAACCATCAGAGCCAGGGTGGTCCTCAGCACAGAGACCTGTGTTGGGGGTTCCCGACAAAGTCCGAGTCCTGGCCCTACGCCTGGGGCCTGGCTGGCGTGCTGGACTTTGCTGGACAGGTCCTTGTGAGGTTTTTAAAGTTCTGTATTTATATCCCTGAACTTGGAAACACGATCTCTATGTTAGCCGAAGCGTCATATCTCCTTTTTTAACTGAGAAAAGTCACAGGAAGAGGTGCCTCTGTAACACTGATAAACTTGCTTACAAAGCTGTGCTCAGCGGTAAAGCCCTGTATCCCCAAGACCGGCCGCTCTGCAAGCAGTAGGTAAAGAGTGAAGCTCCCAGAAACCCCCTGCTGCCCAGAGCACCAAGGCCTGGGTGCTCCTCCTGGGCCCAGGCCAGTGGGCAGCATCAGGAGACCCCAGAGGGAGGGCAGGGGCTGTGGTGAGAAATACTAGGGGTGGGGTAGCCACGGCCCTCTTCCCCACCTGCCCCCCAGAACCAGCCCAGGCAGGCACCCAGCATGGCGGCGGTGGTCGCCCCTTCTGCCTCCGGGAGAGGCAGTTCTGTGGAAACCAAAAGCCTGGAGCCACTGTTCCTCCCAAGCGTCTTTTCCCGCCTGCCCGTCCCATGAGGGACCACCTCTCCTTTGATAAACAGGTGGCATGTGAGGGCTTGGCATCCTCTGCAGCCTGTTTTTGTGTCCTTTTCATGTTGGGTGTGAAGCTATTTAGCCCCAAAGTCTCTGTGGAGAATTGCCAGGAATGGCGAGAGGCTGCCTTCTATCCTAGAACAGACGCCTGGAACTTTTCCTGTAGTGTTCATGTACATGCAGGTTACTTTACATATATCCATATGCAGTAGATGCTCAGTTGATGCTTTACTGGTGACGTGTACACCTGGCGTGCACACGAGACCGGGGTGGCACGTGGGTGCCGGGGGTGGGCGGGGCCGCCGCGTGAAGCCAGCTCCAATGGCTGCGTTCCAGAGCCCTGTGTGCCCCAGCTGAGGGCTGTCTCTTCAGAGAGGATCTTCTTTTCTTTTCTTTTATATTCACATGTCATTTACAACCCAAACAGCAAAGCAGAGAAAATAAATTACATGGTGGACAAGTTCATGCAGGACACAGTGACCCCGCCTCAGCACCAGCTGGTCCTTAAAAGGTGGGAAAGTCACAGTGCTGCCTGCGGGCAGGTCTTCTCACAGACGCGGGCCCTGCCGACAGCCAGGATCCGCCGCACCCTCCCCCTTCACCCCACCCCGCCCCAAGCGGCGAGACCACCCAGGGTGGCCAGGCCCTCCTTCCTGTGCTCTTGGATCTGAGTGACTTAGGTGGGGGCTCGGGCCGCATGCTTGAAGGAGGCAGATGGTTGGGTCATCGAACGGCTGTCTAAAGATACCTGGGGGCAAAAGCGGGAACACAGCCAACTGGGCAGAGATGCACCCACGGCAGCCGGAGCCAGGGTGCAGAGGGAGGGCCCCGTGGCCAGGCGGGTCCCGCGGGTTTGCACCCCAGCAGAGGGTAGACTGTGATGTCACCTCTGGTAGGAGGCAGTCTCCAGGCTGCAGAGTTGAGGGAAGCAGGCTGAGGCTAGTCTGTCCTGAAGAAAAGCCCGTTTTTGTAAAGTGACTAATCTCTCCCCTCTTCTCTGTCTGCACTCGGACTCATCAGAGATGGTGAACCATGTCGGTGTTTCCTGTTGCCTGTCTTGTACATGTTTGGTTTATTGTATTTTTTACACGGGGTTGTAGATCCAGTTTGAACAGGTGAGACCAGATTACCATTTCATTTCTACAAGAAACCTAGATTTATGCTACATATACTTTCATACTTTGATTACGTATTTTAATTCTTGACTATTGAGGAGCTTTTTGATTTGGAAAGTGGGCTATCTTTGTTGGGAGCCCTGGGGTCCTGAAGTGGAAAGCCAGGCTGGGGGACTCGTGGCACCTAGGGAGGGTGGCCCTGTGTGACTCAAGCTCCTTTCAAGGCTGACTGTCTGGAGCACAGGTGGGAGGTGGGCGAGGGTGGGTGGTGTAGGTGGCACCTGCAGGCACTCACGGGCCTGGGAGGCCTTCCCACTTGAAGTCCTGCGTGTTCTCCGGGCCAAGACACAGATGCCGTGGGCTCCGTCCGGCACAGTCTGTGGTCTTGTGGCAAGTCCTGTGTCCCCTCCCTGGGTGCCAGGCTGCCTTCCGCGGAGGCACAGCATCAGCCGTTCTGTGCACATCTTTGCTGATGGCTCCCTGCTTCTGCTGCACCATCCCGGGCCTTGCTACCTCGTCTTCCTGTCCTCTTCTTGGACCAAATTCCTCCAGCTGGAGCAGCTTTTGTCCATTCAAAGATTGCAGCCCAGGTGGATAAAGGCACTTTGCAGGAGAGAAGAGCCAGCTAAGGAAAAAAATCATAAAACCTGGAGTTTGGGCTCCTCCTAAAGCTCCTTCCCCCCTTTGCTATGCTTAGACTCTCTCTGGGGTAGGGTGCTGGTCTTACTCACCTTTTGTATGTCAACTAAACTGTCCAAGGCTCAGCTGTGTGCTGGAGAAAAGGCCTCTGGACACAGGTAGCCCTTGCAGGCCGAAGCCAGCAAGCTGCCCTGGTCAAGAGAGTCGTGGGCTGTATCGTCTTCTCAGCCACTGGTCCCCCGTCATGTGCCCCCACACCCGCTGCCATTGTTTCCTTTCCCGGGAGCACAGACCCTCCCCACCTGCCTGCCCATGCCTGGAGGCGAGAGGGCATCTGCGTGCACAGAAGCGCCAACAATGGAAAACATGGGGTGAGTAGGGCCCCCTCTCTCCTCAACAGTCCCCTCCCCAAGCAGGGCTTCAGTCTGAGGCCGGCCCCCCCCCTCCACCCGTGCGTGTCCTGGCTCCATTCATAACAGCCGGGCAGGGTGACATGGGCTGGGGTAGCTACAGGTGACCTCGCGACAGACGGAACGGATGCGGAGTGGAGGATGAAGTGATTGTGTAGCATGGAGCTTGCTGCCTGGCTCTAGGTCTAGGTGAACCCACGGGGCTCGTGTGCAGTTCGTTTCTGCTGGAATCTGTGTCCCCAGCTCTGGTCACACTTGGGGCAAGGAGGTGAGGGTGGACGCAGCTTCCCCTCAGGGCTGACCCGGCATCTGGGTGGGAGGTGAAGCAGACGGAGCGCTTGCCTGGAGAGGACAGGCCGCCTGCTCTTAAACCTGTGACCGGTGCACAAACCTGGCCTCCTCTGCACGGAGGCCCTGGCCAGCACCAGACTGGAGCCCAACAGCGGGAGCCCGCATGGGGCTGAGGTCAGAGCCGGTGGGCGCCCGGCACTGCCAGCTCTGCGGATGAGGGTGGGGCCGGCTCCCGCTCTCCCAGGTGCAGAGTCCTACCTGGGTTGCTGGATGCAGGGCATTGATGCAGCTCCTGGGGCATTGATGCAGCTCCTCCCCTGCTGTCCTCGCCCCGGCCGAGCCCCTCTGACTGTGTCTCCTGCCAGGCGGGTTCTTGCAGGGAGTCTGGGCGTTTACCTGGAGAGTGCGTCTTCCTCTAGGAGTCCGCTCTGCCTCCTGGGCAGGGGAGGTGAGGAGCATCTCTCAGCTGAGGCTAATTTACGACGTCTGTCCCTCCCCTTGGTGAGGGGATGGTCTGAAGGCCCCCATGTGACTACAGCGGGAGGTGGACCGTCCAGGAGTCACGGAGGACAGGAAGCTGCAGGCCCACGGTCCGGTCCTTCCTGGTCAGGACCCTTTCAGGGTGCCTGCTTGTCCTGCGATTCGTGTTCGGGGACGCTGTCCCTCACCCTGGGTCCTGTCCCCCCCCCCC
>SJYW01034389.1:1511981-1540885 GCA_006410735.1 Raphicerus campestris | reverse complement strand
ACACCCCCATCCCGCCCCAGGTCCACGCCCCTGCCTGCAGCCCCGGGGCCCTCCCTCACTCTTTGCTCTCGTGCGCGTTGGTCTGCGGGACCGGCTCTGAGAGGCGCATCTCAAATTCATTGCAGCGCAGGGGCACCTGCTGGTAGTGCGTGATGAGGTCATAAAGGGAGTCGAAGACAAGGTTGTCCGTCAGGAAGAACTTGGGGGTGCCCGCGTCCTGCCGGGAGTGGATCCGGCAGTGCTGGACTTTGCCATTCCGCCTGAGGGGACGGGAGGCCGTGAGTAGCAGGCCAGGCGGCAGCCCACGCGCCACCCACCAGAGGGCACCAGGTCTCCAGCAGGAGGCACTCTAAGGGTGGCTCAGGTGGGGGTGGCCCTGCAGGGACTCCACACCGACCGCACGTGCCTGCGCGTGTGCCCAGGACCCACGGTGCCCCTGGTGGTGCCAGACCCACATGTGCATGTGCCAGGAGGTTTACCAGAAAGACAGAGTGTAGTCGCCCACAAAGGTCTCGCTCTCACGCACGAGGAAGGAGCCGTCGGGGGCCCCGGTCTCAATGCAGTACTCCGTGAGCAGACGCTCGGCGATGTGCCGCCCGTCCCGGCCGGCCCCGAGCTTCCCGTGGAACCACTTCTCGTTGGAGTGCAGCTCTGTGCTACCACTGGCCTGCGAGGTGGAGGGTGACAGCAGAGACGCTCCGGGGTCCAGGCCCCGTGACCCAGACCCCAGGCTGGACCCCGGCCCTGGGCCAGCCCCTCACCTCCTTGGGCTCCTCCTCATCCTCGTTGCCCTGGTCGCTGCTGGTCTCCTCCGAGTAGTAGATCTTGCTGCTGGTCAGGACAAAGTAGTGGGGGTACCACTCCTGGAAGAGATGGGCAGGGGGGCCTGTGACAGAGTCCTCTGTGCGGCTGCCCCGCCGGCCCAGCCTGGCCCAGCACTCACATGGTTCACGGGGTCTTCCAGGTAGAGGATGCCGTTCTTGATGGAGTTGCTAATGTCGTTCTCAGAGTACATCACCGATGTAGGCACCTCCTCGTAGGCACTGCCCTCAGCCAACTTCTTGTGCTGTGGGCGACAGGCCAGGACTGGCATCCCAGGCCCCCACCTCCTCCTCCAGGCCTGGAGGACCCACCACTGAAGCAAAGGCGTGGGCCCCCTCCCAAGACCCACCTTGATAAGGATCTTCCTCTTGAGCTGGTTGGGGGAGGGGAGCCCGTCGGCCGCAATGTCCACGGGCTTGGTAAGGAGTGTGTCGCCGAGCACCTTCTTGAAATACTGGGCCATGTTCCTCTGCTGGGCAATGCTGCAGTGGTCCTCGATGGACAGGATGACCGGGTACCTGAAGGGCAGGGGAACAGCGTGTAACACGAGAGACCCCATGACTCCCAGGGGTCATGGCTCAGACTCTCCCAGAGTGAGGTGTCAGGGGCCTAGGGCCCAAGGGCCTCCCTAGAGGGGAGCTACCCCAGAGAAGAGAAGGAACTTATGGGTGCAGCAAAACCCAGGCCAACTGGGACTGCCACAGATAGGCATCCCTAGACTTGGTCCCTTCATGGAGCTGCCCCAGCAGCAAGGAGGGACATCCTACACCCAGGTCAGGAGCAGTGACGAACAGCCTCCAAATTTAGCTGCTGGGGGCCCCTGCTGATCCCCTCAATGAGGTGTGAGGCTAGTGACCATGGTTTGGGGAAACAATAGAACTGCAAAGTGAAACACGCGGAGCACCGATGATTCTCTGGGTTCTGATATGAAAGGAGCTGGCAGGACAACCTCACAGGCCCAGGGCTACAGGGCTGATCTCTGAAGATGAAGAGTTGAGTGGGTTCCACAGGCTGAGGAGCAGGGCCCACGGAGCAGGTGGGCGGGCCAAGGGTGCCGGAAGTGAGCGGCTCCGGCAGCAAGGGCTCCAGCAGCTGGCAGGAGGTGGACGGCAGGGCCAGGGCCTGGGGGGCTTTCACAGGGGCCCAGGAGAGGTGGAGCCGAGCCCCGCCCGCTCACTCTGAGGCCACAAAGGCATGCTCCTTGATGGTGTGCAGGACGTCTGAGAACTTGATCTTGGTGGTCAGTGTGTGTCCGTGGTAAATTACCGGCATCCCATCTGGGCCATCCCAGCAGTCCACTGCAGAGCAAGGCGACAACAGTCAAGCGGGCAGGCTTCAGCCCCCATCTCCCTGCCCACCCCGCCCTGGGCCCCTCGCCCCAGGCCTCCACGCACACTCGATGCAGCGGCAGCCCATCCGCAGGCAGCGAGCGTAGGCTTCCAGGGAGGACTCGCTGGAGAACTGGTCCCCGGTCAGGTACCTAGACAGGGAGGCGGGGGGCGGGGAGTCAGGCAAGCCCCACCTCCTGGGGTCGGGCCAGGGGCCGAGGGCACCACTCACGTGTTGTGCGAGGAGGAGATCCAGTAGTGGGACAGGGGGTTGTTCATGGTGTCGGGGCACACCGCGTCTAGCTGCGAGTTCCATATGCTGTTCTCCTTGGAGAATAGGAAGGTGACGAACTGCCCGGGAACAAATGTGGAGAGAATAGAAGATGAGCCCCTGCTGTGTACCACGGCACTGGCTGGTACAGGAAAGGGGTCAGTCCAGGGGGAGGGCACAGCAGACCTCGTCCAGGAAGAAGTAAGGCTCCTCAATCTCTCGCAAGGGGTCTCGGAGGAAGCTGAGCATGAACTCCTGCACCTGGAGCCGGTCCACCGCCCACAGCTCCTGACGGGGTGGGAGAGGGGGGGCGCGTTGAGAGGCCTCCAGCCGCTGGGGAGCTGGACCCCCACCAGCACCCCAGCCCAGCCGGGTCCTACCCCTTGGTGCTCCAGGAGGAACTGCTGGAACTCAGCAAGGGACACCCGGCACAGCTCCGGCCGCTCGCCCGCCCTGCAGGACAGAGGGAAGCGCCCGGCGGCCGGCTGGCTAGCGCGGACCACGGGCAGTGGGGGGCCTCGGAAGGCGGTGCCCAGGACGGTCCAGGAGGGCCCCTCACCCCCAACCATCCACGGGGAATCAACCAGGGCAGGGATGTGGGGGCCTGGGGAGAAGCCCACCTCCCCACTTCAGACCAAACCTCAGGGCGCTGGCTTCCAGGAAGGGAAGGTCCATCTGCAGGAGACAGAACCGGGTCAGGGTGAGAACCCAGGGGGCCCCATGGGCAAGGGGCTCTTGGGAAGAAAGGCTGGGGCAACACAAACGGGCAGGCCTCACAGGGAGAAGCACCAGAGGCACGGCACCCCGCTGCCCCCAAGCAGGGCTGAGGCAGGCAGGGTGAGCACGGGCATGGGAGTGGAGTGGGGTGAGCGCAGGCACGGGCACGGGCGCAGGAGTGGAGCGGGGTGAGCGCGGGCACGGGCACGGGCACAGGAGTGGAGCGGGGTGAGCGCGGGCACGGGCACGGGCGCAGGAGTGGAGCGGGGTGAGCGCGGGCACGGGCACGGGCGCAGGAGTGGAGCGGGGTGAGCGCGGGCACGGGCACGGGCGCAGGAGTGGAGCGGGGTGAGCGCGGGCACGGGCACGGGCGCAGGAGTGGAGCGGGGTGAGCGCGGGCACGGGCACGGGCGCAGGAGTGGAGCGGGGTGAGCGCGGGCACGGGCACGGGCGCAGGAGTGGAGCGGGGTGAGCGCGGGCACGGGCACGGGCGCAGGAGTGGAGCGGGGTGAGCGCGGGCACGGGCACGGGCGCAGGAGTGGAGCGGGGTGAGCGCGGGCACGGGCACGGGCGCAGGAGTGGAGCGGGGTGAGCGCGGGCACGGGCACGGGCGCAGGAGTGGAGCGGGGTGAGCGCGGGCACGGGCACGGGCGCAGGAGTGGAGCGGGGTGAGCGCGGGCACGGGCACGGGCGCAGGAGTGGAGCGGGGTGAGCGCGGGCACGGGCACGGGCGCAGGAGTGGAGCGGGGTGAGCGCGGGCACGGGCACGGNGGGGGCCTGGGGAGAAGCCCACCTCCCCACTTCAGACCAAACCTCAGGGCGCTGGCTTCCAGGAAGGGAAGGTCCATCTGCAGGAGACAGAACCGGGTCAGGGTGAGAACCCAGGGGGCCCCATGGGCAAGGGGCTCTTGGGAAGAAAGGCTGGGGCAACACAAACGGGCAGGCCTCACAGGGAGAAGCACCAGAGGCACGGCACCCCGCTGCCCCCAAGCAGGGCTGAGGCAGGCAGGGTGAGCACGGGCATGGGAGTGGAGTGGGGTGAGCGCAGGCACGGGCACGGGCGCAGGAGTGGAGCGGGGTGAGCACGGGCACGGGCACAGGCGCAGGAGTGGAGCGGGGTGAGCGCGGGCACGAGCATGGAGTGGGGCGGGGCTGGGGGGGTTGGCTCCTGCACCGTCTTCTGGGCGCTGTACATGAGGCTGCGGTAGAGCTGTGCGAACTGCCCGTAGGTGATGTCACTGGTGCGCTGCTCCAGGTCCTAGAGACAGAGCGGGACCGCTGGTCAGGGCCTGCCGGGACTGGGGACGGCCGCGCTCCCCGCCCGCCTGCAGCTGGCCCGCAGGCCCTCACCGTCAGCCGCTCCCGGAGGAAGCGCATGTTGGGGACCCGGTAGTTGACCTGGGACAGCATGTTCTTCAGGTCCTTGGCCGATATCCTGAGGAGACAGGGATACCGCGGCCTCAGCCCCACCTCTCACGACCTCTGACCTGTGGGCCGAGTCCACCTGCAGCTGGGCAGGTAAACACCACCACTCTGAGCCCTGCAGCCCTGACAGTGAGCCTGGCTCAGAGCCAGAGGTGACGGAGGGAAGGCCCTTCCTCTCCCGGGCCTCCAGGCACAGAAGGAAGCGACCCCTGCATGGCTCCCCAGGGCCCCTTCAGCCTCACTCTCAAACCCTGGGTGCCATCACCGGCAGGCAGCTTGCAGGAGTCCCCGCCCACTGTCCGGGGACTTGGGGCCTCCCCAGGGAGGACCGGAAAACCCATCTCAGCCAAGCACCAGCACTGGCAAGAAGGCATTGTCCCAGGGTCTCACAGAAGTGCCCTGCCTTCCAAGGCAACCTGCCTAAGGATGGGGCAGAGGACCATGCTAGATCGGCCAGGCAACAGAAGAAAAAGATGGGGACAGGGAGGCCTTCTCTCCTGGGAGGGGGCGGCATGGAAGGGAAGGCGGGCATGTCTCCCTCCCTCCCTGGCGGTCCTGCTCTCTTCCAGCCAGCACTTGCCTGGCCTCCATCACCCAGGAGGGGGCTGGCAGGGCCCTCCCGGGTGGTTAGGAAACCTGCCTCACCCAGCCTTCCTTCTGTGGGCTCCTTGCCACCAGCATCACACACAGGTTGAAACCACTGCCCCCAAAACGCCCGTCTGCCCTGCTTCCTCTCCAGCGGCTGCCCCTTCTCTGCCCCTCCTCCCAGGCTCCTCGCACTCCCGGGACCCCACGCCCACTCCTCTACCCTCAGCCTTGAGGTCCCTGCCAGCTCTCAGTCGTCCCCACGTGACAGGGCGTGGCACAGCTGAACAGTCCCTCCTCTCTGGGCTTCCAGGGCTCTGCCTCCTACGGTTGTCTTCGGCTCCTCACTGCCCCAGGCGCCAGTGGACAAGCAGCCCAAGCCAGGATCGGCCACTAGCCCTCTTCTCTTTCCTTGCTGTGTCTGCCTGCAGGCGCCTCCAGCCTCCCAAACCTCCTGGCTGCTGTGCTCCTCAGGTCCCATCTCTGGCCCACTTTGTCCCCGAGCTCGTTCTACCCACCTGCCTGCTCAACACCTCTACCTCTCAAGGTCTTCCTATCTCAGTCAATGGCAACCACACCTTTCTAGATGCACAGACCAAAAAGCTTAATCCTCAACTCTCCTTCATGCTTCAGAACCGATGTGTTAGCAAATTCCATTGAGCTCTATCTTCAAAATATAGTCCCGCTGAAATCCAATCCCTTCCTAACACCCCCACTGGCTGTTGTCTTCAGTGGGAGCATCGGAGCTGCTTCCTAATAAGCAAGCACTCCACCCGCGTGCCGCCCTGTGCAGTTGACCTCAGGTCACGTCACACTTCTCTTCAAAACCTTCCATGGTGCCCACCTCTCCCCCGCCAGGTCCTCCTCATCCATCGCCTGGCCTTTGTCCCACAGCTCTGAGCCCCTCTGGCTGTCACATCGTGGCCTCAAAGCCATGAGCTCCAGAGGAAAAGGAAAGTGAAGTCACTCAGTCGTGTCTGACTCTTTGTGACTCCATGGACTGTAGCCTACCAGACTCCTCTGTCCATGGGATTTTCCAGGCAAGATACTGGAATGGGTAGCCATTTCCTTCTCCAGGAGATCTTCCCGACCCAGAGATTGAACCCAGGTCTCCTCCATTGTAGGCAGATGCTTTACCGTCTGAGCCACCAGAGAAGTCCTGAGTGAGCTCCAAGACACCCCCCAAACACACTATGGCACACCCAGAGCTGGTTCTGCAACCCTGCCTCTGCCCACAGTGGCGGTGCACTTGGCTTATCGTCTCTGGCCTCCCCACCAGCTGGCACAGGCCCTCGGACAGCTGACTGCAGGAAGTGCTTGTACCAGAGGCCTGCCCACCCCTGGCCGTGCGTGAGACAGGTCCTAGAGTTCTCGAAGTACAGCCACTGTCTGGTCGCCCCAACCCACCCTGCTGGGATAGGGCCCCAGCTCAGCACCCACCGGTCCTCACGGTTCCGGTCCACTGAGTAGAACTGCTTCCGCAGCCACCTGGTGGGACAAAAGGAGCCTGAAGTGAGGCCAGGCCTGGGGAGGAGACCGGCAGGCAGGCTCGGGCGCAGAGGACCGGGAGTCCCTGCCCTGCTCCTGAGGGCCAGGCGCCCTGACCTCACCCGTCAGGAGCGGGTTCTTACCTCTCAATCTGCAGGGGTGTGGCCGCCTGCAATGTGTCCTCCATCAGCCAAGTCAGGCCCTTGATCCACATGTTCACTTCGTCCTCAGACGTGGCTGTGAGCAGGGTTTAAAGAGCTGAGCCTGGGGCTGGGCTGCGCCCCCCAAGCTCCCTCCTCCTCTAGCCCCTCAGCTCCACCTTGGAGGCTCAGGGTCTTCAGGCGGAATTCCATTCCGTACAGGATAACAAAGCAGTGGGACTGGTCCGGTCGAAAAGCAGGATCCTCTTGGTATCGATCGAAGTCCCGTGAGGTCTTCCCTGGGCGGATCTCCTTGATTTCACGAATGTCAACTGGGAGGGCAGGGGAGAGGCCAAGGTCAGGCTCAGGCCTCCCAAGGTGAATAGGTCTGCCTGAGCTCCCCGCTTGTTCCCACACCCTCTGCAGAGAAGACCACTGAAAGAGATGGCCCCTTGGGGGCACTCAAGACCACTCAGGGCCACTGGGGGAGGAAAGAGAGCTGCGCTGAGTCTACAGGCAGAGCTCTGCTAAAAGCTGGGGGTCTAGGGGAACAGGGAGCTCTGTGCTGTGCACGCTGCCTCCCTGACAACACAGGCGGGTCACTCTGATCTGGAGAAAGCCGGACTTGAGAACAAGAAACGGGGACCTGCGGCCGCAAGTCTGTGAGGACCATTTCCTGACACAAAAGTTCACCAACTGAACCGTGAAGTCCCAAGGTTCAGGCTGGGGAGGAGCAGGCCCAAATGGGTCTCAGAGTCCAAGGCAGGGAGCAGGCACTGGACCAACAGACCTGGTGCAATCCCAACAACCCCCCTCCCAAACATCCTCGAGCAAGTCCCAGCAAGAGCAGGGCTGCCCACAGATGCCTCCCACCCTGGCCACCCAGCTCAGACCAGGGAAGCACCAAGTCCCAGCAGCAGACAAACCGCCTCAGCCACTAACTCAGACCATGCCAAGTGCCTCATTTAACTTCTCTCCATCTGGGTTTTACCATCTCTAGAGCAAAGAGCTTGACTGAATTCCTCCAGAAGGCAGGGTGGTAGAAGAAACCTGTGTAGATGCAGGGGTGGGCCTGCCAGGATGAGACTCCCAGCTCTAGCTCACCTTAGCTGCGTGACCGCGGCAGAGGGACAACCACTCTGACCCCTACGTGTCCCCATGAAGGCAGGTGATGGACGGCGGCACCGCGAGGGGTTGCTGAGTTCCCAAGTCCAGCTGCCCGGAGCGCCCAGCCCTGTAGGTGGCACGCAGTGGGCACTCACTCAAGCCTCCCTCCAGCTCCCTGATGGGGTCTGCGGTTGGAGCAGGCACACAGGCGGTGACCCCTGGCCTGGAGAGGGCACAGCTGCACAGTCCCCAGGCTGGGACCCTAAGCAGAGGACAGACTTTCCAGGCCAGATGAAGACACAGATTCAGGGAGGTCAAAAGAGGGAAGCCTGGCGCAGCCGCCAGGAATGACTGCACGCTCCCTTGGCTCCGGAGCCTCTTCAGATGCTCTCGACCCAGACTGGCCCGGAAGACCTGGAGCCAGGAGCGTTGCCAGCACGCTGCCGGGCCTACCCCCCAACGAGCCTTCCTGACCCAAGCACACACCACCCTGGCTGGAAAGTTCTGAGAGGCCTAGTCCCTCTAGCCATAGCCATGCGGCCTCACTCTGGCCCGTGCCCAGCCCCCGCCAAAGCACTGCTGGTCCGACCCTTACTCCATACCCTCAGCAACCCTGGGGCCTGGTCCTCCAGCTGGACAGCTGGAAGCCCCCGCTTTCCTGCCGGCCCTCCAGTTCTCACCACCCAGCCATCCTTCCCGAGCCCCTGAATCTGTGTAGACATTATTCTGATCCTCCCAGGGTGGCTCATGAGGGAGAACCCACTCCTCCTTCGGCCTTCAGAGACTCTGTGATGGGGTTCAGGGCCCTAACCGCTCGCCCATCTTCTCTGCTCCATCCCAACCCAGCTGGACGGAGGCCAAGAGCAGTCACATTTCCTGTCCATCACTTCACCTTGGTCCCCAGCCAGGGACAGTCTACCTCCCAGCTCCATTCTCTGTCACCAGAGATCCAATCTGGAAACACCCCCTGCAGTAACCGCGAAGGGCGCTTATGTGTGCTCTTCATCTTTCCCAGGGCCAGCAAGACCTTCCAGAGCCTGCTGAACGACTGAACAAACAAGGGAAAGCAGGCACCCCAACAGGGGGAGGGGCAGCAAACGGGAGTGGAGTTCTTAAAATAAAGAGTTACGCTCAGGTGAAAACAGGGGGCAGGGAGGCAGACTGAGTCAGAGACCCAGCCTGAGGAGACGGCTCCCAGGACGGGAGGAAGAGCTGAACACGGGAAATGCCCAGATCAGAAACTACAGAATAATCACAGACCCTGCCCTCTAAGACAGAAGCCAGCATGCCTTTCCAGTGCAGGGCTGCTGCCGCGGCCCCCACCCCTCACACAGGCGCACAACCTCGCACGGGCACACAACCTCGCACGCAGCGCACACAACCTCGCACAGGCACATAACCTTGCACAGGCGCACAACCTCACACGGCCACACAACCTCGCACGCAGCGCACACAACCTTACACAGGCACACANCACAACCTCACACGGCCACACAACCTCGCACGCAGCGCACACAACCTTACACAGGCACACAACCTCACACAGGCACACAACCTCACACGGGCACACAACCTCGCACGCAGCGCACACAACCTCGCACAGGCACACAACCTCGCACGGGCGCACAACCTCGCACGCAGCGCACACAACCTCACACAGGCACACAACCTCACACGAGCGCACAACCTCACACGCAGCGCACACAACCTCGCACAGGCACACAACCTCGCACGGGCACACAACCTCGCACGCAGCGCACACAACCTCACACAGGCACACAACCTCGCACGCAGCGCACACAACCTCGCACGGGCACACAACCTCGCACGCAGTGCACAACCTCGCACAGGCACACAACCTCGCACGCAGTGCACACAGGCCAACAAGGCCTTGCGGCCCACAGTCTGGGCCCTTCTGCACAGCTGCCCACCAGTCACTAGAGGCAGTCAGTCTACGACATGGCTACCGCCCAGCGAGCAACCAGAGCCTGCAGCTGGGCGGCCGCCGTGGTGCCCCCACATGACACACTGCCAGCGGGTCCTGGGTGACCCTGCGGCCTGCCCCATGCTCCAGGATACACGCACTGTGACAGAGTGGCAGCAGAGAAGGCTCCCACCCAAGACGGGACCAGGCTGGAAGAGCGCAGCCCCAGGCCAGGTGCCTGCGTTTCCCAGGCTCCCACGGCCCACACCCTGCACTTGCCCTCACTGGAGCTGTCGGCCTGGGCCCGATGCCTTTCAAAGCCATCGAGCCAACCGCAGGCTGGAGGGACAAGACACTGGGGAGAGGCTCTACCAGGTTCTTAAAAGCTGCATCCTGTGTGACCTCTGGCCTCACCCCCAACCCCCACCCTCCGCCTTACCCCTGCCCTCTGCCTCCCAGAATAAATACAGCAGGGTCCTCTTCCTGAGAGCCAGGGATGGCCACCAAGCCCAGGGGTGGGGGGTGTGACTCCCTGGGACACGCATGGCCTCTGCCCTAGTTTCAGGGAGGGGATAGTAGCCCCCCTGACACAGTCTGGGTAAGACCTGAAGCGGGACAGGACGGCAGGAAGAGAGACCTTCCCAGGACTTGGGAGCTGGGGGCAGGGAAGGCAGGTTGGGAGGCAGGAGACCCAGGACCCAGCACTCATCCCCTCACACAACCTCAGAGAACAACATTCAAGGGACGTGGGGAGAAGAAAGGCTGGCCGTGCCAGGAGGTCCTGCCCAGGCTGGAGATGGGGACTCTTTGAGGACAAGGGCAGGCTCCCACACCCAGGGCCTGAAGCCAGGCTGGGCTGGCGTCCCGCAGGAGGGAGCGCGGCTTTCATTTATGACAAAGACCCACCCCCCAAGCTCACCCACCCCCGAGAGGGGCCTGGAGCTGCACCAGCACAACCCAACCACCTCAGCCCGTCAGAAGCCACAGCGAGCTTGCTCTTCTGGGGACCAGGTGTCCGAGGCCCACCCAGAGGCTCCCAGGCTTCAGGAACAGCGTGGGCCTCACCATCCCAAGCAAGGCCATGGTAGACAGTGACAAGACTAGCTGCCTGGGCAGGGAGGGGGGCTTGGTCCCTGGCATTTAACAGCAGCCCTCCTTGAGAGGCTCTGGGCTAATGGGGGACAGCCCGCGCCCGGGCCAAGGACTGGCCTCACATGCCAGGCTGCCTCCCTCGACTCCTTCGGCGAGCCTGCTCTGACCACCCTCTCTGAAGGCTGCCCGGGCCCGGCAGAGGAGAACCACACAGGGCTTGCCCTCAAGTTGTGTGGCCCTGGGCAGTGACGCTCTTCTGGCCTCAGTTTCCTCATTAGTAAACTAGGGATTCCTCCCACCTCACAGGGTTGCACAAGGGCCCTGCCAGGAGCCACCAGTCCCGGGAAGTCTGACGGCCCCTTCTATGTGCCTAGGGTCACCGACACGGGGCCCACGTGAGTCAGCGGCAGGGGAGACAAAGCGGTGGCGGTGAACACGAACCTGGGCAGGGCGAAGCTGGCCCACCACTGCCTGGGCCCAAGGAACAGAATCCAACAGCCATTTCCCCAGCTCCGATTGCGGTCTCACAGGGATGGGGCACTGTGAGGGAAGACAGGGACTCTTGGAGCCTCCGAGTTCACATCTGGGCACATGTTCTAAGCCAAAGAACGCGTGCCCGGCCGGCTGCAGCCACAGCCCCATACCACCCCCACCGTGCCTATGGTGAGGGACCAGAACAGGACACTGACAGGTCTGAAATCACAAAGGCCAAGTTTCAAATCCTGTTTCCAAGCATACAGCTTGGGCCTAGAGCAAGCCTGTCTCTTCTTGGGTGGCTTGGGGATAAACTGAAGGCCTCAGTGAGGGGTGGGCCTGCCGTAAACCCTTCACATGCAGGCAGAGTACTACACAAACAGGAAGATGAGTTTGCTAGAAAGGGACACGAGGACATGCTGAAAACTAAGCCCCCAGGTGATGAAGCTCTGGTCAAGAAAACCACCACTACAAAACAAAAACGGATATTTCTGGACATGAAAGATGCATTCGCTGAAATATTTCTCTTAAGAGCATTTTCCCTTTGAAAAGTACATAAGTAGATTGGTAAAACTACAAAAGAAACTAACTGTATATAAAAATGCATGTAGGACTGCCCTGGTGGTCAAGTGGTTAAGAAGCCGCCTGCCAACACGGGACACCGGTTCAACTGCTGGTCTGGGAAGATGCGGCATGGAGCAACGAGCCCGCGTGCTCTGCACCTGGAGAGACCACTGCTCATCACACCTAGAGAAAGCCCAAGCGGCAGCGAAGACCCAGCACAGCCAATGAGTAAATAATACCAATTTTTAAAAATGCATGTGAATATATTTTACAACTTAAAATAACAAAGTCATGATAAACATGAAAAGTTTTTTTTTTATCTAGAAAACTTGACAGAGGTGAGCATTACCAGGACAGGTCCCTCCCCCTGGGGTTGGCACTGCCCCTGTGTGGAATGTGGATGCTCAGCCCCACAGGCACCTGAGGAAGGTGTGCCAGGCCCAGCAGCACCTCTCAACAGGGCCCAAGTCAGGTCAAGGTCATGAGACCCAGAGACCCCCATCCCACCTCAGCTCCGAGCACACCTCTTACCTCTGAGCCCCTGCACGTGCCAGGCCCACCTTTTCACCTAAGTTTCCATCATGCCTGGTCCAGCAGCATATTTGGTTCTCCCTATTCTGGTCACACTGTCTGGTGCCTCCCTGGTGTCAAGGTCATTGATCTGTGAGTTCCACAAGGAAAAAAAACCACACTTGCCTATTCCCAGGTCCCTGAGGAGGCCTCAACATGCTGACCGAGTGCTTAGAAGTGGGAATGAACACAAGAGTTAGACACCAGAGCTAATTATCTAAGAGGCCACAGATGCTCAAAGATGGTTATCAGGGATGACTTCCTGGAAGAGGTGTTGCTGTGGGGTAATAAAGGCTGAGGCGCTACAACGAATATGCAAGCACAGTGGTCAGTGAGGTGACCGTGCAGACAGGAGAAAGGACAGCCACAGCGGGGGTAGGACACTGCCCCTGGGGGCCAGAGCAATCTGCAAACACTGGGAGGTTCCTGTACAAAGGTTCCTGTGGTGGGAACCCTGGGAAGCTAATGGTGCTTTGAGGAAACAAAAGAGAACAGGCAGGGCTCCCTGAGCACCATGCCCTGCTCGGCTCTATGCCAAGGCCACCAGGAGACTGAAAAGAGCAGGCCCCAGGCGCCAGGAGAGTTGCGCAGATCTTCCCAGAAAGGACCTGTCATCGCTCCGCCTTCTCTACAGACACTGCGGGTTGTTCCAGCCCCCAAGTCAGTGGCCTCCTGCACCCCCCTACCCCTGTCCAAAGAACAACACACCGGGGCCCCGGGGGTGTAAATGGAGTTGAGCTCTGCTCCCCAGAGGACAAAAGGGAAGCTCCCTGCCAGCCAGCTGACTTTCGGCCGGCACCTCTGCTGCCCACCCCAGGGAGCCACGACAGAGGGGCTCTGAACCCGCAGGCACCTAGAGCTTCACGGCTCAGGAGAAGGACCGAGGTGGCCAAAGAGAAGACAAGACAACCAGGGCATAGGCGGGACAGGAATCTGCTGGGCCTGGGACAGCCAGCAATTTCCCCATCAGCTGCCTGCTACCCAAGGACCAGGAGTGAGCTAAGATCCTCACCCTGGCCCCGACCCCACACCTGTTTTTCCAGCAGAAGTCAGGAGCAGCTCCCAGGGAGAAAGGTGAGAGCCGAGGGGTGGGTAGCTCTCAGCCTCTATTTCACAGAGGACCAGGATCCAAACTCGGAGACCCAGGGTCACAGGTCAGGCAGCAAAGGGAAGGTGTGGCTGGGCTTTGTTCGCTTTCCTTTCTGGCACAGCAGCACCTTCAGACCAGAGATCAGGGGAGAGAGGACTAGACCCCTCTCAGGACACAACAGGGAAGCCCCAGTGGAAATCTGGAGTGCAAGGTCCACCCTAGGCAGGGCTGGGCATCTGCTCCTGTCAGGGTTTTGTCCATTACCCTTCCCCAGACACTTGACAGAGAAGAGCAGGAAAAGACCATTCAGACAGCTGGATGGGGGTCTGTGGACCCTCCTACATAGGACCCTGCCCCCTCCATGCAAATGCTTCAGTCATGGCTGTCAAGGATCCTCACCAGTTTGCAAAACGCCTGGAGTCTAGATTCTAGGTGAATCTCCTCTTTGGAGCAATGAGGATACAGAAGGCTCCCAGGGGTCTTGTCACAGTCACATGGTAGTTCACAGCAGAATGGGGACCCCCTACCCAGCAGCAGCCACCCTGACACTGGGATTGCAGAGGAGAAGCAGGGCCATCCCAGTAAGCCCTCACACTATCCAGGCAGGCAGCCCTCTTCCCTAGGATGAGAGATGAAGCCCACTCATCTCAGACGTGGGAACAGCACGCCTGGGCCCCAAAGGAAGGAAGGGCAAGGGGCCCCCACCCAGGGAACTCAAAGCCAGGAGAGAGATGAGTAGCTATCTACCGGGCTTATTCTCTCATTCCATCACCCAGATCAAACATACACCAAACCTCCACCAACTCCAGGTCAGGCCCCAGGGTGGGTCCTGGGTAAACAGAGATCAATAAGGCACTGGAGTTCCTGCCCCTGAGAAAGTCAGAAAGCCCCTGCCCAGTGGAGGAAACAGATGGGGAAGCAGATAACTAGGAGGGCCTACAAAGGGTGGAACAGGGAGGTGTCGGTGGCGCCAGGAGCCAGAGAAAGTGAGCAGCTGGACTCAGGAGTCTCGGACCACTCTGTCCACAGAAGGCAGGTTGGGAGGACTGGCCCGCCCAGGTTCTCCAGCATGAAAGCCAAGGCATCGAATGTTTGGGGAAAAGGACATTCAGAGTTTGGTGGATGAGAGGGGAGGGAAGGTTGGCCAGCAACGTCACAGCAGGGCAAGTGCAGCAGGGGCTTGCCTCAACATCTCTGCCCAGGCCCACAGGACTCCCCAGGCAGCCCCTTGCAGGCTGACCTCTGTCTCTCCTACAGGCTGATGCTGCCCAAGTTCTTCCTAGATGGCCTGTGTCTGCCAGGCTCCCAGCTACAGGAAAGAAGCTGAAGGCCCAGCTGAGCCAGGTATAGAGAGGGTCCAGGATCTCAGGAGACCCAGTGAAATGCTTCTCACTGTCTATTCAGACCACCTGGAGAAAGAGAGTACTGTCCTGGGTGTAAGTCACTTGCCCAGTCTCCTCGTTCCTGACCCTCAGAGCAATCAACACGGCTGACCACACCCTCTCTCCTGCTGAACTTCTGCTCTTGACTTCTGATTTCCTGCTCCTTGGGCTCCATGACTATACCCACGACACACTTGCCTTCATCAAGGCCCAGGCCAAGGGCATTTCCTCTCCTGAAGCTCCACCTGCTCCCCAGTCAGCGTCACGCAGGCCCATAGCTTTCACTACCAATCACAGACAACTCACAGACACAGCCCTACTCTAGTCCCTGACTGTAAGCTTTCAGACGCTTCAAGCCAACTGCCTACTTGCCTTCTCTGCCTGTTCACCTCAAAGTCACACGTGTGTGTGTGTTCAGTCACTCTGCCGTGTCCGACTCTGTGACCCCATGGGCTCTCTGTGCATGGCCTCTCCAGGCAAGAATACTGGAATGGACTGCCATCTCCTTCTCCAGACCTTCCTGACCCAGTGCTCAAACTCGCATCTCCTGTGTCTCCTGCATTGCAGCTGGACTCTCTACCACTAGCACCATCTGGGAAGCACATACCTCAAAGTCAACCCCTCACCAAAACCAGGCCTCCTGCCACACCTCTTGCCAGTTAACAGCTTCACGTCCAAAGAGGTGCCTAAACTAGACTCCGTACACTCTCACTACCCTCCAATCTAAGCCTTGAACAAGCCCTACTGGCTTTATGTATATTAATGACCACGTTTACCAAGGACCTAGATGAGTGGGAACCATGTGTATTTTAAGGCTCTGACTACCTTCTCCATTGGAGCATAAGGTTCTTGACGCCGTGAACCAAATGCCCCAGTGCCCAGCAGGGAATGGACTGCCTTAGAAGAAAGAAAAAATCTGGGGCCTGCCCCTACCCCCAAAAGGAAGTGAGAGGGTCCTCTGGCTGGGGGCTGAAGAGGGGCTACGGTGGGGGCAGGGAATGGCGTAGGCCTTCCCTTGCAGAGCCCACGGACCCATGCTGCTTCCCCGCCGCTCTGGTTTCTCTATTACTGCCAGCATGGGCCCTTCTCTCCACAGGGGGTGGGGGGCCAGCCCTTAAATCCCCAACAAGGTCAACCTTGAATGTCCTGGTTGGAGACACTCTGAACAATGGAAAGGGTCATTACATCACAGGCCTGCTCACTCCGACGCTCTCTGCCCACTGACCCGCTCTCCCAGTTCAGACCCGCTGGCCCGGCCTCGCCTCAGGATCGGGCCACTCCCTCTGGGCCACAGCAGCCCAAGCCTGGCCACTCGCCTGTCGTCCCTTTGCTTCCGGGGGAGCTGAGGCCCTGCAAGTTCACACCACACAGGACACTGCCCCCTCCAAGGTAAGAGGGAACACCCGCTCCCTGTCTCCCTGGGAAGGCCTGCTTAGATTCTTGATTCTTCGAAATCAACCCCCTTGCTGAGAAGGGTGGCTACCCTGGGACCTCCCCTTCCTGGTTTTAATTCCTTACTTCCACCCTCTTAAGACAGCTCCTGCCTCACCTCCTCAGCACAGACAGCTGCCTCCCAGCCTCCTGCCCTGGCCTGTAGAGCCTCACCCTTCCAGCGGGGGCCAGTCCTCAGGCCGGGGACCCACCCATCAGGGACAAGCCTGGTGTCAGGGGTTCCCACTGGAGGGAACCCTCTATTTCACTGCTGGCCTCAACAGGCCCAAGTGACTCCTGAGAGAGCAACCTATGCAACCTGTTCTAACCTCCATCATGGACATGTTCAGAGCTCCCAAGAAGGGCCACAGTCCCAGCTGGGAGCTAACGAGCGAACCCTGGCGTGTTAACCTCTTACTATGATAGGGTCGGCACAGCAGAGCTACCACCTAACAGCAGGATGACAAATGGGGGCACGTGGTCTGCAGAGCCCCACAGAGGGTCTCATCAGCCCCTGCCCCTGCCACTCTCCCCAACCTCCCAACTGACCTCCTGCCCTGGAGTAGACGGGGAAGAAGCCTTTGGGACCTGTGCCCAGCCCCTCCCCTCCTTCCTAGGGTTAGTCACTCAGGAACCTGGGCCCACACTCTCAGGCCTGAGGCTGAAGTCACTCATCCCACGGCGTTAGAATTCACCCACAACACACCCACAGCCAGAGGCCCAGGATGGCCAATGCCCTACTCCCCCACGGGCAAGGCCACGCCAAGGACACTGTGAACCAGGCGGGGTTGGGGGGGGGCACCTCTTAAAGTACCACTTCCCTCAGGACATTTCAGCTCAGCCATATCCCCAGGTGTCCAGGAAAACAGGAAGCCAACCCCAACACGCACGGCCCGCCCCTGCTGAGTTAGAATTAGATCTCACACAAACAAGTGGTCAAACGCACCCAGGCCCAAGCCCTCACCAGTCTGGTCGGTTGTCTGCCAGGGCCTGGAGCTTCGGTCAGACCGCTGCTCCTCACTGAGCCCACGCCTTGACCCTCCAGCCAATAGCCAGCCTGCCAGCCAGCAGGGGGAGCGACCCACAAGGGCAGGCTGACGCTGTCTGGAGCTCCAGGCTCAGACAACAGCACTCGGCGCAACCCTCTCCTGCTGGCCCAGGGCTCTCAAGGTTTTCTGCACGCTCCAAACTGCAAGCTTCCCAGCATCAAGGAATGGGTCACCTTCTCTCCTTGCCTCCTAACCCCAGGCTGCTCGGTGCCAGGCCTGGCTCAGCAAGGGAGATGCCAGTCCTGCAAGAGAGAGCTCTGCCACATTCACTCTGCATCCTGAGTCTTGCTGAAGCCAGGGCCACCGGCCAACACCAGGAAGGGCCCGGAAGGAAGCGCAGAGCCTATACAAAGCCTACATGTGGGCTATAAAAAGGAGCCCTCCTTGCGTCCCCCAGGGCGGCCCTTCTAGGGGGTAACGAGGGGCACGGGGAGAGCTAGGATTTGTGCTGGGCACTCAGCCACTGCAGCCTCCCAAAGGCGAGCCAAGCACCGCCTCAAAAGGCACTGGTTGCAGGAGGAGAGGGAGACCATCTACAGCGGAGGCAAGGGGACTCTGAGCCACACCCCCGAGGCCTCGGCCTCCCCTAAAGCGACCACCTGCAGCATCCACACGGCCTGGTCCCCTCCCACGTCCTTCCTCCCCTCCGGGGCCAAGGGCACCATCTCTAGGCGGCCTCGGGCCCACTGCCTCTGGAGGCACAGCATACTCAGCCGTGAAGGGCGGCCCTAAAACCCTGGGCCGACGGCAGGAAGCTGTGGCGGCGCGAGCAGGGGCACGTGTGTTGGGGTGAAGGAGGAGATACAATCAGGCCAGGGCACCGCTGCAACGCCTCAGAGCCCAACACCAAGTTCCCTGTTTCCGAGACCCCAGCGCAGGCCGCCTCTTGACCCCCACAGGCTGCAATCTACCTGCCACAACCGTGGGGCCACCCTTCCTGTACCCCGTGCCCATGTGTCAGGAGTTAACTCCTCCCGGCCTCCTTCTCCAAACCCCCTCGGGCCTCATGTGCCCGGGGTGTTCCGGCTTTGCATCCGGGGGCCGACCGGCGCCACTCAGAACCCTCTGCACAAACACGGGCGCACATGACTCTCCCTACACGAGGGAGAGTCAGGCCACAGCCGCTGTCAGCCACGGTGATGGACACGGCACACCCGCCCCTGAAGACCCACAGAGCCGCCCTGGCTCGCTCGCGTCCCTCTCAGCGCCCAGACCTCGTCATTTTCCCTTTCTGGCAGTGAGAGCCTCATCCCCGACGTTTACTGTCAGCCTCCACGGCACCTGGCACACCAGTGAACGCCAGTGTCCGGTCAGGGGGCACAAGTAGCGTCTCACCTGCTTGTGTGCCGCAGGGGCCCAAGAAAGCTGTTTCCGGGCTTTTTTTTTAAAGAAAAGGGTAGCTATGGTGACGTGGAAAGCACACAACGCTGGAGATACAGTCTCAGTGAACAGGTCAGAGGTGGGAGTGACCACATCCCACTTGGTGTGCTCCGAACATGGGAAGGAAGACCACGCTCAATGTGGGATGAACACAGGAACCCGCGGATGAGGGCACACGCTTCAGCTTGTTGTTGGGTNCAGACAACAGCACTCGGCGCAACCCTCTCCTGCTGGCCCAGGGCTCTCAAGGTTTTCTGCACGCTCCAAACTGCAAGCTTCCCAGCATCAAGGAATGGGTCACCTTCTCTCCTTGCCTCCTAACCCCAGGCTGCTCGGTGCCAGGCCTGGCTCAGCAAGGGAGATGCCAGTCCTGCAAGAGAGAGCTCTGCCACATTCACTCTGCATCCTGAGTCTTGCTGAAGCCAGGGCCACCGGCCAACACCAGGAAGGGCCCGGAAGGAAGCGCAGAGCCTATACAAAGCCTACATGTGGGCTATAAAAAGGAGCCCTCCTTGCGTCCCCCAGGGCGGCCCTTCTAGGGGGTGACGAGGGGCACGGGGAGAGCTAGGATTTGTGCTGGGCACTCAGCCACTGCAGCCTCCCAAAGGCGAGCCAAGCACCGCCTCAAAAGGCACTGGTTGCAGGAGGAGAGGGAGACCATCTACAGCGGAGGCAAGGGGACTCTGAGCCACACCCCCGAGGCCTCGGCCTCCCCTAAAGCGACCACCTGCAGCATCCACACGGCCTGGTCCCCTCCCACGTCCTTCCTCCCCTCCGGGGCCAATGGCACCATCTCTAGGCGGCCTCGGGCCCACTGCCTCTGGAGGCACAGCATACTCAGCCGTGAAGGGCGGCCCTAAAACCCTGGGCCGACGGCAGGAAGCTGTGGCGGCGCGAGCAGGGGCACGTGTGTTGGGGTGAAGGAGGAGATACAATCAGGCCAGGGCACCGCTGCAACGCCTCAGAGCCCAACACCAAGTTCCCTGTTTCCGAGACCCCAGCGCAGGCCGCCTCTTGACCCCCACAGGCTGCAATCTACCTGCCACAACCGTGGGGCCACCCTTCCTGTACCCCGTGCCCATGTGTCAGGAGTTAACTCTTCCCGGCCTCCTTCTCCAAACCCCCTCGGGCCTCATGTGCCCGGGGTGTTCCGGCTTTGCATCCGGGGGCCGACCGGCGCCACTCAGAACCCTCTGCACAAACACGGGCGCACATGACTCTCCCTACACGAGGGAGAGTCAGGCCACAGCCGCTGTCAGCCACGGTGATGGACACGGCACACCCGCCCCTGAAGACCCACAGAGCCGCCCTGGCTCGCTCGCGTCCCTCTCAGCGCCCAGACCTCGTCATTTTCCCTTTCTGGCAGTGAGAGCCTCATCCCCAACGTTTACTGTCAGCCTCCACGGCACCTGGCACACCAGTGAACGCCAGCAGTCAGGGGGCACAAGTAGCGTCTCACCTGCTTGTGTGCCGCAGGGGCCCAAGAAAGCTGTTTCCGGGCTTTTTTTTTAAAGAAAAGGGTAGCTATGGTGACGTGGAAAGCACACAACGCTGGAGATACAGCCTCAGTGAACAGGTCAGAGGTGGGAGTGACCACATCCCACTTGGTGTGCTCCGAACATGGGAAGGAAGACCACGCTCAATGTGGGATGAACACAGGAACCCGCGGATGAGGGCACACGCTTCAGCTTGTTGTTGGGTCCCGCAAAGGCCCTTCTCAGGGCACCTCGAGCGTGAAGCCCCAGGCTCCCACTTCTCCGGCAGGGGCTTAGGGTGGCTGTCATCATAACCCAGGAAGAGCAAGTCTCAGTCTCCGGTTACCCCCCACACACACAGCAGAGGGGACCGCGTCTCGATGGGGGTAGTACTGCAGAGGGAGCCTGAGTCTCTCAAGGGAACCACTGAGTCCAGCATGTCCAGACCGAAGCCCGCGCTGGCCGAACAGCGCATGTGGCCAGGGGGGCGGAGGAGAAATCAGACAGCCCCGTCCAGGTAAATAAAAACCCTGTTCTTATACAACACCCACCTGTCACCTGCCCCAGAGTAGAGGGATCAACTGAACGCTACAAAGGGAATCGGGACTGCCAGCCCTGCTCTCAGCACCACCATGAACTCGCTGGGTGACCTTCGCCTTGGGGCCTCGGGTTCCTCCTCTGTGAGGGGGAGCCTGGCGTCCCTGCCTCTCTGCGGGAGGTGTGGTGGAGTTCTAACACCCCATGGATAGGACATGCTCCATGAACCAATGCACTACTCAAATACCCAAGTTTCCTCCTGCCTGTGACCTCTGTGAGCAGACTCAGGGAGGGAACAAAGAAGTAAGAGACAGACTTCCAGCCCCTGGCTGTCGGAGTGGCCTCGAGGCCAGTGTGGTGGTGGGAAGAACCGGAGCTCTGTGGTTAGCTACGGTGAAGGCAAAGGAAACCCAGAGCCGTTAAGCACCCACAAGGGCCCTGTGCTGCACTGAGCACCGGCAGGTGCCACCTCTCACTCACAGGCGGACCTCACCTGACCCCTGTCGGCAGGCGGCTCTGGGAGGGGGAAATGACTTTGACAGCCAAAGAACAGTTTCAGGTGCCTGGTATCCAAAGGCACAGAAGGGCTGAGACTCTCACCCAAATCTGACTGATTCTAGCCGCAGGTGCTGGGGACCACTCCTCACCCTGGGCTCAGCCTGGAGTCATCTCGCCTGTTACCAGGCTGCTTTCAAAGATTTCCCCCTGGGGAAGCTTGAGCACTCCCCGCCCCACTTCTCCTGGGACTCCCCTCAAAGTCCCCACTGACTTCTGCAGTTCTAAGAGCAGGACTGGCAGTGGGGGAAGTCTCCTGTCCTCTAGAATCAGGCCTGTGTTACAGCAGGCCTCATCTCTTCCCTCTACCACTAGCTCTCACTGACCTCTTTGAAGCCACATCAGAGAAAAGAGCAGAGTAGGAAGAGACACCATGAGTTAATAGAGACCAACATGGATAGTGACAAGGGAGGCAAAAACAGGCCCGAGCACAATGAGGTGCCGGCATTAAAGCCTTTCCTGGAAGTCAGGGGTCTCCCAAAAATGGACTCTGATACCATTTATCAGGGCGAAATTCTTAGAAACAGACCAATCTGATGTGTTCGTGTGATACCGAAGCAGCTGCTCCTAGTCAGCTGCCCNGACCACGCTCAATGTGGGATGAACACAGGAACCCGCGGATGAGGGCACACGCTTCAGCTTGTTGTTGGGTCCCGCAAAGGCCCTTCTCAGGGCACCTCGAGCGTGAAGCCCCAGGCTCCCACTTCTCCGGCAGGGGCTTAGGGTGGCTGTCATCATAACCCAGGAAGAGCAAGTCTCAGTCTCCGGTTACCCCCCACACACACAGCAGAGGGGACCGCGTCTCGATGGGGGTAGTACTGCAGAGGGAGCCTGAGTCTCTCAAGGGAACCACTGAGTCCAGCATGTCCAGACCGAAGCCCGCGCTGGCCGAACAGCGCATGTGGCCAGGGGGGCGGAGGAGAAATCAGACAGCCCCGTCCAGGTAAATAAAAACCCTGTTCTTATACAACACCCACCTGTCACCTGCCCCAGAGTAGAGGGATCAACTGAACGCTACAAAGGGAATCGGGACTGCCAGCCCTGCTCTCAGCACCACCATGAACTCGCTGGGTGACCTTCGCCTTGGGGCCTCGGGTTCCTCCTCTGTGAGGGGGAGCCTGGCGTCCCTGCCTCTCTGCGGGAGGTGTGGTGGAGTTCTAACACCCCATGGATAGGACATGCTCCATGAACCAATGCACTACTCAAATACCCAAGTTTCCTCCTGCCTGTGACCTCTGTGAGCAGACTCAGGGAGGGAACAAAGAAGTAAGAGACAGACTTCCAGCCCCTGGCTGTCGGAGTGGCCTCGAGGCCAGTGTGGTGGTGGGAAGAACCGGAGCTCTGTGGTTAGCTACGGTGAAGGCAAAGGAAACCCAGAGCCGTTAAGCACCCACAAGGGCCCTGTGCTGCACTGAGCACCGGCAGGTGCCACCTCTCACTCTCAGGCGGACCTCACCTGACCCCTGTCGGCAGGCGGCTCTGGGAGGGGGAAATGACTTTGACAGCCAAAGAACAGTTTCAGGTGCCTGGTATCCAAAGGCACAGAAGGGCTGAGACTCTCACCCAAATCTGACTGATTCTAGCCGCAGGTGCTGGGGACCACTCCTCACCCTGGGCTCAGCCTGGAGTCATCTCGCCTGTTACCAGGCTGCTTTCAAAGATTTCCCCCTGGGGAAGCTTGAGCACTCCCCGCCCCACTTCTCCTGGGACTCCCCTCAAAGTCCCCACTGACTTCTGCAGTTCTAAGAGCAGGACTGGCAGTGGGGGAAGTCTCCTGTCCTCTAGAATCAGGCCTGTGTTACAGCAGGCCTCACCTCTTCCCTCTACCACTAGCTCTCACTGACCTCTTTGAAGCCACATCAGAGAAAAGAGCAGAGTAGGAAGAGACACCATGAGTTAATAGAGACCAACATGGATAGTGACAAGGGAGGCAAAAACAGGCCCGAGCACAATGAGGTGCCGGCATTAAAGCCTTTCCTGGAAGTCAGGGGTCTCCCAAAAATGGACTCTGATACCATTTATCAGGGCGAAATTCTTAGAAACAGACCAATCTGATGTGTTCGTGTGATACCGAAGCAGCTGCTCCTAGTCAGCTGCCCGGACACTCTGCAAAAGCCAGCGGCGAGGAAGAGCCCCGATGACAAGAAACGGGGGCCACGTGGCCTCCTGGTCCCCACATGAAAGTACGTGGCAGCCAGCCCCCTCGACACCACATGGACATTTGTTCCCTTCCACTAACGGGTCCTTCAGGGCCACTTAATCTTCACCTTCTTCTTTGTCAGGGTTCCCACGTGTGAAGCACTTACACGCTACACTCGATGCCAAGCACCTTTCACATTCTCACCAAATCCTCACAAAACCCTTACGAGAAAAATGTGTTTGTTACTATCCCTCTTTTAGAGATGAGAGAGAAAGTCACATGCCCAAGGTCACAGACCAAGTGAGCTGCACAGCAGGATTCTAACCCAGGCAGCCTGAGTGCTCAGAGCCCCGGTGCTCAGCCACTACGGCTCCTCTGCCTCCAGAAACCGCCCCGCGCCTCCATCACTGCTCATCCGCCTGCCCACTAGGAGACAAGGCGTGCCGTGCTCATCAGCCCTCTCCCACAGCGACTCCTGGGTCCCCCTCCTCAACCTCTCAACCTCAACATCCCGCTTCAGCCTCTGGTGACAGCTCTGCTACAGGACAGAGCACGACCCACGAGGCTCGGCACGCCACAGCCCTCCCTACGCTGCCCCCTAACTCACCCTGTGCAGAGGTCCTCAGGGCTTCACCCAGGGCACAGGCAAGGTCCTCAACCACTCAGGCCCATTCACCAGCCACCTCCCCTGCGAAGCCCTCCTGGTTCTCTCCTCTAGATCCCCTGCTTGCTGGGCAGAGCTCATTCCTCTGCACACAAGAAGTTCTAGGCACGGACCTTTATTATGGTACGGAACACTCGGGGTTATAATTACACGAACCCACACCTGCCTCTTCCAAGCGTTGTTCCTCAAGAGCCCAGTCTAGGTCTTGTTCATCTTTTGAACTCTCAGTGCCTAATAGGGCGAACAGCACGTGTTCACACAGTATCTATTGAGCAAGCAAATGCCCCTCATTCCAAGGGGTGACCCAAAACAGGCCAGCGGCCAAGCTCTCTAACTGATGACTCCAGCCTGTGCGTTTGTGTACGTATGTGCGGGCCCCGGGGTACACAGGGGAGAAGCTGGAGGTGCTGGGGCCCCCGGCGTGGTGTGCTCAGCTCTCCCAGGCACAGCAGACCCCATCCCTAAGTTCACAGGGAAGACAAAGCCCCAGCTGCACAGGGGGCCTGGCCGGGCTGGCCTGGAAACCCACACATCAGGGCAAGCCTGCGGGGGCTGAGGAAACACTGAGAGCTCTGACTTCCCCTGGAAAAACTATAGTCAGACAGGAAACACACAGGCGAGGATGGTGAGCTGTGGAGATCCGGACATGTGCTCTTACCCCTCTCCCACGGGGACCAACCCGGTAGCAAAGGAAAATCCCCGACGACACAGGCCCGCCCTTCCTGGGCTCAGCCTTCAGAGCTGACCCTGAGGGCTGTCTCCTGCACGGTCTGACAGCAACAGGGGTCAGGCCTCAGACTGTGGGGCCCTATGTCGCCTCCCCCACGAGCCTGCCTACCTTGTCCGGGGAGTTTGCTTTCTTCTGCCACCCTGCTGCCCCCGGCATCAAGGGAGCAGGAACTGTCGCCACCATTGTACACTTCAGCTTCCCTGAAGGCAAGGGCCTATTCTGATTCACCACCTACGGAGGCCTGGTGCCTAAAAGGGTACCGATTGCAGAAACAAAGACGAAAACCTGGGGCTGCAATTTCTGACGTGCTGGCCCCCCGTGGATTCACCACGCGAGCCACTGTGCCCGCAGTGACCCCCGACTGAACGTGTCAACCCAGAGGCACCAGCAGCATGGAGCCACAGCTGAGGAAGGCCGGGGCTGTCCATCAGGTACAGTCTCAACAGGAAGGCTTCTCTTCAGAGGAGCGATGCAGACCCCAGGACTGGGGCCTGAGGCCACTCAGAGCACAACCCCAGGGCACAGAGCGCCCTTGGGATTGGCCAGCCAGCACCTCCTGGGGGGCTGGGTCCCACTGGGTCCCACTGAGGCTGTCACGTGGCAGCACAGTGCGCTCCCTGCATTTCCATTTCCTCATCTGTGAAGTGGGGTGGCACTCCAGACCACCCCCTGGGGCCCTTTAGCGGATCTGCCAAGAAAACATGATGACAAGTCTCTGTAGCACTCAGCAGGAAGTCTGTAATTGCTTTGTACTCGTTTATGTCAGTATCTGTAACACAAAAAGCCAAACACCAACCTGGTTCCTGTCACACCACCGTGACAACCAGTACCAACCCCACCCCTTTTAAACCAAACTCCCACCCGCGACGTGAGCACCTGCTGGCCGCATTTCACAAGAGGAGGATAGAGAGGGCGCGGAATCAGGCCAGAATGAGGTCCTCGCCGTGAGCACTGTGCATGTTCACTGAACCCCATCTTGTTGCAGGGCCACGGATACCTTGAGAATCCCTCAAGTGTCTCTCTCTTTGGCCAGGTTACAAACACTGTGTGGTACCCTGGCAGGGTCAGCAGGAAAAGGCCAGGCATCTGAGGAACCTGGGCAAGAGGCCAGGTGGCAAGGGGCCCTGCTGGCACTCCAAACTTCCTCAGAACATACAGAGGCGGCTGCAGGGATCAGAACCCAGCAATGAGGTGCACCCACAAACAGGCGGCTCTGGGGCAGCTTCAGTGGAAGGCTCCGTCAGCAAGGCCTGAACTGCACACCAGTGTCCACCAGGCTTCTCACCCAGACTCCTTCAATCCCGGGCTCCAATTTATCAGTGGGCCAGGGCCCCTTCTACCTCTTCTGCCGAGGCTCCAGGCAGGCCTCTCAAATCCCAGCTGGCACTGAATTTGCACCCCTCTAACGGACCCACCCAAAGGGTCTGCGGTTATCAGGTACTTGGCATTCCTGCCTCCAGACCCCAAGACCTGAGACCTGGTGGACTAGCCCCCTTGCCTCTCCACACCCCTTCCTTCTGTACAGGGCCCAACTTACAAACAAGAGAGTCACCCACCCAGGAGATAGATGTGCAAGTCTCCTCAAGACAACTCCATACCCTGCTCTACGTGGTAGGGGGGTGACTAGTAGTTGGGTCGGGGCAAAACAAAACCATTTCCTCCCTTTTCCGGGTAGGGATCTCAGTGAAATGTGAGCTGGGTCCTGTGCTCCTCCCTTCCTGCTCCCTCACCCTTTTGTGCAGCCATACAGTCCTAGTCTAAGAGTGACAGTCATAGTCTTTTACCATTGTCATGAATAACAGCTTACATTTATTAAACATTTAGAACGTATCCAGCAGCACAGCAGTTGAAGGCAAGGTTGGATGTGAAGCCCATGTATATTGTTTTACATTAATCCTCTCCTTTATCTCCCTAGAATAACCCCATTTGGTGGAGATATTGTTACTCCCACTTCACAGATGGTGACACTAAGGCTCAGAGAAGTAGCTGGCTGGGGGCGATACACAACTAATACAGCCTTCACACCCAACCTTGCCTTCAACCGCTGGGCTGCACTCAACTGCCTGCTGGTCCCGAGCACGGTGTGAAACACAGCCTCTCAGCCAGGGGAAGTCTACCTGGGAAACTCAGCCACCTGCTACCAATTCAGGAGAGCCTGGGGAATCCACAGACGCATGGAAGGGCCATGCCTGGAATCTGAGGCTGGGGTGATGTCCCTCCAGTCCTCTGCAGGATCTGTCCTTCCTCCACTCTGGAATCCAGCCTCTCAAATCATCTAACATTTTCTCCTGCAGGCTGCCAGGGCCCGAGGAGAGGTCACGGAGGAAGGTGGCTGTCGTGTGGAAGTTCAGCAGCTGTGTGAGACCTGGAGTGTGTGGCTGAGGATGGCTGTCTCACCACAAGACCTTCCTTCCTCTCCGTCTTCTCAGTCATCTACACGCAGGTACATCATACCCAAGGTCTGGAAGACCTTCTCTTGGGGGCTGTCACTTCCTGAACCCTTTCTCTACACAGTCCTAATTCTGAGCCTGACTCTAACTCCAGTCTCGGGGTGGGGGTGGGGGTAGAGGGGGTTCTTGCAGGAAGCAACCCACAGCCTGGGGTTGCAGACACATCATCTCACACTTGGAGGCGGGAGAATGGAGGGCAGAGCTGGGGGGCCCATCTGGCCACAGCACAGGCACGCACTCAGTGGAATCACTCTCTGAAGGATCTGGGGTTTTTCAAAATCCCCCAACACTTTTTTTCGCAGCAGCAGCCAAGGTCAGGTCTGGGACAGCAAAGAGGCAGGAAATAGTAGCCGCTCCTGGCTCCCTCCAGCCACAGGACGCAGGACACAAAGGGCTGGACCCCAATTTGGCTGCGTCCTCTTGAAGAGTACCTGACACGAAGCAGCGAGGCTGGGCTTTCCTGGGGCCAAGCTCTGGAGAATGTGCTTCCAAAGGACAAGGGGAAGCCTGGCCTCTTTCCCTGCCCTGGCTTTGGGAGTCTGCCCACGCACACAGACCTCCAAAATTCAGCTTCAGGACAAAAGAAGCGGCGGGAAAAACATCCACTGCCTCCTCTCCGGCTTTTCCAAACCAAACAAGACCACCTTCCTCCCTGGCCCCAAGAGAGAGATGAGTAGGCCCGGCTCCGCTCCAAAACCAGCCCTACGCCAACATCTGTCTAAGTTCTACTTGGGGAACCCAAAGGTTCCTTTGTAAGTCGGAGCCTGGCCGTGAGGCCCAGAGGTGCACCAGATTGCTCTTTTTGGAAAAACGGTGCATCTGGTCTGGCCTCCGGTTCCGCGGCTGCCGGGGAGAGGACACTGCCTCGGCCGACACCGCTCCCGGAGTGTGGGGGGGACCCGACGCCGGCCCCACTGGTCTTCAACTCGCTAGGATTTTTAGGCCTCTGGGCAAAGCGCCTGGAACACTCCCCCCTTTGCTGGGGGAGGGGGTGTCCTGTCAGGTGACTGAGGACCCGGATGCCCCCCGCCCCCGGTGACCACCCTGGCTGAGGCGGGGGCGGGGCCCGAAAGTTTGCCCGAGTCTCTCCAGCGGCGGCCCCCGGGCGCGCGCGAGCCGGAGCGCAGACCCCGCGCCGCCTGAGCGCGCGCGCCCGCGCAGCAGGCCCGGGGAGCCGGGGGTGTGCAGCGGGCGGGGAGCGCACTTACTGGCCCCCTCGATCTTGTCGGCGCCTCGGCTCCACGTGATCTGCCGCGTCTCCAGCTTGACCTGGAAGGTCTTCCGCTCGGGCCGCTGCGACTTCTTGGAGTAGAACAAAGTCATGACGGTGCCCACCTCGAGGCTGCGGCAGAGGTGCACCACCTCGGCGTCCGAGGGCGCGCCGGGCCCGCAGCCGTTGGCGCAGGGGGACGCGGCGCCCGCCATGGCTCGGGTGCCGGGGGCGGCGGCGGCGGTGCAGGCCCGGCGGGAGCGAGCTGGCGGCGGCGGCGCAGGCGGCGGGCGAGCGGACCCCG